>JBAIZL010000001.1:129174430-129496930 GCA_036971475.1 Prosapia bicincta
ATCACCGGACTTATAGCTCATATAACTGCTTACTGTTCTGATTGCGTACACAATGATTAGTGGCTTTGTAAACTTTGAAAAAAGTATCCTTATAATGGAGCAAAATAAAAGCTCAAACAATATTAATCGTTTTTACGACCCTAATCGATTTAGAAATAAAGTTTTTGTAGAGGGGAAATAAATAGGAATGTTTAATTTTATGTTTAATTGAAATTTAATTTTTATTTATGTATTACTTGTATTATGTATTACTTGTTGTTCTGTATTTTGATATTGATTGGTTAGTTTAAAGTTTATGATTATTTGGCAATCTCGTAAAGGTTAGATACTAGTGAAGGTTGAAAGGTTAGGAGAAAGTCGGTTGTCAGGTTAAGAAGCGTTGATCCGAGATCGCGGCAGAGACAACGTTGTAACAAGTCTTTACGTCCTAAAGAAAAAAAAAACACCTGCAGAACTCTTGCGACATATTTGGTCTTGAGCTAAATATACGCTTACACAAACGTACCGTAAATTTCCATTAAATTTTTGTCCAGTTTCAACAACAAAAACATGTATTAGAGTCTGTCTCATTTGTTTGTACAGTTATTTTTATGTAAAGTCTGAACTGTTATTAAGGAACTTTACTACGGAAAGTCCAGCTGTGCGGATAAAGTATTGTCACCTCGCCACTATCCTCTAAGGTTAGGCAACGCTGTTCAAAGTAATTAAACGATTTAAAAAGTCAAATATTTTCAGTATCTTACGCGATTATTAAAAATGGGCGTTGATCTAGAGAAATATTATCTCGTGTAACATAACTGGAATGATCTTATTCTTCTGGGGTCATAGAACATCGAGTAAGCTACCTCCCTTAGCTTAGTCTATATGTTAGTGACGTAATATACGGAAACGGTGATGAGTGTAGTCTGTAATTTTGTTAGGTTTAGAGACTTGTAGGAAGTATCAAAAGGAACGTAACCCCTCTCAGTAGGTCCCCTAAGTCGTCAGAGTCAATATAAAAATTATAAATTGCAAATTTATACTTACAGATGTGCATGTGATAGGCTGGCTGCCACGATGGAGGTGGGCCTAGCAACGGGTTAAAATTCAGTCATTCGCTTCAAACCTAACCTTTCCTCATCTGTCACACCATGATTGCTTTATCGTCTGGCAAACACGTCGTCGCAAAAATCCTCTTTTCCCATTTATACCAGTGTCTTTATCAGAAGGGATTTTTTTCGTAAAGAGTCCTCAAGTTGACCTTAAATTTTCTTTATAAACTCTCGCATAACCTAGAATTATTTATTTAAAACTTTAAACTTGTAATTCATTTTATACAATTTTAAATATAATTTATTTATTGATTTACGGAGGCCTTTGATGCCAGGCTTCCTAAGTCGTCAGAGTCAATATAAATAGTCTATATTGCAAATTTATACTAACAGATTTGCAAATGAGAGAAGGTGGCACGTGAGAGGCTGGCTGCCACGATGGATGGGCGGGTTTTGGGGGCCTAGCAACGGGTTAAAAAAACAGTCATTCTCTTTAAATCTAACCTTTCCTCATCTGTCACACCAGGGTTGCTTCAACTTCTGGCAAACTCGTCGTGGCAAAAATCTTCTTTCGCCATTTATACCGGAATCTTTATTAGTAGGCATTTTCTTCAACCTAACCTAGTAAATAGTCCTCAACCTAACCTTAAATCTGCTTTGTAAACTGTCGCATAGCCTTTTATTTAAAACTTCAAACTTGTAATTCATTTTATACAATTTTAAATATAATTTATTTATTGATTTACGGAGGCCTTTGATGCCAGGCTTCCTAAGTCGTCAGAGTCAATATAAATAGTCTATATTGCAAATTTATACTAACAGATTTGCAAATGAGAGAAGGTGGCACGTGAGAGGCTGGCTGCCACGATGGATGGGCGGGTTTTGGGGGCCTAGCAACGGGTTAAAAAAACAGTCATTCTCTTTAAATCTAACCTTTCCTCATCTGTCACACCACTCGTCGTGGCAAAAATCTTCTTTCGCCATTTATACCGGAATCTTTATTAGTAGGCATTTTCTTCAACCTAACCTAGTAAATAGTCCTCAACCTAACCTTAAATTTGCTTTGTAAACTGTCGCATAGCCTTTTATTTAAAACTTTAAACTTGTAATTCATTGTATACAATTCGCAATATAATTTCTTTATTTGTCTAATTGACAAGTATTGCATTATATTAATGGTTCCTAAATTAATTAGTCATTTATTAACATCAGTATTTTTTTTCTTTGGAAATAAATATTACCGTATTGTCACCTATAAAAGTCGATCTCAAATATAAGACTGAAATTCATTAAATTCTGCAGTAGCCGCTTATAAAAATCTATTGACACCAAATATAACATCCGATTAGAAAATTCCCTGACTAATGTTTGTTGATATAGAACAAGTTTAATGAAAACACGCGCTGTGTAGTGGTGCAATAAATTTAATCTTACTTTTTTGTAAAGATTTCCTTTGAGCACAAATATTAAACACAAATGTTATTGTAAAAGATAAAATAATCTTACTTACTACACGGAATTTCAAAAACAGTCAGATGCTTACGAGTCAGATGCTATCGAGTCAAATGCTAACGAGTCAGGTGCTATCGAATCAAAATCTATCGAGTCAGTCGCTAACGAGTCAGATGCTATCGAGTAAAATGTTAACGAGTCAGTCTCTAACGAGTTAGATGCTACCGAGTCAGATGCTAACGAATCAGATGCTATCAATTCAAATTCTAACGAGTCAGATGCTAAAGAGTCGATGCTAACGAGTCAGATGCTAACGAGTCAGATGCTTAGGAGTCAGATGTTATCGATTCAAATTCTAACAAGTCAGATGCTAACGAGTCATATGCTAACAATTCAGACGCTTTCGAGTCAGATGTTATCGAGACTGAACTCTGAAGCTTTGTTGAATAAAGCGTGTGCTTATATAAAACTCTCGACTGCTTATAGGCTTATAAGACGAGTTCAATACAGATTTTTTTTTCTGAAAAAAGCCATATTTTACGAGTCATTAAGGTGTATTGAAATTGGTCGGGGCAAATAATAGCTGGTCGATTTTATTGGATGCTTACAGTTGATTTTACTTTTCTTTCTTCATCCACCCTTTCTACTTCTTGAAACTCACTTTTCTAGGATTGTTCGTAGCAATTTTTACCTTTCAGTACTAATAAATGTTATACTGCAGATAAAACTCATCGTTTGTGTCCTATTCAGCTTTTTTTCAAGGTGAACTTATTCATAATAGTTGAATTTATATTGAAGATTTATTTTATACTCAAAAGGGTGAGAGGAAATTTTAACACCGCGTTACTAATTCGTCAGGCAGGTTGCCCCTGCAATGGCAAATTATATCTCTGGCAGAAAAAGAAGACCATAAAAGAAATCTAGCGACAGTACTGTGCGAAATGAACTGAAAATCATCACATTATTAGTGTCAAATCCAGTTTGTATGGGAAATTTCTGTCTTTAAAGGGGGGAAACGCGGTAAGGATTCCCTAAAGGGAAAAAACCTTTTTAATTGTAATTCAACCATAACTGCCGTAATTCAACTATCGGTATATGTTCAGTTTGGGCGTCACTAGGCATTAGTACACTGAATTTTATCTAAGGAAATAAAGACTAGTTTCCTCCGGACTGTTTCAATAAGTGGTAGGCCATATAACAAACTCGTTACTATGTCGTTAAGGGCAGTGGATAAATAGCTCTCCACTAGGACGTGACTCTAGCCATTTAAAAATTGACCGTATCTCACTCACTTCTATAACCCAACAATCATTTCAAATCCGTTCCGCAAGAGGGAAGTTGAGAAATACCTTAATGATGCCGATAGAAATTAAGGTTTCTTCAGCATACTTCTGAAGAATAACAGCCTCAATTCACCCAAAGGCTTAAGTAATTCACAATTATAACTGAATTATTAAACAAATAATATCAGTCGTGAAATAGGGTTTATGTTTAAACGATACTGAGAGGTTCGGACACTTCGAATTGTGGATCCAAAGTGCATAGATTTGGCGATATTAAGGACAAAATTATAAGATATAAAAGTGAAAACACGTTGAGTGTCTGAAACAAAATCTCAAAGTGGTTTGAATTTGCCTTGAGAATAGTTTGGAATGTTACATCATAACCTTAAGTTCAGGTAAAAATCTCTATTTTGCCTTAAACCTTTATAATTTGCATTTAGACAGAATAACTGATGCCGACCGGTTGATTTGACCTTTAAACGGCCTTCCGAAGAAGTTAAACATTCTTATTCACATTAGGCAAGCTCTAAGATCAAGTTACGTTTGCCACAAATAGTTTCACCTTATTTGTCCATTAGCAAAGTGTTGTTCTTCAGGAGAGTCTTCAGTCCAAGGCAGACTCTCTCCGCTGGATATATTGTGGAAAAACGCTACTAAAGATTGTTTTTTCCGAAATTGAACTTGAGCTACTAATATTACAGGTCTAAATACATGAAACTTATATAAAAACTTATCTGTAGTAGTACGTATTAACGAGGACGACCGTTTTGGGAAATACATTTCTTTGGTGACAATTAGGTCGTAAAAAATTTTAAAGAACGTAGATTACCCTTCAGAAGCTGACAACTTGCAATATTGTTCACACTCGCCGATTTACTTGTCGCGGGTAAACAACTCCCTCTTATAAACTAAATGAAATCTAAATTTGCAATAGATCTGGACCTTCTCAGATCAATCCACAGATCATCTTGACCTTCATAGATGCTCAATGCACAGATCAATGAAATTTTTATAACATATTCTCCCTAATTCATCGAACTATGTCGGTAACAGAAAGTACTATAACATTATCTTACCTGACTAAAGTAGGCCCTTCACAGGCGCAATGCAAAACCTCAGAATCTTTAAAAACGTAATAATAGAACGTTTGTAGATCGTAGATAATCCTGTAACAATATTCCCTGACATAACCTGGCGTATAGCGTAGTACACAGCTCTTCAGGAATCTTTTAATACATAATTTCCTCTTAAAGTCACAAAACAATTAATTGTCCATCCCAGAACGTTTTCTAACAATATACCCGAATATATAACCTACATATTAGTTTAGAATACCCTACACAAACTCATTTTAAACGTCACCTGGAGTATTGAGTCATAATATCCAACTTACTAACCTAATGTGATTCCCAGAACGCGCTAAACAATATACCCTAATAGGCCTACAGCCTGCCTATGGGCATAGAATACCCTACACAAACTCATTTTAAACGTCACCACAGGTATTGAGTCATAATATCCAACTTACTAACCTAATGTGATTCCCAGAACGCGTTAAACAATATACCCTAATAGGCCTATAGCCTGCCTATGAGCATAGAATACCATACACAAACTCATTTTAAACGTCACCAGGAGTATTGAGTCATAATATCCAACTTACTAACCTAATGTGATTCCCAGAACGCCCTAAACAATATACCCTAATAGGCCTATAGCCTGCCTATAGGCATAGAATACCCTACACAAACTCATTTTAAACGTCACCTGGAGTATTGAGTCATAATATCCAACTTACTAACCTAATGTGATTCCCAGAACGCGCTAAACAATATACCCTAATAGGCTTATAGCCTGCCTATGGGCTTAGAATACCCTACACAAGCTCATTTTAAACGTCACCAGGAGTATTGAGTCATAATATCCAACTTACTAACCTAATGTGATTCCCAGAACGCGCTAAACAATATACCCTAATAGGCCTATAGCCTGCCTATGGGCTTAGAATACCCTACACAAACTCATGTTACTGTCCGTCCGCCAGGAGAACCGAGGCGACGTATGAGGGGTGCGGGGAGGTAGTCTCGGAAAATCCAACATACCTAACATCCCCTCCACCCCCATAGCATTGTCTCTCACACGCGCCGGTTAGTACTAGCCCAGTCACGAACATTTGCCGGAGCTGTTTAGTTGATATTATATGTCTGTGTCGCATAAGAAAAACATGCACATAAAGTTTCTGCATTAGTAAATTTTACAAGAACCTATTTAAAAAATTAAAAATCCCTTTTAATGTATATTTTAAACTTTTCTCATAAATGATATGACAAAAAATAAAAAAAGTACTAAAATATGATAAAAACAACTTTTTTGTGGTTTTGGACCCCTATAAGAGCTCAATGTACATAAATATACAAGATACGGACACACAGACATACATACCACATTTTTGGGCTCAAGGGACCTCAAAATGGATATCAACACTAACATCTCAAAATCGATCACAATACTTTCTCTACATATACTATAGTATATCTAAGAAAGTAAAAATACAGCCTTTGGTTGAACTTTTTATCGAGGTTAGTAAGTGATATAATCTTTTAGACAATTTAATTAGGTTCAAGATGAATTAACTGACAGTGTCTCGGCGCGGTCTAATAGGTACCAGGCGGGAGGGGTGATGTTTTTACAATTCTGCAGAGGGTAGTACACTAACAGCCGGGCCAAATAAGGGGGTTTGTCAACGCATTCCTTCCAGCTCACAGAGCACTTTATATTAAGTGCTCGGTTCTCCTGACGGTTGTACTGTACACTTACCTGTGTTTTTGAAATATAATTTCCCCCAAACTTACCAACCATATGTTTTTCCCAGAGCGCGGTCAAACAATGTACCCTAACACCTTAACACAACTTAATTTTATATTCAGCAGATCCTTCACAAACTCGATTTACAACTCGCCAGAGATCTTTGAAGACTACAGAACTCACAGAATCTTTGTCCATTACAAACGTGGTCTAACAATAAAATCTAACCTAAATTAACAAGTTGTATTTGCTCATAGATGAAGTTTTAATTCGAGGTCGTTTAGATTTGACTTTTTAATGTGTAACATATCCAAGTGCTATCAAGTTTTAGATATGCGGAACGGATATTATGATAACTTGTTTCTGGTGGCCAAATTTACTTCCCGGAGTGAAACGTTTGTAACAAACTATTTTACGAGGCCAAATCCAGACCAACATCGTGTGTAGGCCTATATGAAGTTGACCGTGAACGCGTAGTAGTGCATGTAATAAAAATAAACTCCACAGAAATGTTCCAACTTTATGCGCGCGTAAACAAATAAACCTTTAGTTATAAATGAGATAAACTTCTAACTATTGCTACAAAAAACGTGTTTTAGGACAGAAATCCACGGCCTTAACTTTGTTTGCAACTATTTCTCATGAAGTGTAGAAGAGGTGACCTTGAATCTAGTTCTGCCTGTCCCTAGTGTTCTTGAATATTTTAAATTTATTAGATATTCCGTAACAGAAACAATGTATTTACTGCATATAAATTACTTTTTTTAAGGAACCAAAAAGTTGTTTAAACTTCAAGCGTTCATGGTTTAAAAAAAAAACCATTAAAGCAAGTTTTCGTTTGATTGCGATGGATTCTTTCAGTTTTCTTTAGGAAAAGTTCTGTCCCAAGATGTGAACCGAATAACACACATCCTTTATGTCCATAAAACGATATTTTCCGAAACCGAGAATAATTTGTTTCACATGACCGTGCCTAAGGTGTTTCTACAATATCTAATGTATCGATTGTTCTTAATGAACTTTACTTAGACTTTCCAAGAATTATAATGTTAGTTTAAGTTAGTATCAAGAGAAATCGAACTGTTGGACATATTCATGGTGAGAGAAAGTACTTTTAATACCACCAACCAGTATAACTATTGTCGGATTCGAAATATAGGAAAGGATTTTGCTAGGGCAGATCCAGAATAGACTTTCGAGGAGGGAGTTTTTCCCAATGGCAGGAAACATGAGGTGGGTTTGACGAGGAAAACTTTGAAATATAAAGATCAGGTAAAGAAACTATTCTTGTACTTAAAAATCACAGGGAGTTTGTCATTTTTCTTAAAAACACGCATTTTACCTGAATTTACAGCTATACAGAGATATAATTTAACTTTCATCGTTTCTCCAAACCGTTCGGTCTGACGAGGACGACGCGGAGTCGAAGTACACAGACGAGCCGCTACGGAACTAGTGCGCGACTTGTAACATGCCAGTGCTGTTTATGCTGGGTGGAACTACCAGTGTTATCAGATGAATTTCTACACCTAACATTACATAAATTTAAAGACAATATACATTGTTAAAAAAAACAGTCAAATGAAAAATACCCCATTTTTCTCCCGGCTTTGTAATGATCTTCATACATTTTGAGTCTGTTTTCTCCTGGTTTTGTAATTATTATTTTCATACATGTTAGCCTATTTTCTCCCGGCTTTGTAATCGTCTTCATAAGTAAACTTGGATAAATTTAAATGTGGTCGGAATATAAAAAATATTTTTTTTTTAATAGTAGCCAAATTTCCGGCGGGTTGGAGCAATTGTCCCCATTGCTCCTTCCCTGGAGCCGCCCTTGAGATTTTGAATATAGGTAGGGACATACACCTTTAGGTAGAGGATATAGGAGAATTAGGCATCGCGAGTGTAGGTCCTCGTACCTGAAGTAAAGTTAGCCTCTATTAGGATCGTAAAGATTTGTATACCATCCATATAAGGAAGGGTAGAGGGAATTTGGCAGGACTAAGGAAATTAATTTGATCCCTAATTCTAGTCAACAAAAATCCCTGTAAGCAACAAAAATACCGTTGGAATATTTTGACCATCGGACCGGCTCGGAGTCACTTAGAGTATTAGATACTTAGAGTAATACAAGACTTTTACATTATCAAAAACACAGTTCTGACTATATGAATTATCTTACCAGTTTTGAGGGATAAAATAAATTTTAGATGGGACGAAAGATCTTTGAGATTTGTATAAACTATCAAACCATTCTGTGTCTGTTTGCAGTAATAGGTTTCATATTTTATCAACCTTTAATATATAAATTTATGTAAGTTTATATAATGATAATTATGCACAATTTAAAAAAATATGAGTAATAGAATAAGTACCCAAAATATATCGGCATTTACAGATAAGTAAAACTACTAATTTTATTGAGAAAAGGTGTACAAAATAAATTATATATGAAACAGTTTCTTGTAATTATCTGTAAATCTGACGTTTTATGTTAGACAATGTTTTTGCAAATGACTTTAGCGTTTTGAACTGCCTTGGGCCAGGACTCTTCTAGTGCGCCGGTGACAGTAGGCAGGGGTCGCTTACCTAAATAGACCTACTCCCAATGTGAGAAAAGAGAAGAATGCTCTAAGAAATCAAGAAATTTTAAATTATAAAAACAATAGTATTCGTAGGGCTAGGAACTGTATATAATGTAATTGAGGTAAGTTAAAATGATGGTTTTGGTCTACTTGAATTGCTTACTCTCTATAGGGATGGGAGGAGGTGTCTCGGGGGTAGAAAAAAAACAAAACAAAATGTAAAAAGGTAGGATCAAGGACCGGTATATAATACTCCAATACAATGGTAGTGGAGGTAAATAAGGCTTGGTCCGGTAAAATCGTTTATCTGGAATAGGTCTGTTTCCTTCTGGGTAAAATTAATGTGACTTGATGTTCTCTCCCTAAAGAAATGTGATAGTACATGTCGCGAGTGTGTCTTGGGTTGTGATGTTTGGCTAGGGTACCCCTAGCGGAAACCTTTAATATTACGAGCCATCACAAGACAAATTAAATTTTAAAAAGTACATATTTATTGTTGAAGCGAGTCTTAATTTTTATCTGCGACTTCCGGCCCAGGCTTGTTATGAAATAGGATAACCTTGTTCATTTGTCGGTATTGGTCCATAAGTGCAACCCCAACTAAACAGATTGTGTAGTAACGTAAAGGAATGCGCTTCAAAAACTTCTCTTGAGAAAATTTTATTCTCTTTGTACTGATTTGTTTCTAACCCGAGATCTTAGCCTCAAGTTCATCTCTCTTAGTGATAAGCCACCTTTGTCTGCTTACGAGGTTAGTATCCTTACCACAATGAAGAAATCTAGGACTGATTGTATAGGTACCTGAAACGAAATAGAAAATAACTCATACAAATAATAAGGTGTACACTCACACAAAATGTTTTGTTAAGTAAAAACTCGGTTGATACGTGAGTCAAGAAACCTTGATTTCTTAAAAATTTGGCTACGTTTCGACGACTAAATGCAAGAAGGGGGAATGAGTTGGATGACACCCTTACCATGCTTGACAGTTCTAGGACTTTTGAGCATCCTGATGCCGCCTCAAGCTTTTTCCAAAATATTTTTATTATTTATGAACAGGAATGTAGTAATCTTGAAAACGTATATTAATTTTCAACGCCTGAATGTGGACAATTTATTTGTCGGAACGTAGCCGAATTTTAAATACATCAAGGTTTCTTGACTCTCGTATCAACCGAGTTTTTATTTAACAATTAATAAATATGTTTTAGAACAGGGGTTCCCAAACTTTTTTGTACCACGCCCCTCTTTGGTTATTTGGAGACCCCCACGCCCCCTACACAAATTAGCTTTCCATTTTGCAATACCCTATTTCCACGGTGCCGTACATACCAACTCCTACTTGTACAAGTACATGAACTCGTACAAGTATGTGCCTACTTGATACGGTGAGTAGGTAGATTTTTTGTTCACTGTTGAATGCGGTAACGCAGAATGGAAAGATTCAATAATTGTACGTATGATGAAAATTAAAACAAGTATTACATGAAAAACGAGTATAATTACTGATACAAAATTTAACATTGTAACACAGATTCATTTTCAAATTAAGGAAGGTGAAACAATAGGCTTACCTATTTACAAAAACAAAACATAAAATGTAATTTAGTGAGATGGGTGCGCTTGCATGTTCTGAATAGGTTGACAGATCCTGGGTTGAGTTTCAGACAAAGCACAGCGTAGGTCACTTTCGACATCAAGTTTGTTGCGGTACTTGGTTTTGATCGCCACAAGAGTTGAAAACGCTTTTTCGCACATGTATGTTGTTGAAAAGACAAGTACATCCGAACAGCTTTCTCTGAAACACTGGGGTAAACTTTAAGTACTTTAACCAAAAAGAGGGCTTGTCCATTAGTTCAAAATAGTATCTTGCAGCAGAGTCATTTTTTATTTCTATTCCCTCCTCTTGCAACTCTTTTGCCACGCAGAAACTCACACAACACAAAACAATTACTCCAATTCAAACGTCGCAGCAATTATAGAACACCCACAATACAGCCAACATGCTGACTGATAATTCACGGAAAGTACTGTGCCAGAACGGACTAGTTACAACGCAAGCACTGAACAAACTGCAAGGTTATTGACATTGGATTGAAGATGCGGTGGAGGAACACTCGCACCCATACCAAGGTTAAACGGAGGTATCGGTACACACACACACCATAACTTTATTGAAAATTTACAAAAACAATTATGAATACTTAGAAAGACTTTATTTCAAAGATCTGAGGAGATTATTTTTGTAATTTTTTTATTTATTTCATGAGTGTCACGCCCCCCTGGACTTTCTCCACGCCCCCCAGGGGGGCGCGCCCCCCAGTTTGGGAACCCCTGTTCTAGAATGAAATGAATGTTTTTTCTAGATCGTAGATTCATTCATGGAACTAAAGCAGAAATATATCAACGTCAACAGATTCTTTAAATTGTTTAAAATCCATGATTAAGTCAAAAGTCATTTCTCTGGTGTCTCGATTTAATTCCCCTTAATACTCGTATATGTCGTGTAGTCAAAAAATAATTTTTGTTACCCCTATTCTTCTACGTTATTACTACTCTGAACTACACCGAGCTGATGCAACGATTAAGTCCAAACTTTGTGATCGAGTGAAGGTGGAAATGGAAATAGAGAAAGTCAAAGCCTTCTAGGAATTACCTCATGCGTCGACTCAGTTCTTCTGATGATTGGATAACAGTAATGAGCATCGTGAGGAAAACATCGATGTTTGATATCGACCAGAATTACTGGCTAACGTTATGTCAAAAACAAATATCGATGTTTGCCCTTGTAAGATTCTCTTCATTCGACAAAATTTGTACAATAATTAAATAGTACTTAACTAAGTGTATACTTAAGGGCTTACTTGCTGACGCGTTTCGATACAGTCGTTGCTTTTACGAAGCAAAACAAAGCTCTCTACTTAGCAAACAGAGCTTCGGAAAATAAACGCGTCAGCAAGTATTTACTTATGTATTTACTTAGTCAAGTATTATTTAATTATAGTTTAATCAGAGATTTCAAGACGATTATAACAAGCAACTTTAATATTTAGTACTTTATAATAATAAAATTAATAATTTAATATTGTAATTTACTTTAAATTTGCTTAAAACTTATAATTTACTTCAGAAAAACATCCAATTCTATGAATAAGTAGAACAAATTCAAACTTCCAATTTTTTAAGCGGGTGGAACTTAGTTCAAGCAATAGTATAAGCGTGAAAATGTTACAAGTATAATTTGTCCAAACAGCCGTGCGCCCTGAAGGATTAGAGCGACCCTCGCTCCGCTACGCGCAGGCACACTCACACGCGCGGCCCGGCCTACCTGCCGCTACTCTAATAACTGAATTCTAAATATTAATCATCGCAAAATGAGTCCAAACACGGTACAATTGTGACAACTCTAAGGGGTTTTATGGTCAATAGGTTACAAAATTATAAATTTGACTACTTAAAAATGGTTATAGACGTGTTATTTGAATTCGCACGATCAGAATAATATACATAATTACAGTAATTCTAGTAGAGATTTCAAATTTATGAAAAGATCAACTAAATTATAAATAATATAACATAGAACATACGAGTAAAATAATAATTATTACAAATTCATGCCTTTTACACTTATGACTAATGCCGGGGTAACAGCCGGAATTTAGCACTTAGCGTTTTACAACTATTTACGAGTAAAATCAAACTAGTTTGTAGTGTAATCATTTCTTTATGTTTTAGGTTACATAACTTTGTAATTTGTTCATAGTTTTTTCCTTATCTAGTAAATTCATATTAATAACTTTTTTGCTTGATTTATTTGATAAAAGTTAGGACTACAGCTAATTTGCAAACAATGTAAGTCAGCTCTAGTATAATTGTAAACTGTTTCCATGTTATAGATCTGATTACTATTTCATTAAAGACGTGTGATAAATACAATATAAAATACGTAATAAAAGTCTCGTTTTATTTGTTTTCTAATTTTTAAACCCACTAAAACCGCTCAGAGTTGTCACAGTTGTACCGTGTTTGGACTCATTTTGCGAGGAATAATATTTAGAATTCAGTTATTAGAGTACAAATAATATTCGTGCTGGCTTGTGAGTGAAAGTTATAATTAAAGAATAAAAATATGGTACAACTCGCAAATATACAATTTTTTTATTTCATTAGCGTTTCAACGACTAATTTGTCGTCATCCTCAGTGAAGATACACAAACGAAATTAACTAAAATATATATATATATTAAACATAACCTATATTAGTTTGATATAGGTTATGTTTTATATATATATATATGCATATATATATTTTAGTTAATTTCATTTGTATATCTTCACTGAGGATGACGACAAATTAGTCGTTGAAACGCGTATGAAATATAAAAATTGTATATTTGTGAGTTGTACCATATTTTTATTCTTTAATTATATTAGAGTACACATTAAGTAAAGTTAACAGTTTAAAAAAATTGATGTTGTAGTACAAGGATTAGTTGGTGATTCATAGAAGAACCATTAGCGGCAGGTAGGCCGGGCCGCGCGTGTGAGTGTGCCTGCGCGTGGGGGAGCGAGGGTCGCTCTAATCCTTCAGGGCGCACGTTTGTTTGGACAAATTATAATATTTCATTCACAACTCTCTATAAAACTAGTAATATAAACAAATGTTTTAAAAGTCAATTCCTACTTAGGTCCTACGAAAAAATATTTTATTTTAGTTACTTTTTAATAAATAATTACAAATTATATAAATAAAGTATCATAACCTATAAGTAAAAGAGCTGTTTTAAAACATAACCTATAACATAAAATCAGCTCTTTTATAAAATCATATTTTATCATTTGTTTTAAGCCAAATGGGACGAAATAAATATATTGCATACCTTGACCATTTTGTGAAACGTTTTTCTCCCATATAAAACTAAAATTAATTAAATTTATTTAATGAATTAATATTTGAAAAACTGTTTTAACATCACGTGTCGTCTACTACAAGTTTAAAAAATGTATTTGAACTTTAGTGGGTGAATAAACACTATTTGATTAAGACTGAAAAATTAAACAAGGGATTTGTAAGGAGAGTGTGAACTAGTAAAAGGAATTGAATAACCTACCAGCCATTATCTTGAATAAAATTTAAAATGATATATTTTCTATAGATACGAGTAGAAGTTAAATAACATATGATAACAGAAAATCATGAATAATTAAAAACTATTCATCGATGTACAAAAACATCGATAGCAAAAACTTCGATTTTAAACTGACAACTACTATGGATGGCTATCTAGTAATACAGAATAGATGAATGGACCGAGGTTAGTTAGACATAACTGTGATTCTTTTCCATAACTTAGAACACCTTCATGTTCCGTATGTAATACACAGTATTGTGCAGTTATGTAACTGTTTCTCCATATTCTCGATAGAGAGCAGATATGTATGAAAGATGCGGCCCTATATATCTGTTCATCATCGCTAAATTACGATGTGTACCCTAACCTCAATCCACACATCTGACCATAACCCCTCAAGCGATGATAGTTTAGATTTTATTATCACTCTCCTTCCTTATTGAACCCAGTAAATAAGCAAAGAACCGGTTGGTTAATCCTTCCTGAATAGCTCATACTTTGATACAAGTCACTCATTTCGAAACGAGTTATAATCTTTTCTAGATTTTTATATAATAGTATATAGTTAGGAGTGTACTGCACCTACCAATCCCCTTGTATAGAACCCAGAATTATCTAGTTTCTCCTTCCTACACTTTCCGCTTTGTTACGTGCTATTTAGTCGTGTCAGCTGACCGTTGTCTGTAGTCACCTGTTGCCGATCTTCTTACATATGTCTACTCCTACATACGTCTAATAATAGTTCCAATTTTCTAGTAGTATTTATTTACAAAAGAGCTTTTCCGCTAAGAACGGTTTTTCGATGTAGAATATTAATTAAAGGTAGTTTGAACACCTACCAGATAAGGAATGTGGGAACACACAAACTGCGGTTTTGTAACTTGTGTTACACTGCGGTTTGCAGCTAAAACGTTTCGAACTATTAGTTTTGTTTGCAACATTTTAGTAGTTTGAAATAAAAAAGCTGCAAACAGGCTATTTTTGCGTTTTGAAGTGTTTGTAACATTGTACTAAGCTATAATTAAAAGATACTTAACTAAGTGAATAAGTAAGGGCTTACTGTACTTGTTGACGCGTTTCGAAACAATCGAAACACTAACAGCACCCTGTTCAGATCTGCTAACAGTGTTGCCGCTATGTCTGGTTCTTACTCGTAGGTCTCACTCAGTGTCTTCTTGGGGCCCTACTTGGTGTAGTCAAAATATAACATGCACTTGCAGCTGCAACTACAACATTCACTCTCCACATCTTGGATACACTAGCCTTAATAAAATTGTTTGATGTAATCATCTTGAATTCACTGATTAAACTATAATTAAAAGATACTTTACTAAGTGAATACGTAGGGCTTACTTGCTGACACGTTTTGAAACAATCGTTCCTTTTACGAAGCAAAGCCTCTACTGGCGGCGTCGCTTTAGGTACAAAGGTTGTTGGGATGGATTTATGACTGTGAAGGGGTGGGTTATTTTGGTTGTGTACTATGTAATGGAAAAGGACGTTGGCTTCAAAATATGTGTCATCATTTAATATGTTTTCTTTATCCGTAGTGTTTGTATATCTCGTATTTTTCTAAAGTTGTTAGTTTTTTACTTTGTTTTAATATGTGGAGAATGTTGTGGTCCGCATTTGATTTTCAATGTTTTTTACCGACAACTATTGGAAACACAAAATTCGGTTTGCAACTCGAAGATTTTGTTTGAAGCTAGCAAAGTTTGCAACAAATTTACAAAGCGTATTTCGAAAATGTTCAAACTTTATTTAGAAGCAGCAAAGTTTTTACTTGCAAACTGCTGTGTAAACGCTGCTTTATTATACATAACTAATTTGGCTGGTGTTTTTTCCTAAAAGTTGTTTTGAGTATAAATGGTTGTGTTTCCATTCATAGTTTCCTTCTCTAGGACTCGAACTCAACTTTCTCCAAATATCCCCCGCCTAAACCCAGTGGACGGTCGTGCCGACTATCTTAATGACATATGTTATCTTAATACACACACTACAACCACCACCTATCTCACTCATACATAATTTCTTACAAAAGACACATGCCTTTAACCCGGGTAGGTAGCAGGGCTACTGTAGATACCCGAGATGTCCCCTAATCCAAAATCCAGGATATCTTGTTGCTTTCTTAGGCCCTCCTTTATTTCACTTATTCTTCATTGTCTTCTTTCTATGGTGAGTTTAACTGATAAAAACCTACCAATAGCGATTATTCTACGAAAACATTGTAAAGTTATACTGAGTTTTATATAATTTAAATAAACAGTTTCGAAATATCCATGTTTTAACTTAATAAGAAAATAGTTTAATTAGCTGACTTTTCGTCATTTTATTTGGAGTTTTATCTAAAATTCCATGAGATAATTTATTAAATAAAAGTTGAAACAAGTAATATAAACACAATGTTTTTAGAGTCTACTCCAACTTAGGCCAACAAAGACAAATTTTATTTTAGTTACTTTTTATTAAATAATTACAATTAATATAAACAAAGTAATATAACCTATGTGTTAAAACAGTTGTTCTACCACTTATAATCGATATAACATAAAATCGGCTATTAAGCTAATTAGAGCTTAGCTAGTGAGAACAATTCACAACGGTAAAAATTAAAACAGTCAACTCTAAATCTCATTACACATTAGTTTATTAAAATAAAACTACAGTAGTAGCCAAGCACTGATGACGGCGACATCGTCGTTGAAACCATTCTGTTTGTTTTAATAAACTACTGTGTTTATTAAATATTTATTAAATACAAAAGATAACATAAAACACAAATCAAAACATAACAACAGCAAATGTTTTTGGAAAGGTACGTGTAGATCCACCACCTGCTGCTTTCACGACCAACTGAAGTGTCACTCAGAGCTATCGCCCTAATGCGCATGCGCACTGGCGCGTCTTGGCAGTGCACATCTAACACCCCGATTTTTCACAAAGGGATTCGACTGTACTTGCAGTAAGGCTATGGCCCCGATAAGGGATGTGTTGTAGGACAAGGGCATTGTTTGGACAGTTACGCAAGTTTTAGTCGGACTTTGCGTTATTTTATTTGACCAGAGTGTTTTTTGGCTTGTAGGCAGATAGCTACTGATGTGTTGGATAATTTATTGTATCATTGAACAAATATTTTTTTGTATTGTCACTATAATGCCTTCCGTTTTCCCTATCTTATATTTGACTAAACAATTTCCTCTTTAAGATTATACTAATGAAAAACTAGATCTAGGCATCGTCCATCGTCACGTCTCACACTGTAATATCTCTCTCTTTCTCTCTCTCTCTCTCTCTCTCTCTCTCTCTCTCTATATATATATATATATATATATATATATATATATATATATATATATATATTATATATGCTGATACGTATTCCATCACGGATGGAAAAATATGATGAATAGTTACTATCTGGAGTACATCCGTTCATTCTGCTGTCAATAAATTCGCAGTTCCGACGTTTCGCTAGAATCTCATCCAGCATTGACGAGGTGAACCCAGCAACAGTAGAAGAGCTAGTCTAGTGTTGCTGGGTTCACCTCGCAAATGCTGGATGAGATTCTAGCGAAACGTCGGAACTGCGAATTTATGGATTGCAGAATGAACGGATGTACTCCAGATAGTAACTATTCATCATATATATATATATATATATATATATATATATATATATATATATATATATGTGTGTGTGTGTGTGTGTGTGTGTTTGGATTGTGTACGCTTCAAAAACTCAAAATATTCTGCGGCGATTAGGCTCAAATTTTAACACGATATACAACCCACTTCAAAGATTTTTTTGTCTATTTATCGCGTCAATAACATAAGCGCGACCGCGAGGGAAAACATTATTTAACGCCAGCGAGGTGCCTAACGACATCACATGTGAAACATTACCTGTTGCCAATTACATTGTTTATTTTTAAAAAAATCGTATCCACTCACATTCCATTCAGATTATTATACAATCTGACATAAATATTCACCTCAATCGAGGTACTGTTGTGTGATAATATGATTGAGTTGCGCCGTTTGCCAGTAGGTAGAGGTTATTTGGGAACGCCAGCAGCCATCCGAGTTGCAATGGCCTCATTTGATGTGGATTTGCGCCGTGAACCGAGGTACAACACCGGTGATCTCCAATCATATGTCCAATCAAGCTTGATAAAATTAACCCGTAAACTAATTGCATTTATGACTGCGTAATGCAAATGATATAAGACGAAGTTGAAGGAAACTTCTTGGATGGGGCAAGAGGAACTGAGAAAACATTTCTTATCGGATTTATTCTGGCAATAGTTCGACCAAAAAAAGACTCAACCTTAGGGTTTTATTGCCTTAGCCTCTGAAATATTGTAAAATTAAACTTGTATGAAACACATGGTTCGTTTTGTTCCTCATTTATCATCCATGCAACAAGAATGTGACCCAGAATAGCGCGGCTGGGTACAGCTAGTTATAGATAAATTCTTCAAGGTTTTGTTAATACGTTTAATCGCACTATATTCTGCTCATCGCTCAAACACGTTTCCATGTTCACTAGTCTCAAAGACTTGGTCTGTTTACTACAGCTCGATGTTTAAATCCCTATGTAGATCGGAATGCGTATGTACGTTGGAACAACTACAGTTCCTCTGGACTGAAATCTGTGGATTAAATTAATGTTACTTGGTTTGGAGAATCTGACAGTTGGACTCGATGGAGACAGAGAGGTCATAGAATTTGTTTATGACCAAGGGTTTTTTATTCAGTTCCTTCTATTAATTGTAATTCTTCTTATATATACAATATATATATATATATATATATATATATATATATATATATATATATATATATAAGAAGGATATATGTCTTTGAAGGAAGATATATACAATATATATATATATATATATATATATATATCTTTTGAAGGATATATATCTTTCAAACTGTTAATAAAATACTTTTTATTCATTCACTCAAGTTCAAATACATTTGTTTAATACTTGTAGTGAATGACATTTGATGTTAATAGTTTTTTTTCACATATTAAGTCAATAATTGAAATTAAATTAATTATCTTACCTTTTTATGGGAGAAAAACTTTTCACATAAGCGGCAAAGTATGAACTATAGTTATTTCGTCCCATTTTCTTTCCGAGATACGGGACTGATTGTATAGCCTACCAATAACTAACTCTAAAATTTTTAAGAGAATCTTAATTAATTGTAAAATAAATTTAATTTAGTCATTATAACAATAGAATTTTGACCTGCTTTTATAAAATTCATTTCACCTATAATTAGATCCCTTATGCAAAAATTTATATTGTGCCAATTAAATTGATGTTCTTTATAATCCATGATATGTTTGGTCAAAAAATTATATTTGTCACTGTCAGGATTTTTTAAGAAGTTGCTTTAGTTTTCACTACTTATATATTTAAACTGGTGTTATTAGACCAACTATTAAATTTTCTTGTATCATCGTATCCTAAATACTCATATAACTGAAGTGCCTACTAACTCTTTAGTTCTTTTCTGGGCATTGTCAGTTACATAAACTGTATCTGATAAAATCTAGCACAACACTACACTAACTCAAGTGCTTTGGTTCTCTTCAATCTTCTACCAATATCGAGCAGTTGAAAAGCCATTGCACTTGGTTGAAAGTGAAGTCTCTTTGTTCATTATAATCCATATTTTCGTATGGAAATTTGTCATCCGAAATGTATTACTTAATAACCAGATACATTATCTGCCTTCTAACTTGACTGAAATAAAATATGCTAAACTCACCTGAAATACGTAATGAATGTGTGCAAAAATGTGCGATATTTGAGTAGGTGGGGAAAGGTTTTGCGGCTGGTTCGAATCTATGCTCAGCAGGCCTGCCCAATGAGAGCGTGAGCTGACACACGTACGGGAGAGGAAGCGGTCGGCACGACTGCAACTAAGTTTGTACTCCAGTCACGAAGCTGACGACATGTGTTGGTCCCACTGCGAAAAGTGTTGAGCCTCTCAGGTGTTTTTACATTTTTGATTGTGTTATCACGTTACAAACCCGGTAAGGTTGTTGACATTGAAACATCTCGTATTTTACTAGATTTTTGTCCATTCTACACTTTCCTATTAGCTATTATTAGTTACTATCTTAGTATTTCTTTTTCAGATATTTTATTTCCTTCAACCCTTACAAAGATAAAGATGTTCATAAATAAATCATTTTTAATCATTACACTTTATCATGCACTTTCCCTAAAAAACACACTTTAATGTTTGTTTTAATACGAATATGCCACATGAGGACTTCGTCATTTGGTATGTTTTTGAAGACTTTATTTTAATTTTAGACCAGTAATTTTAATTTGGGTAGACGGTATCTGAATGCTCTACAACTCTCGGTGCAACATGGAGTTCCTTCATAGTTTAACAAAATGTGAAAAATATTTAAACCAGGAAGGCATAATTACGTTTTTATTAATGTACAGGTTAACAGCGCTGCGAAGAATCTGTCCATCTTGTGGTAAAAACCAAACTATACAGCTATTGTTGACTGATGACAAGGGTTGACAGGGTGGTGTCGTAAACTCAACTGGTGTCATAAAAGGCCATTGTTCCACTCACAACCTTCCTTGCCCCTTCCTTTAATTTTAGCCATACAGTTCATTTTTTACTGAAGACCGGTAGGTGTTTAGTAGCTAAGAGTCAGATACCTGGTTCTCGCACGCACACTCACTGTACTAGGAGATAGCGGATGACGTACTACCAGGAACATTGGCTGGGCGCAGTGTGTGTGTATGTGTGGTAGTAAGGGCTAGGGTATCCTTCAGTGGGCTTTTTTGTACAAACTGACACACACACGCGCGCGCGCGCGCACACACACACGCACGCGCGCGCGCACAAACGCACGCGCGCGCGCACACACAAACACACGCACGCACGCACACACGCACACAGATGAGTAACTTTATTAAATTCCTTCTATTTTTATCAATATAATCTTTTAAGATCTTTAAAAAGTCTGTAAGTACTTAACATTACGTCATAAAATAGTTTTTTCCTGTAGGCATGCATTAAATGTTGTAAATCCCGGTATAAAATTTTACAAACACTCATGGATGTAGAACATGACATTGCTTTATACATTATTTGAATTTACATCAAGTTATAAGCTGAATTTAAGCTCTGCAATATTTTAAATCTTTTTAAGAAATTGAGTTTAGTAAATACCCTACTTATTAAATACCTTATTTTCCAATAAGATGTTAGACAATAATATAATCCTTTAGATAGATGGTTCTCAACCCTGGTGGAATGAAACGAGTAGTGGCGGGTATGTATAATGAATTTGAGCTCCGGTTTGAACCGTAGTTGTTTTTCCACCTTTTTACCTGCCATACCCCTTTTCACCCCTTCTTTCCTGGTACCTCATTCCGCCCGTATACATGTTACATGACAGCGGTTAGCTGCAATGCTCAGCTTACGTATCTGACAGTTTTCAACAAATCAATAAGGTTAATCCGAGCCTCCAGATAAGTTCAATGACGATATACAGAGGATTAGAAAAGATAGAATCTATGATGAAAAAGATTTACTTTTGGAGGGCTTATATTCTTCAGGGCCAGACAGAAGTGTTTTCCACAACCTTTTGAAACAGAATGAGGTGAAACTTTCTAGTGATGTTAAACAACAAATAGCCTATCTCATCACTTGAAGGGATTAAAATCATGCTTTATGAGATACTTTACAAAGCTTTTTGAATGTGTTAACTGGATTAAGAATCCTCTTTCTGAAGAGAATTTTCAATCAGCACAGCAGATATTGTACAAAAAAAAAAGTCTGCTTGAAATGTCTACTGACATTTGAGACAAAACCTCTCATAAACGTTGGGTTGGACCTTAACGGTAAATACGAACATCTGTCTGATATGTTACTGAAGGTTTTGTTGCCTTTTCCATCCTTTATATTGGTAGGAAGAACGTTCATCAAAAACAAGTACAGAAATATGGATGCAGCCCCAGATATTAGAGTACTTGACTTCTTTCGAGTCCAACTTCAAAAAACTGTGCTGCAAAACAAGGACAGGGATCCCATTAAGGTGGAAGTAAAAACGTAACTAGGCCTAAAGGGGTTCCGTTTCATAAAATTTTTTTTATATACAGGCGCGTATCCAGCGACTTGCTTTGGGGGGGGCGATCGATGCATTATATATAGGCCTATATATATATATATATATATATATATATATATATATATATATATATATAATATGTGTGTGTGTGTGTGTGTGCGCGCGTGCATGTATGTAAAAAGATAGAACAGAAAAAGTTCTTTTTACGCTTGCGTTAGAAATCGGTAACGTGATAAAGATTCGTAGCAAATTAGACTTTTTAATAAATAATTATTCCAGTTTCGATAACACTTATGGCTAGAGAATATTAATAATTTCATAATATGCTATTATTATAAAAATGGTTTATTCCAACAGGAACAATTCCGGACTCAACTGCGAATACGCTTGCAAAATTACGTATTGAAAATCATGTGTTCCAGACTAAGCTTCACTAGCGCTATTTGTTGTTAAAACGTTTAGACGTTTACGAGCGTATGCCGAGGGAAAGCGTCACATTTTCAAATTAAAAATTAAAATTTTATTTTTATTTACAATAAAAGACGAATTAACTTAAGTAAAAGTCTAATTTAATAGAAAGTCCTAATTTAATAATATATTGTCGATTTTTAACCCAAAGTTCTTGAGGGTTGGGGGGGCGATCGCCCCATCGTCCCCCCCCCCTTGGATACGCGCCTGATATAAATAACAGAACTAATGGACAAGTTGAATTTAAAACGTTTTTAGTTTCGAACGTTTTTCCTGTTAAAACTGTAATGCAATGCTAAAATGTCCTGTCCTGTTGGGCCCTTTTTCAAATTGCCTTTATTGTTATTCCAAATTGATTAGCCCAGAATCTAACTCAGTAGTACAATTTATGACAAAAGTTTGGTAAGGGGTACGCAGCTGAAATAAGGTTGAGAACCGCATCTTTAGACATTCATTTTAACTATGTATCTCGTATAATACAGAAAATAACTTAACACACAAGTAAACTCTCTGTTGCAAGAAATTATGTGTTATTATATAATTTTATCAAATATATGATACTGCTGAATATGTAGGGAATGACATTTTCAAGTGCGTAAAAGTAGCCTCCAAACAATATCTATGTAAAGACAAAATCGGCTGTTAGCATTAACCTTCTTTAATGATTTCTTGAGCAACTGTGGCCTATGTTATAATATTTTAAATAATAAACCCAATAACCACAAAATAACTTTATTTATTCACTTGATGTACATTTCAGTTACAAGGTAACCATCTTCAGAAGTACTGAACAAATATTAATTTGCTATATATGTTACGTTTTAAATTTAATTAATATTTGTTCAGTACTTCTGAAGATGGTTACCTTGTAACTGAAATGTACATCAAGTGAATAAATAAAGTTATTTTGTGGTTATTGGGTTTACTATTTAAAATATTATTAACCTTCTTGTTTGAGTTTTTGAAAATTTAGAGACAGTTCGTTATTTTCACATTCTCACGAATTCTCGTAGAAATTCCTAAGTGATGACGTCACGATGCACTTTAATGTTTTCCTTTTCCACTCCTACCTGCTACGTTTTCTACATGTTTAAGTCTCCTGTGTTCTTCCTTTGCTTCTTATCGGTCAGACCTAGGGCAAAATGAATCGGACTCGTACGCCTATACAGTATTTTGTCGAATAACGATGCTGCCCATATTAAATAACTTTGCAAGAAATCGGACGCTTGTTGCAGAAGTTCAAAAGCGTTTCGTTTTATCATTCTACACGTCTTGAGTGTACAACACGCTTCTTTTTTTATTTCATTTTGTGCATTTGGGGATCTATATTTTCCAAAAATATTTTTTCTAACGTATGAATATTTGCTTTTTTTTTAAATAATAGTTTTTCATTTTTTTCACACAATTCAACAATATTATAAAATATTTTTTAACAATTGAATTAATAAATAAATTATATTTTCTAGGATTCTGACTTTTAGCACAAGGCAATATCTGAAATAATAGTTTTAATGAATATTTTTGTTAAAGTTTCATTCATTTAAAATTTTTTTTAGCGGTATCAAAGTTTTTGTGTTGTACATTTTCTAGCTTTTAAAAAATGTTGTAATTGAAATCCTTTGGCAATAAACCACTATTTACTAATATTTTTCAGCAGACGTGTTTCACACTAGGTTCACTGTTCAATGCTGTGAGTCACGGGCAAGACTATTGCTGTTGCGTAGTGTTATTGTGAGTCTGTGGTGTAATGGTATATCTGTGATGTGTGATTGTACACAGAGTGGTTGTTGATTATGTGTTCAAATATAGTGTTTGATTGTGAATACTTATACATATTTCTGTAATAGAAAATAAATTATGAATATGGCGACGGGAATACTAAATTAAATAATTAGTTATACAAATATTGTCTTGTACTATTTGTCAGATACTTGTTTGTTTATTACTACTCGTAAATACACGACGTTAGATTCACTTCTTTATTAAATGTTTTGAGTTATTCACAAAATCACAACTTTATTCACATTGAAATTAAGAACTGTTAATATTTAAGTAAACAATCATAACAATAGTTGCATGGGTTTATTTTTAAATTAGTTGTAAAACACTTGACATGTCAACACTTAAACAGCGGTATTGTCTGATTTGTCAAACGAGCGTTTTTTTACATGTAACAATTCCTAGTTAGGAGCCTATGAAATGTTTATCTCTTAAGTAAACAACTGTTTTTATTTCGTTAATAACAAAGTCCAATTACAGTGAAAACCTACATTCATTATAGGTTTGATGAATCTCACGGTAGGATAAAATGTTTAATAATAAAATGAACGCCAACTCATAAAAAATATATTTATTTGTTTAAACGCGTTCCAGTGGGAAAGTGATCATCCTTAGAGAGTTAAACTACACTTTATAAAATGTAAATTATAATTCTTATGTTGGGGATATTTATATATACAGTATAATAAAGTAGTCTACATTTTTCTGCCTTTCCTAACATTACAATATTTTTTTATTTTTCTGCCTTTCCTAACATTACAATATTTTTGTTATTTTTCTGCCTTTCCTTACATTACAATATTTTTTTAATTTTTCTGCCTTTCCTAACATTACAATATTTTTTTTATTTTTCTGCCTTTCCTAACATTACAATATTTTTTTTATTTTTCTGCCTTTCCTAACATTACAATATTTTTTTTAATTTTTCTGCCTTTCCTAACATTACAATATTGTTTTTATTTTTCTGCCTTTCCTAACATTACAATATTTTTTTTATTTTTCTGCCTTTCCTAACATTACAATATTTTTTTAATTTTTCTGCCTTTCCTAACATTACAATATTTTTTTTTATTTTTCTGCCTTTCCTAACATTACAATATTTTTTTTATTTTTCTGCCTTTCCTAACATTACAATATTTTTTTTTTATTTTTCTGCCTTTCCTAACATTACAATATTTTTTTTATTTTTCTGCCTTTCCTAACATTACAATATTTTTTTTATTTTTCTGCCTTTCCTAACATTACAATATTTTTTTTGTCGTCGCGTTTCGGAATGACTCCATTTTCAAAACCTTAATATTCTTATTTAGGAGTATTTATTATTCAAGATAGTACTTTTTATTTAAGAGAAGTATTACTTAAGTATTGAAAATGGAGTCATTCCGAAACGCGTCAACAAAGGAAAATATTGTAATGTTAGGAAAGGCAAAAAAGTGTACTCGAATACATGTAAATTATAACTTTATTTAATTAAAGTTAAATGTCTTTGCCTTGAAAAGCGTCTATTCAAGTGAACGTATCTATTGTGAGTTCATGTTATTTTATTAGTTTTTACTAAATAATAACAGTGACTCATAAGGGAAGGAAAATACAATTTTAGTAAAATATCGTTTATATTTTCTGACATCCGCCCCCAATGGGTTAATATATTCGTAGCTAATGTGGTTATCCGTGCAGATCATCACTGTTATTCCCGCCAACAGCAGAGTCAATATCTAATTAAACGTAATTAATAAAGTAATTAGTGATTTTAAAATCTCCATGCCCACAATGTGCCTCTCCCCACTCCGCACCGCTTTCTCCGTGATGTAAAAAACGCTCCCTCCACCAGGCCGCGCCAGTTGTGCTTCAGTTACTTCGCGCTAGCTGATTAGATTGTTGCGTTCGGCGTTCGCTCCATAATGTTTACTTCGTAGTGTAATCACTAGTGGTGGTATTGTAGACCGAACTCGTTAAACTGTGTTTGTTCGCAACTTTTGACAGTTAATAAAAAAATCCATCAGTGACTGTTTGTGCCACCCATTAAACAGTGTTTTATCATTTTTAAGTGTTTTTAATAAATTGTAAACTTTCGCTTAAAAAATATGCCGGAAAGTATAGTCGAAATGATGCCTTCAGGTACGCAGGGTGAACCGGACATCTCGAAACTGCCCAGGAGGCGATCTCTGGTCACGTTCACCAGCAGCGAAGACGTCAACCGGCCCAGGGTCATCACGAGGATACCGACAAGGGTTGAACTGACCACGTTGACGAGGATGGCCAAAAGACCGGCCGTAGATATTGAGTTCCAGGACCTTACGTTTACAGCAGGTCAGTGTTTATACATAGATATACTCGTAAGTGGTATCATAGAAATAGAGATATTAATTTTGAACCGGTTTCATAAAATAACTGATGTAGGTTTTACGGGGAATCTGGGATTTAAGGGGTATTTATTTACTGATATATACTGGATCTATACATAAAGTACTAAGCTGGCAGTAGTAGCTCCAGCAGCTATTTTGTATCTATTTGTTAATCCTTAATTGTCATTAATTTAAAACTATAAATCTTACCAAAGATCAAAAGAGATGCTCATAATATTATAGAGAAATTTAAAATGTACCAAGCAACAACAAAATAGCAAATACTTTTCAGCTTATTAGATCTTTTGCCCTGAGAGTAAAATGCCATCAAATACACCACTTAATTTTGAACAATTTCTGGGGGAGGGTGCTATGCCCCTTCCGGTAATCACGATTTCCTTAAACTATGCCTACCCAAAAATTAAATTCTGAAGCCGCCACTGTAAAGTGGGATCACAGGAACAGACATAATAATTTTGAACCGGTTTTATCAAATAATTGATATAGGTTTTACAGGGAATCTGGGATTTAAGGGGTATTTATTTACCGTAATATTTCCTACCTAACCCTACATTTGTAAACAGGTTCACCATATTCCTGAAATAACCAGCAATGGTGAATTTGTTAGAAACTAGACACTATTCAATGATACCGGCGGGAAACAAGATTACCGGTGAAGCACGCTTGAGTTTCATTACCTTCCACAAGCACCTACTTGTTGCGCCTACATTAGTTCTGTACAAGTCAAGTTCACTCACCTGAAGAAGACGTACTCTACCGAGACCATACAGATATTTATTATTAGTTTTCGTATTACAATGAAAATATTGTAAAGAATCCCGATACCACAAAAATAACAAATAAAACAAGTTACTTAAGATTAACACCTTATGTACATTTCGATGACCATTTTATCATCATCAGAGGGTCTTATTACAAAATTACAATCTAGCACACAAGACGTTACAAACTAGAGTTACCTTATACCATCCTAACTGTCTCTCTAGTTTATAACTCCTTGTTGGCTAGATTGTAATTTTGTAATAAGACCCTCTGACAATGATGACAGGGTCATCGAAATCTACATAAGGGTTTAATCTTGAGTAACTTGTTTTGTTTGTTATTTTTATGGTATTGGGGTTCTTTCTAATATTTTCATTGTGGTATATCGTACCACTGTACTCTTGATATTGTGTATTAGTTTTTGTAAATTACTATTTATCCTGTTAATGTAGAGATGATTCTCTTTAACCCCAGAGAGGAAGTCTCCTTTAGGAAAGTGTCCTTCTTTTCGCATTACCTTAATCCTCCCTTTCCCGATATTATGACACTTTCTTATTCCCACTTACCATTCCTTCTCCTTCTTCCTGCACGGGTGTGTAACTATTTAAAGAGTAGTTTAATTAGACACTCGATGTTTTATGGAGGATGTAAAGATGTATGGCATATACAATTTGGGGTATATACCAAGAACTGCTTAGGAGATATTCGAGTCTAAAGGTTATTGATATTAAAAGAGTTTTAAGCACGAAGTGATTAAATATAAAGCGAATGATACAAACTGTTAACCCCAGGTAAGTCTACGCTAAATTTCGGGAAAAAAGTAATAAAATTATTGTAGCCCAAAATATTTTCAAAATATCACAACTTATCCTTGATGAATGTTTGGTAACATGAATGGTGTTTGTTTACATACCTCATTCGATTCAGGATGTAAACATGTATAACATAAGAATTTGAGCTATACATCATGAACGTCTTAAAAGATATTCGTTTTTAAAGGTTATTGTCATTAAATGATTTTTATGTATAAATGTGAGTAAATAGAAAACGAATGATAACAGAAAACAACTGTTAACACCACGTAAATCTACGATGAATTTCGGATAAAATTAAGTGATAAATTTATACTTTTCAAAGTAAAAAAATCATGACTTGCCTTTTAACAGATATCTAGAGTAGAAACTCCAGATATATCCCTGCTTTTGTGATGCTATAGATATGCCCCATACCAGGAGACCTTATTCCCTACCGTAATTACAGGAATATATTAATAACAATCGTTGCTCAGGCGATAATAGTAAAGTTGACTAACTCCGAAACAGCAAAGAAATTACAAAACAGCGCTTTTCATTCCCCACCCCCCAATCTGATTCAAGATAAGCCAAGTTAGGCACTGGGTTTTACAGGTAAATTTACTATTTGATGTTGGAGACAACTCAGCATTGCTAATGTGTTACTTACATTTGTTACAGTGTTTTCTAGTTTATTATTATTGGTTGGTTTCTAACATACTTATCGACTTATTGTTCTATGCTATTAAGGGAGTGTTTCTTGGAAATTTATAACGGTTAGGTGCCAGGTTTTTCTTAGAATTTGTAACAGTTAATGGCTGTAACAAACAATCCAAGCTAACCTACCTTTCTCAAACATTTCTTTTTCTGGATTGAACGTAAAAATGCAGAGTATTTATCGCGATTCCAGACTGATCCTAATCGATATCGGCAAAAAAGCTACCCAGAACAGATATAGCAACATATCTAGTGATGCAGATATGTTCAGGAACACGGCAAAATAATAAAAATTAGTAGCCTACTTACTCTCCAAAATTGTAAAATATAACAAATAACTTTACTTCACAATGCACAAAAAACTGTTTAAAATAATGGATATCTTATGAAACAAAGCACTATCTTATACTACATTAGAGTAATGGTACAAAGTAACCAGTTATAAACTAGTTGGTAAAAAAATACTTTTGCAAAGATAAACTAACTTGTTGAAGCGAAGTGGCCTCCTTTTTGGTATAGGTGTTTGCATTGTCATACGAAACAAAGAAGCCGTGTCTAGTGCTGCAACTCGTCTAAATATGCTTGAATTATTTTAAAACAAAACAACCGTCATATAATGTAGTTATTTTTTATGTAGTCCTCTGTTTTAACAGTGTGTATGTGTTTGTTATGTGTGTGTGTGTGTGTTTGTTTGTGTGTTTGTGTGTGGGGAGATTGTTGTGTGTGTGTTGTTTGTTTGTTTGTGTGTGTGTTTGTTTGTTTGTGTGGGGGAATGTTGTATGAGCGTGTGTTTGTTTGTTTGTGTGGGGGGATTGTTGTATGTGTGTGTTTGTTTGTTTGTGTCGGGGGGATTGTTGTGTGTGTGTGTGTGTGTGTGTATGTGTGTGGGTGGGGTGATTGTTGTGTGTGTGTGTGTGTGGGGGGGGGGCATTGTTGTGTGTGTGTGTTTGTTTGTGTGTGGTGGGCATTGTTATGCGTGTGTGTGTGTGTGTTTGTTTGTGTGTGGTGGGCATTGTTATGTGTGTGTGTGTGTGTGTGTGAGAGTGTGTGTGTGTGGGGGGGGATAGTTGTGTGTGTGTGTGTGTGTGTATAGTGTATGTTATAAAATTATCGTATTTTACTTGTTTTAATTTTTGGATAACAGTATTACTTTTTTATTATTTTTGTCGTGTTTCTGAAATATTTCTGCATCTTCAGGTCTTTGTCAATTTCGATTGCGTCTACAATGCCGATAATTAACAAATAAATAAGTAGGTCTAATACAGGGGGCGGATTGATCATTTGACCTCACGGTTTACAGGTCTGAGTTTTTTTGTTGTTGTTTAAACCAGTTATTTGTTGTATTTTTATTACAATTCTTACAATAAAATGTTTATTTATTTATTTGGTTTTTCACCTGGAAAAAATGCAGAGAAAATGAGTGTTTTTTTCCCAGTTCTCGTTATAATTTCACAAATTCGTAATATCACCTCCGTTTCCTCTTTGTACTTTTAGACAATCTGTTTTATAATGTACTTTTATCTATTAGGCTATTGAGAGGACTTTGGCGTATCCCGCGGTACCACAGTAAAAAACCAACACTTTCAGTAAAAATACAAACACACACTCCCACTCACATAAATTCTAAGGCAGGATAGCTGGTACACGCCTTTCTTTATTAACAGGTTTACTTTTAGTTGGTGACCCTGCCCTTCAAGCACACCACCTTGCTTTCAATACTAGCCATCATGTCCCTTTCTTAATACTACCTATAGCTCCTTAATACATATTTCTGTGCTCCTACAGAATTCATAATCCTTTTCATTTCTTTCATTATACAGTAATCCCTCCGTATCCGCGGCAGTTCGGTTCCGGCGGGTTGCCGCGGATCGCGAAACCGCGGATAACGGGACCTTATTTGAATGGTAAAATGAGGGTTAGGTTTCCAGAATAAATTTACAAAGGCAAATGTATTTTAAGTGTACAGAACTATATTTATTTATCAATTTTTTAGAAGATTATGTATGTATAACTATACAAAATAGGCCTAATATTTACGAATTTTTAATAAACACAAACAAAAAATTACATATGTTACATATGTACAGTTAAGTCTTTGTAAACGTGTACGGTACAGTAAGCCGAATTTAGGCTGGCTTGAAAAACTTCGTTATTGGAGCTTGTTTCTTCTCCTTTTCAAGTTCCTTCTGGACTTCTTCATACGGTAGCATCAGGTTCTGGAGTTTTCTTTTAAAACGAAGAGCCCTTTCCATGAGAGGATCTGTCTGCAACACGTGGTCTGAGAGCTGTGTTGCCATGCGGAGAATTTCACCGACGGATTTAGGAGAAAATCTTGTCATCGTTCTAGGATCATCAGGATCTTCATCATCGTCGATCTGTTTGGCTTCTTCATTTTGGGGTATCATCAATTCCTCCAACTCTTCCACTGTCAATTCTTGATTGTCCCCTTGAATCATATCTTGAACGTCCTGGTGGTCGATTTGAGAGAAACCCTCACCCTCCACGTTGTGAGCGATTTCTAAAATTGAATCCACCACTTGTGCTCCAATTCCATCCATGTTTCCTGCTACATCTCCAACGACTTCAGGCCACAATTTTCTCCAACATGCGTTAATAGTTGATGGCTTCACTTCATTGATGGATTCCTTTATGTTAATCAAACAATCTGCGATGTTGTAGGTTTTCCACATCAATGAAACGGTAGAATCAGGGGCATCATCCATTCCTTTCAAAAGACGCTCAAATGTTCTGCGCACATAATAAGCCTTGAAAGCAGCGATTACTCCTTGATCTAAAGGCTGTAGGATTGATGTGGTGTTGGCGGGAAGAAACATGAGTTTAACGTTTGGATGGTCAATTTGAGGATGCCCAGGGGCATTGTCAACCAACAGTAAGACTTTGAAAGGCAGGTTTTTGGACTCAAGATAAGCTTTCACCTCAGGAATAAAACAGTTGGTGAACCAATCACGAAACAATTCCCCAGTAACCCAAGCTTTTTTGTTAGACCTCCAAAATACAGGCAGGTGATCTTTATCTTTACCTTTCAGGGCCCTTGGGTTTTGAGACTTATAAACAAGCAGGCTTTTAATCATAAACCCACTAGCATTGACACAAAACAATAGGGTTAGTCGATCTTTGGCGGCCTTGAAGCCAGGTGCTGTTTTTTCAGATTTTGATAAAAATGTTCTTGAAGGCATCCTTTTCCAAAAAAGGCCTGTTTCATCAGCGTTGAACACCTGTTCCGGACAGTAACCTTCCTCTTCCAAGACATTTTGAAGCTTTGGAGGAAATTCTGCAGCAGCTGTGTGGTCTGCAGAGGCTGCCTCGCCTACGAGTTTCACATTATGAAGGCTAAAACGATGCTTAAATCTTTCAAACCACCCCTTACTGGCTAAAAACTGTACCGGATCTGAAGATTCACTGCTCTCCATCAATGACTCAGCAAAATGCTTGTGAAGATGCTTGGCCTTTTCTCTGATAATATGCGAGCTTAAAGGAACTTTCTTCCTCGTTTGATCCTCTATCCATATGCTCAACGCCTTTTCAGTTTTTTCAATTCTCACGTCTCGAGAAACAGAAGCAGTTTTTGCACAGAGAAGTCCACCTTCTGTCACACTGTCTCTAATTTTCTTTTCGTTTTTTCGAATTTCCCGAACACTGGACTCATTCAATCCATATTTTTTGCGACTGGAGCAACTTTGTCAACTTTCAGTGCATCAAGAATTTTTATTTTTTCAACTAAGGACAACACAACACGTTTTCTTTTCTCAATCTTAGACATGTTAATTCACTCAACCGAAGAAAACAGAACAAAACTCACACTCGAATACTCAACGACACATCGAACACACTTTTACTTTTTACACTCGAACACTGTCACAAAGAGCTGAACGCATACACGTCTCTGGCGAGTGATACTAACTGACTGACGTGTTGTGTGGCGGATGGCGGGAATATGCGGGCGCAGACTACAAAAGCAAAGCAGACGAAGGTAGTGAGTGGAATGGGAAAGAAGCTGGCGGGTAGGGGTGGTAGGGGGATGGGTACCACGAATTGCTTTATAACTACGCTCCTAAGAATTACATACTGAAAATTTGTATCAGCTCAATTCGCGGATAACCGAATCCCGCGGATGCCGAACCCGCGGATAAGGAGGGATTACTGTACTCTACTTATACTCTAGAAAGAAATGCTAAACTGGTCACCTTCAAAAGGAATATCAGTTACGTTTTTAACTATACTCAACTCTTCCTCTAAATTAAATTAGTTCTACCTTTAAATTAAATTAGTTCTACCTTTAAATTAGATTAGTTCCTCTTTTAAATTAAATTACTTTTATCTTTAAATTAGATTAGTTCTACCTTTAAATTTAATTAGTTCTACCTTTAAATTAAATTAGTTCTACCTTTAAATTTAATTAGTTTTACCTTTAAATTAGATTAGTTCTATTTTTAAATTCAATTAGTTCTACCTTTAAATTAAATTAGTTCTACCTTTAAATTTAATTAGTTTCGTCCTAAATTAAATTAGTCATACCTTTAAATTAGATTAGTTCCACCGTTAAACTGAATTTAATTGTATTTTTAAATTTGTTGTGTTTTAAGCTCTTTCCGTCAAATTTTTTATATTGTTTGATTAAAATTTTTTTGCGATTATGTTATTGGCCCGCCAAGTTATCAAGTATATACTACATTCCTATTTTAGGTTGTTACAATTTAGAATTTTAGTTCGTTACGTAAAACAAAATAAAGATTAATGAAGTTCATAAATACATTTAAATGGCTGATCTGTTTGCCTTGCGTTAGGCTTCAGTTCCAAGCACTAGTTGCGTCATCTTCCAATTATTTTGACGGTGCATAGCAAACGTAACTGTTATCGATAATAATGTAACCGAAATGACGTAAACCCAAAAAATTACAAGATACATTTTAACATATGTTTTGCTCAGTTTTGAGATACAAATTTACAATTAGCTCGTCTTACATGAGTCGAATGTCAGTTTGTATTGGCATTATAATATGAGGAGTGTTAATAATGTTGAAATCGTCTCTTGTAACGTTTGGTACTAAAACAGTAATTTAAACAAATTTAAAATTCTTGAAGGCCATTTAATTTTTTTAAAAAAAGGTAAAGTACACAATATTTTAATAAAATACAAGAAAATCACCCGGATATATTATTTTAAAGTGCACAAACACGGTAATAAATTAATTATCCATCATAACTAGTGGAAATTGAGGCGGTAAGTTTACGTTATTTATTAGGATAATACCACACACCGGGAACTCGGAAAATATGTTGAAAGAATGATTTACGACACAGGTGCTAACTTGTTTGTAATTAACAGGAAAATAGAAAAAACTGACGTAGATTCGTAACTCAAACTGTTCTATACAGTTCACTGTGAAAAGTTGAAAATTTATTGTCGTAATACACGGGTGGAACTTTAAAAAAGGGAACCCTGGACAGCTGTTGAAATAAGTTCTTAATATAATCATATCTATTTTTGTTAGGAATATTATTATACTTTTTATACCCCGTCTCAGGATTAGTTGAGGCAAGTCAGGCAACTGGGGGATTAGGACCGGCCTAGTCGATGAATAGTTTGGGACGGCCTGGCAAGAACATCCCATTAGAGATTCATCGCCGATTACTCCACTTAAAAATCTTAATCTAATAAAGACGCATTATATGGGGAAAACGTTGATGCGGTTTTCTCAATTATTATTAAAAAAACAATTACGTGTTTGTCACATGTTAATCGGCCAACTTTAAGTGCGATAATCGACTACGCTTCTGTAATTAAAATTTGTAATAATCTTCAGTTATAACACTTCAAGCCGATCGATTAAGCAGTTCCTAATTCCCCAGCTACCTGGATTGCCTCAGCTTACCCTGAGACGACGCATAGTGCATTCTTCTGTCTTTCTTACCATCAAAACAGTGTTCTTCGCTGAATTATAATTCCATCTACACAATGCCAGTACAATTTAAAGTTTTGATGATGGACTTAATTCGAAACGTGTCAAGGATAAACAATGTTTTGAACTAATATCAATACCAGTTCTAAATAATAAGCCAAACACAATGTATCTTAAGTGAAGACCACCTAATTGGCTTACGTCAGATGTATGCGACGTATTTGCTCGGAATTATAACTCCATCTACACAGTGCCAACCTTCCTTTAGTTCATTGTGTCTTGTAGCCTTGTAAACCTCGGTTTTAGCGCGTTATCTTTCACTCATTTGTTGTAACCTATCAAGTACATTTATCGCATTTAATTCGTTCATAAAAGATAGCCTACTCATAAAATCACGCTAGATTTATTGTAATTGCTTGTCTACAATTAACATTTATATATAACGGGGATTATTTACACCACACATTCTTCGTGCTCATTACATGTCCCTTTACATATACTCCACATTACACATTCCTATGTTCCGAATAGGGAGCAAGTGTGAGCATTGCCATGGTCCACCCCAGGCAACATGTTAGACCCCAACTGTTTGGTATTTTTTTAAATAATAAATTAACATTATTTGACACATTAACTCTATAGATCTCCCAGACCAGCAACCTACCATAGTTGCTATACATATACCATATATATAAATGTGTATGTAAATTAATTATGAAACAATAACATATGTGATTTGGCATACTCGAACCTGTACTAAATTACTTAATCATTTATTTTGTATTTTTTTTTAATAGAAATTTATAAAGAAAATAGTTATAGGGCATGATTACTTGAAATTATATTATTCATATCAGATTTCTACATAATATGAGAATTAATTTTATGCTAAAGTTTAAGAAAGTGTAAAACTTTTCTTGTCCGCATTTTGACATTCGTCTTACATGCACAAATTGCTATCAAAATTGAAAAAAATAGCGGACTCATTACTCCTCAAAATAAATCTTCGTCGATCATTTTTATTTTTACAAAATACAATATCTCCCTTTTAGAATGTCTTTTTACGAAACAACGGCCTACATGTGGCGTGTGTATATACAAAAACAGTTACGGAAATATGCGACGTAATAATTGTCTAATACTAATTATTTTTATTGTAATAGGTGGTTTGTTTTTTATTAAGTTTTATTATTAATAGGCCCCCCTATATTCTCATAGGCAGGTAATAGGCTCCCTTATATTTACCGCCCCAGGCCTCATTTCACTGAGTGTGAGCTCCTTCACAAGTGAGCCGTAATCTTTCCTTATATATTAACAGTTATATCCCTCCCTTACACCTCCCATAATCCTTGTCATATCCTGCATAGGTAATAATAGCCAACATGATTACTTTCCGAAAGAGAAAATGTTCTGCTTTTTCAGCTGGAACTCTTCAAAAATCTTCTGCGTGTAACGTAAATTTTGTTTATATCTATAGAGCAGTGGACCTTTTTACCTTTTTCATTTCAAGTACCCCTAAAAATGTTTTTCCAATGAAAAGTACCCCCTATTCCTCGACGTGGTTAAGACAAAGAGTTATTGCCTGACTGCCTTGTAAGTAACAGGTGGAACGGGGGCAACCGGCTGTATATACTAATTTGTTTGTTAGCAGCACGACAGATGGTTCCCTGAATGTTTCCTATCATCAAATCCATTCCTGCATCTGTATTGTTCACCTATATGTAGAATATATGTTTCCCACCGCTATTCTATTCTGTGCTTTCAGTGGCACGTAAACATACAAGCAATTTCCATCAACAACACATCAACTACTAGTGTAACCTCGTGTTTGTTTCAAATCTACTCCATGTCCGCCATTACTGGTATTATTTTCGTGTACCACCCCACAAACTTCTACGTACTCCTGGAGGAACGACTAGACAGTTGATAGTATATCAGCTTCTGTATACAGTTCTATTCTGACCCTCCGTCTTTATAGGTATCTAGAAGGTACGTTTAGCTGCCTCTGACTGAGCTTCTTTCTAACATTAACACAGCTTTTACATTTTTTCTAAGTTTTTATATCACTCTTGTCGTAGATGTGTATGCCAAGTTGACGAAAGTCGAATTGAATCATGCGTATGTTATCAGAAACATATTTTCTGAAACGCCGTAAATTGAGGAGAGATGTCTAACTTTACACCCGGATAAGTGAAACAGAGGTAAGATTAAAGTTCGTACGTGACTTTGGCGATGGTTTATGGAATAATCATGTTCAGCGTGGACAGAGTTTTCCGCTTCAAAGAAAAAATTAATTTTTTCCGTAAGAAAAAATTTCATGTAACCGAGTCTTTAAGACGACCGCGTGGTTAAATTTAGTTTGCTGAGTAGGTTATATATCATACCGTATGCACCAAAATAAACAGTACTGAAACACTTGTAAAATTGTATTTTATTTAAATAGTTAAAATTGTAAACACATACAAGTAAAAAAACGCTAAATCGGTTAGAATCGGGGATATTAACATATCTATATGACCTCCGTTCAATTTGAGGCAACACTCGTACAGTTTTTGAAGGTTTTGCATGATTTTGGAGGAGAAGGGTTGTTTCATGCACGTTATTATTTTTCCTGTAGTTAAACGATGGTGGTTGGTGGGTCGTCATGTAAAATCGTCATCAACATTCCCCAGACATAGGGGTCAAGTGCTGTAAGATCAGGGGAGTCGGCTGGGTAAGGACAGTTTATTCTAACCCAGATGAGGCGGTTGTCAAAAGTTTCGTGGAGGATAGCAATACAGTCTAAGACAGCATTGTGGCTTGCTCCATCTAGCTGGAACCATTGTGAACAAAAAGGCAGGTTTCGGGCTCAAACAAAATCTCCTGAGGTCTCCTATAAAACGACCAAGAATCACCCTATATCGGCCATTCTACGTCGATGATTCAGTTTCAGTACTGCTTATTTTGGCGGATACGGATAAACAAATCAAAGCATTTCTGAATTAGTTGCATTGCGTCAGCGATTCGGAAATACCGATCTACTTTTCCCACGAAAATTATTTAATGACCTGACGTCAACATCCCTCTGAAAAACTACTAAAACGCTCGTTTTAACTTCAGAGTCACTCACAAACAAGTACGGGAATTCTAGATATATAGCATTACAATGAAAATATTGAAATCAACCCCAATACCACAAACATAATCAAAATAACAAATAATAAGTTACAAGCTAGAGTGATACTAATTGTTCTCTGCGGTCGCTATATTCGTATCGCTCTAGTTTGTAACTTCTTGTTTGCTAGATTGCAATTTTGTAATAAGTCCCTCTGATTATGATGACATGGTCATCGAAATGTACATAAGGGTTTAATCTTAAATAATTTTTTTTTTATTTGTTATTTTTGACTACTTTTGTGGTATTGGGGTTCTTTCCAATATTTTCACTGTAGGCTAATCTTGTACCACTAACATAGAAGCTGTTTCCTCCATGCAGGCCTTGGTTCCCTCTATTAATACAAGAAGGGCTTCATGACTTTAGGGCAATTCTTCTATAGTTCCTTGAACATAGTTGGCGTAGTTCACTTAATTCTGAAAGACGCGTACTTTAGTGACAGAATTGTTTACACATGAGCCATCATTCAGCCAATATTTACCAGTGCAGAATAGACTTGTTAATACTGCATATTACTCAACATATCCTAGTCACTTACCTGTTATGCAATAACAGCCTTCCTTATTATCCTAGCCTTTGTTACGTACTAGTTGTTAATAGTTAGAGAGCTAGCTTACTTAAGGTACATAACCCTAGGGTCAAATTTCTCTCTCGTTCCCCACGCTAAAAGTTGACTGTTTCTTTTGTAGCCCTATTTTTATTTCAGCTATACTTTATTGAATTCCTTATATTCTTTCATACTTTCCTTATTTATATCTTTTATAAATTTTGTCGCCCTATCTTCATTTCGTATATATTTTATTCAATTCCTTCTATTAGCTCATACTCTCCTTATTTATATCTTGTACAAATTTCGTAGCCCTGTCTTCATTTCGGGTATATTTTATTCAATTCCTTCTATTAGCTCATACTCTCCTTATTTATATCTTGTACAAATTTTGTAGCCCTATCTTCATTTCGGGTATATTTTATTCAGTTCCTTCTATTAGCTCATACTCTCCTTATTTATATCTTGTACAAATTTCGTAGCCCTGTCTTCATTTCGGGTATATTTTATTCAATTCCTTCTATTAGCTCATACTCTCCTTATTTATATCTTGTACAAATTTTGTAGCCCTATCTTCATTTCGGGTATATTTTATTCAGTTCCTTCTATTAGCTCATACTCTCCTTATTTATATCTTGTACAAATTTTGTAGCCCTATCTTCATTTCGGGTATATTTTATTCAGTTCCTTCTATTAGCTCATACTCTCCTTATTTATATCTTGTACAAATTTTGTAGCCCTATCATCATTTCGGGTATATTTTATTCAGTTCCTTCTATTAGCTCATACTCTCCTTATTTATATCTTGTACAAATTTTGTAGCCCTATCTTCATTTCGGGTATATTTTATTCAGTTCCTTCTATTAGCTCATACTCTCCTTATTTATATCTTGTACAAATTTTGTAGCCCTATCTTCATTTCGGGTATATTTTATTCAGTTCCTTCTATTAGCTCATACTCTCCTTATTTATATCTTGTACAAATTTTGTAGCCCTATCTTCATTTCGGGTATATTTTATTCAGTTCCTTCTATTAGCTCATACTCTCCTTATTTATATCTTGTACAAATTTTGTAGCCCTATCTTCATTTCGGGTATATTTTATTCAGTTCCTTCTATTAGCTCATACTCTCCTTATTTATATCTTGTACAAATTTTGTAGCCCTATCTTCATTTCGGGTATATTTTATTCAGTTCCTTCTATTAGCTCATACTCTCCTTATTTATATCTTGTACAAATTTTGTAGCCCTATCATCATTTCGGGTATATTTTATTCAGTTCCTTCTATTAGCTCATACTCTCCTTATTTATATCTTGTACAAATTTTGTAGCCCTATCTTCATTTCGGGTATATTTTATTCAGTTCCTTCTATAAGCTCATACTCTCTTTATTTATATCTTGTACAAATTTTGTAGCCCTATCTTCATTTCGGGTATATTTTATTCAGTTCCTTCTATTAGCTCATACTCTCCTTATTTATATCTTGTACAAATTTTGTAGCCCTATCTTCATTTCGGGTATATTTTATTCAATTCCTTCTATTAGCTCATACTGTCCTTATTTATATCTTGTACAAATATTGTAGCCCTGTCTTCATTTCGGGTATATTTTATTCAATTCCTTCTATTAGCTCATACTCTCCTTATTTATATCTTGTACAAATTTTGTAGCCCTATCTTCATTTCGGGTATATTTTATTCAGTTCCTTCTATTAGCTCATACTCTCCTTATTTATATCTTGTACAAATTTTGTAGCCCTATCATCATTTCGGGTATATTTTATTCAATTCCTTCTATTAGCTCATACTCTCCTTATTTATATCTTGTACAAATTTCGTAGCTCTATCTTCATTTCGGCTATATTTTATTCAATTCCTTCTATTAGCTCATACTCTCCTTATTTATATCTTGTACAAAATTTGTAGCTCTATCTTCATTTCGGCTATATTTTATTCAATTCCTTCTATTAGCTCATACTCCCCTTATTTATATCTTGTACAAAATTTGTAGCTCTATCTTCATTTCGGCTATATTTTATTCAATTCCTTCTATTAGCTCATACTCTCCTTATTTATATCTTGTACAATTTTGTAGCCCTATCATCATTTCGGGTATATTTTATTCGATTCCTCCTATTAGCTCCCACTCTCCTTATATACACCTTGTACAAATTTTCAATCGTAGATAAAACACTGTTTATTCATCCACTCTAGTTGAAATAGATTTTTCAAACTTTTGGTGGATGACACTTGATGTTAATAGGTTATTTCAAATTACAATTAATTAAAAAAATTTAATGAATTAATTTTAGTTTTAGGCTATAATGGGAGAAAATCTTTTCACAAAAGGTGCAAGGTATGGAATATAGTTATTCGTCCAATTTGGCTTAATCTATAAGTGATAACATGATTTCATATAACAGCTGATTTATGTTATAGATTATGTTTTGGAGCACCTGTTTTCTTTCATAGGTTATGGTACTTTATTTACGTTAATTGTAATTATTTAATAAAAAGTAACTAAAATAATTTTTATTTTGTTGCTGACCCAAGTACGAATTTACTTTTAAAATATATTTGTTTTTATTACTTGTTTACTTGCATATGAATTTAAAGGTAAGCCCATCTGTCTAACGTGCTTTGAAAATCAGGTATACTCCCAATAGGACTGTTCTAGTTGTTTCATGACTATGTCATGTTATCCCATTACCAACAGTGGGAAATTTGTGTTCCTTATTCTTTAAATCTATGTTTTCCTCATTACTCTCCTTACAAGGAGGTAGAACATCTAGACACTACTCCATGAAATTTTTATTATATGCATCTTCACTTCTGTTAGAAATATTTGTATATATTCGAGTAAATTTTATTGCCTTTCCTAACATTACAAATTAGGAAATAGTTTGTTTTAAAATAATTAAAGTTTTGAAAATGGGCTTATTCCTAAACGAGTTAAGAAAAAAATAATAATTTGCAGAAAATACTTTTTTAGTAATACGTTTTTTAAAGTTCTTAGGTATCCCTTGTAACAAGGTGTACAATCTGTTCCATATCGTTCTTACGTAATATTAGTTTAGCTTGATCTATCGTTTTAATGCAGTATAACTGTAACATAACCTACGCGTAGAACAGCTGTTCTACAACTTAACCTAACCACAAAATCAGCTGTTGCATGAAATCATATGTTAACATTTAATTCACTTTAGGGGAATTATAGCGTAACCTGACGGAAATTATACTGTCGCGAAATTGTAAGTTTATGTCCATCTAGTAGGTTTTTGTAGGCGTCGCTATAATTCAGACTATAAATCAGGTTTTTGTAGGCGTTTTCACTTCAGAATTAGGTTGTAGCATTCGGGGGGGGGGGTATTTCCGACAGAAGTGACAACCTTTATAGCCACGATTACAGATATTTTGAATTGAGAAAACCATTTAATTTTTCTTAATGAGAAATTACCTAAACACTGGTTATCGGACGCGCCTAAGAAGTTTTCATTTTAAAAATTGGATTAAAAATACATAAATTATTACTATTTACTACATTAAATGAATAATTGTATTACATAAATATTATTTGTATTGAGATTTAATAAGATTTTTAATGAAGTAAGATATTTATTAACTGGTCAAAACTATTTGATAATCAACTTTTTCCTTAACAATGTAATAAATAATATAACATAGCCTACGTGTTAAAAAAGTTGTTAACAACATAACGTATAACATCAATCAGCTGATATATGAAATCATATGTTATCATTTAATTCTATTTGAGGTGACCCATAGCGCAACCTGTGGGATTTATACTGACGATATTAATCTGACGAATATTATACTGACGCGAAATTGTATGTTTATGTCCTAGCAATAAGTTTTTGTAAATACCGCTATAGAGGTTTTCAGTTCAAAAACGATAATCTAAAAACAAACAAAAAATATATAAATTAGAATTGTCAGAAACTGTATTTTAAAGTGAGTACGTACCAGCACGAGCCTTGAGTCCAGTTACTTTCAAAGCCGACAAAAGTAGTGGTACTATATGGTTCTAAAAATGCAACGCGACCTTCCGTCATATTGCCATGGAACATTTATTACCTTTATAACACAGCGCAATGGAATAACACTGGGCATTTTCTATATGTACAGCATTACTTCAAGTTATTAAATGAACCCTTTCTCTGTGCAGCAGCAAAGTTGAACTTTACAGGCATGAACAGAAGTTTGAACGGAAATAGGACTGACGATATAAGCGAACTATCACTGTAGACGTGTAAGCATAAACATAACGTTATCACGCCAGCTGCTAACTAATATGAAACAGCTGGTATAATCATTGTGTAATGTCTCTTTACTGATAACAATAGCATTAACTCTTCAGATTGTAAAATTTTCCGTTGTAACCGTTTATATATCAACAGCTACTGAATCGCTTTGTTTATCGGTTCATGTGCCTTGTCAGTACATTAATTATATCTCCGATTATTCTATGAATAACCTGTTATAGAGCAGACCTACTTCAGGGAGACGACCTTGCCCACTCGAGCCATCATACTTTTAGAACGTGGCGACTCCCCAGCGCCGAGACCATAAATTGTCAAACGGTCTGCACAATGATGAAGAAGTGACGAGAGTTAATATCTTCTCTTTCAAAATGCCGGCCTAAAAAATGATACCAAACAACACATGGTTTACTGTTTTATTGTTTACTATAGCAGTTTGTAATAAGTTTTATATTATGTTTTATTAAGTTACACTAAAGTAAACCTCGGGTTTTTTAGTATCATTTTTCTTGTAATTATGAGTAGAACCTACATTTATTAACCATTTTCATTTAAAATAAAAGGGCTAGTAGAGCGGAAATACGGCCGGTCCTGGGACCGTCCTAATCCTCCGCGTTAACAACTTAGGAGTGCAATGAGACATGTGGTGGGTTTCTCGGTCAACAAACCCAAACCCCATTCCTACCCCACCCACTCCTCTAACACGGTTACAAGGTGAAAAATGTGCCATATGGAGTGGAAAGTTTGTGTAAGCAGGTTCAGTGACTAGTTGCAATGGAACTCGCCGAAACCCAATTCATTACTTTAGAATTCGAGGCTTACCATGTCTGTAATGAAATTTATGCAAAATTTGCGTCATTTCAGTGCTGATCATCTACGATGCTCAGTAGGGCAAACGGCACTACCACGTTTCGTTGCATTTGTGAACTCCAATTCGGCTGTCAATCTGCAAGGTTAAGCCAGCTAGCCCGCTCGGCCGTAAGGAGAGAAGGAACCCTCTAAGAATCAGAAGAGATGCATTCTTTGTCCTATTAACGTTCTTACATGGACGCGATTACGTAACTCATGAATTCTCATTCTACAATCGTGATATGACTTCCATTATCTCGCAGACTGTGGAAGTTTTACTCTGTTTTCAATACAACCTGTGGATCACCTTCTTTTGTGTATCGTTAAGAGCAGATGAATGTTCTTCATTTTGAAACACTCAAAAGATTTTCCAGAGCTTGCTCTAGTGGCTCACCTAACGTATATGTCTAGAGACCACTCAGTCTTAAAGAATTGCCACGGACCACCTGTTAACTATATTAAACACACACACACACACACACACACACACACACACACACACACACACACACACACACACACACACACACACACACACACACACACCCAGAGAGAGAGAGAGAGAGAGAGAGAGAGAGAGGGAGAAAGAGAGAGAGTGAGTAAATCTAGAACTTCTTAGGAAGTGTTCACAAGTTATATTGTTACTGAAATCTAGTTAGTTGTCTTCATTCCAAAATTATTGTGATTGTGTTACGGTTTAACATGATAATTATTAAGTTAAAAATAATTTAATAAATATTTTATATTCATCACGAATATATGGGCTTAATCTTGGTAAACGAAAATCGTAGTTTTGATACATAAATCATAATATTTATGAAAATTATTTATAAATATTGACTTGTTTATAAGTTTGCCTCGGGCCAGCGCCGAGACGCTCACCGGCACCGGTTGGGAAACACTGGTCTCGAACTAACACCAGATACCCTATAGCTGAATTCCGCTTAAATGTTTTAAAAACGGGTTCTATACTACTTTTTCACATTCTTACGTATGCACAAAACGTAAAAATATATTTTTGTAACAGTCTATAAATATTTGTATGATAACAGTGCTAAATGTAGGCCTACTTGAAAAATAGTGTTCGGAAATATAATCTAAATTTGCTTGGGGGAGCGTTACCAGGCCATATTACTAGGGCATATTTAGGTGATCCTTTGATGTGTAGAGCTTAGTCAGTCTCTGCCCACTGCTTTTAAAGAAAGCTTTAACCTTTGACCTCCCTTCAGAGAAATCTTTAACAAGCCTCCGACATTCCTTCCAGTCTTGCTTCATTTCGTCTTACTTTATAGAGAAGCCCTACTTGATGCAATTTCTGTAATACCACTGTGTATTTCTAATATGTTATGGTATCTCCTCAATATAAATCCATACTCGCCAAGCAGCAATAGCACTAGCGGCATTTACAAAATAATCTGAAATAATGATTGCAATAGGTTATTTTTAGGACAAACTAAAATCTTTCATCCAAAAATAAGTAACACTTACTCTACGCAAAATGTTAACACACAAACGCACTGAATGGGTTAACAACACAAACGTAATTAAAAACTACTAACGAAATGCTATAAACCAAGCAATAATTCTAAATCGTTCAAGTTATTAGAAAAAGAAGGTATTTGTCAAACTTATAAAACCCAAAAGCAGGAGTTAGACGTATTTCGTAAATCAGTAAAGAGAAAATCCCCTTCAAGTAAACAATTGTCGGTCCCTATTTCTTCTATTATTCCAGTGGTCCAGGGGACATAGTAACCCCGACACAGCTGTAACAATGCAGCTGTTGGAAATATAGGGGCAGGCCTATGTTTGAGTGGGTTTGGAGGTATTGTTATGGCGTTTCGAAGGAAGTTTTGCTGTTAACGTCGAAAAGCCCACGTATCTGTAAAACAATTTTTTCAATTCCTTCTATTAGCTCACACTCTCCTGATATATATATATATATATATATATATATATATATATCTTGTACAAATTTTCAATCATTAATAAAATAGGTTTTCATTCACCCAATCAAGTTCAAATTACATTTTTTTAAAACCTAATGTGGATGACAATTGATGTTAATACAGTTTTTTTTTAAAATATTTATTCAATAATTAAATTATAAAAATTTGGAGGGTCTAGGTCGGATTCGAACTGAGTATAATATTGTTCGAATTCTAGCGCTTTGGCACTGAGTCATCTTTCCATACCTAAAATTGAACTTTTCAAAGATGAATTAATTTTTTTTGCTTCCATCTCGATGTTTTTTAAGATGACCTGCGAGCACCTCTACCATCCCATCGTCCTCAGCCTCTCTCCAGGGCCCGCAGCCCCCAAGTTCCAGCTTATAAAACTTTACCCTATAGGGAAAAGTTATGGCCGACTTTTAAGTAGTAATATATCGTTATTCATAACAAACGCTGTGGAAAAGTATTGGAAATTTATAAAAAAGTGTTTGTTTATTTAGTGTTTAAGTGCTATTTGCCAAATCACTCACGTGAGTAGTACCTTCTGCATGTATTTGCAGAAGCGTAATGAAAAACGATTGTAACGGAGTGCAAAAATGTTTTAGAAATTAACACAGTTCATGTCATGTATCGCCAATAAAACTTCTGCCGGCAGGTTGTGTGTCAATGTGCGTATACTGAACTGGAACTAGCCTTGAGAGCAACCCGCAGAGAAAGTGAAATGATACGGGCATTGTGTGACTATGCCATAAGTTAAAGAACCTCACTCGAAGGTCTTTCGCGGAGGTTGTCGTTTGTTTACAGCTGGCGAGTAAACATCGTTTGCTTAACGTTGCAACAATGTAACGGTAGTATAGCCCTATTTTCCCTCGTGGTTTCAAGATCAGCCAATTTGACCTTTTCGCCTACCAGTAACCCAACCAGAAATGTTTTCTAGGAGGTGGTTGGTCCTTCCGAGGAAACTGGGAGGCATTTATACCCGCAAGGAAAATTATAAAAATTACCTTAAATACACTTAAGTACTTAAAAGTAGATACGAGTTGACAAAATGATTGGATTAAATTTGTTTTTAGTTTAAATACAAAATATAAATTAGGTCTAAATTTAAGTACATATACAGGATGGTATTTATTTAGGAAATCAAATCAAAGACTTGCAAAAATTAACAAAGTCGAAAGGAAACTTTAAAATTTTCATTTTGCAAGCTACAATTCCATAAAGAGATAATTGAGCCTAAGAGATTTCCTTGAATGTTAAATAAAAGCTTTCATCCTCGGATACAGATGATTTTCTATTGGATAAACGCGCAAGACTTTGTTATTACATAATTAATCCTTATATCTCACAGATATAAACCATATCTATTTCATTTAAACGCTCTTAGTAAGTTTTATTTATGAAATATGTTAAGTCGTATAGCATGAAAGTTGTAATAGTGATTAATTTGTCTAGTATTTTAATAACAATTAAACTTTCATACATTAAAAAAATGAATGATTTGTATTGTAATTAGAATATTTTCCTTGAGTATTTGGGCCAGAAGCTCGTACGACGAACATTTTGGTTTTCACTTCTGTTGGTAAATTTTTGCAAATTTCACACATCTTTTCACTCAGGACATCCAACACCGAGACTTTCTAGAAGGTTAATAGCTTGTGTATAACGTTTAGAGTTACAAGAACTGAATGTTGTCGAGGTTCATGACCAGACGGAACCGCATCGTTCTATTTATTCTTATTAATCATCACCAATTACATTGCCTCGTCAGCAAAACTGATGGTGACATTTCCAGCCACATATTTTTGTCCGAACTCTACACTCAAAGCTAGAACCGTGGATTTTACTATTCGCCAGAATAAATTGCTTACCGTAAAAAATAAACCGTAAACTTATTCTAGGCTAAATACACTAAATCCCCTTAAAACTTTTGGGTAAAAGTATAAAAGTATTTTTGGGTAGAAGTATCAAAAAAATATTTTTGATATAAAATCGCAAATGATGAAATGATATTTTCACGTGTAAAATTGTTCCAATATCGTGGGATGCACTCATTATTATTGAAATGAGCTAACTTTCTACAGAGAAAAATGTTCATCTTGTGCCTCCTCAAGATAATCCTAAATATTTACTCCTGCTACCACTATCAGTAGTGATTTAAACAAATAGCAAGTAAAAAAACAGAAGTAGATTTTTATTTTATAAAAAATAATTGTAATGCATCATTTGCCTGGAAAGCGTCACTAACACAATTCATGTAAAAGCCGAAACTGAACAAAGAAATGTAGACAAACCTACAAAAAACTAAGAAAAATACCTGTGTTAAAGGTTTAGCAAATTTCAAGTCCGTTAGTAGTTGATATGAATGTGGAAGGACTTGAAACTATAGCCTACGTCTTACAGACTAAATCAGTTAAGAATGTTTTCAGGCATAGCGTGATCATTTCCTACATTCCATACTATGAAGAGATTTTGTTTCTGCCCTAATCTTATTTCTACCAGATATTCGTATCTAATCTTATAGACAGGCGATACAAAACACTTGTCTTTAATCAATAAGCCACTTACCTGGTTGACCTACCACGAGTACTTACATAATATGTGTACGCCTTATTTGTCTCATTCCCAGCTTTATTTTGTTTGCCTTCAAATGTAACCCATTTCTTAGAAACGCTATCAACGTCAGTTGTGTACTCGTAACGATAATAATAGTTTTAATGGAGCTATTATCTAAAGACAATGCTGAGAGTGGCAGTGTAGGCCAACTAGTGGCAGAATTAATAAGTGAGAAGAGTTCCTGGTTTTTAAAAGCCACGATTACACACACTACAATCAAAAAGACGCTTTTTTAAGCGCAATTTTTTACCAACAATTATCAGTTTAAAACAAGTAATAAAAACAAAAATTGTTTAAAGTCAATTGCTAGTAGGTCAACAAAGGAAGATTTTATTGTAGTTATGTTTTTAAAAAATAATTACGAATTAATTTAAATAACGTAACATAACCTATACGTTAAGACAGCTAATCTACCACATAACCTATAGCATAAAATCAGCTGTTTATGAAATCATATGTTATCACTTTTTTCAAACCAAATGGGACTAAATAACTATATTGCATACTTGCCACTTTACTGAAAAGTTTTTCGCCTTATATAAAACTATAGTTAATTCAATAATTAATTAAGTTAATTAATAAATATTTGAAAAAACAACTGTATTAACGGCAAGTGTCATCCCCTACAAGATTTAAAAAATGTATTTATGCTTGAGTGGATGAATAAAAAGTATTTTATTAGCGATTGAAAATTTGAATAACACACACACACACACACACACACACACACACACACACACACACACATAAGGAGAGTGTGATCTCATAGAAAAAAATTATAAAAGAGTACTCTAAAAAATAATTTTAGAATTCTGTATTTTATTAAAAATTTAATGTCAGATTTTGAAGATTTTATAAAAGTATAGTTTGACAAACAGTGCATTATCAATTTTATAACATTCTTTTTATAATACCTGAACAATTTTATTTTTAATTTTTGTATACTAAATTGGGCGTTTCCTAAGTAAGACTAAATTTGGATATAATGCGACATGGATCTAAGAATTAGTTGAAGAATAAAATGTTCACTTTTCTAAATCATCGTCGGTTGTTTTTAATGTACTGTACTTCCATTTACAGTCCACACCGCGCACTGTACAATGTTTATACATACACTTTCCATAGGAACCTGTTAGGCATTAACACAAGAACATGGTGCTTTACCTACTGTGACCAACTCCCAGCACAGCATTCAGCGCATTACGTTTGTTCAATTTCTTTTATTAGTTCACACTCTCCTTAGATAGGCCTATATCTTGTTCAAATCTGTAATCTTTAGTAAAATACTTTTTATTCATCCACTCAAGTTCGAATACATTTTTCTTTAATTAGAGATACTTGATGACAATTTATTTTTTTATTTTATTATTTTTTAAAATATTATTTATTAATTAAATTTTATAATGAATTAATTTTAGTTTTATATTGGAGTTTTCACAAAGGGGCAAGGTATGCAATATAGTTATTTCTTCCCATTTGGCTTAAAATAAGTGATAACATGATTTCATAAAACATCTGATTTTATTAACATAAAATGAAACAGGTGATTTTATGTTGTAGGTTATGTGGTAGAACAGCGGTTTTAAAACATAGGTTATGCTACTTTATTTATATTAATTGTAATTATTTAATAAAAAGTAACTAAAAAAAACTTTTTCTTTGTTGACCTAAGTAGGAATAGACTTTAAACAAATTTTGTTTGTATTACTTGTTATTAGTTCTGTATGACCAAGCAGGGCCAATTAAAACATCCTTGGTAAAATAAATTAATTCACTAAATGATTCTAGAAATAGTGTTAAATAGCCACGCTACACTGGAAATCGCAATCCGCGGGAAATGTAATTTAGTTGTCTGCCTAATTTGGCTTAAAATAAGTGATAACATGATTTCACAAAACAGGTGATTTTATGTTATAGGTTATGTGATAGAACAGCTATTTTAACGCTAAGGTTGCGTTACTTTATTTATATTAATTGTAATTATTTCTTAAAAAGTAACTAACTTGTAATATAATATCATACGTCCCTTTTAAGTGGATACACCTCTCTTTACACAGTTTAAAACAAACCTTCGGGTGAGTAACGATGGGCAAGCCCTGCAATAATTTTTCCCTATTCCGAATGCAGGGCATCGTTATGACCACTACTTAGTCTTATTTCATTTCATCTTTCCTTTTTTTATGTTTTTACTTCAGATAAATAATTCTGCACACGTGAAGTCATGATCTCCTACATTAGGCAAAACTATTAGACAATATTTATGCTAATAATGACTTGCTCATCGAAACGTAAATAAGAGTTTAATATTACATAAACTAGTAAATTATTTATAATTAAATAATAAAAATATGGAACAACTCACAAATATACAATTTTTTATTTCAAACGCGTTTCAACGACTAATTTGTCGTCATCCGCAGTGAAAGTACACAAATGAAATTAACTAAAAATATATATATATATATATATTAAACATAACCTATAAAGTTTTAGCAAAAGTAAAAACAAAAGTGAAAATCAGATCTTTTGCTAAAACTTTTTACTTTTGTTTTTACTTTTGCTAAAACTTTATAGGTTATGTTTAATATATATATATATATATATATATATATATATATATATATATATATATATATATATATTTTAGTTAATTTCATTTGTGTATTTTCACTGAGGATGACGACAAATTAGTCGTTGAAACGCGTTTGAAATAAAAAATTGTATATTTGTGAGTTGTACCATATTTTTATTATTTAATTATAACTTTCACTCACAAGCCAGCTCGAATATTATTTATAGTAAATTATTTAATATTCTTTTATTTCTTGACTATATTTTAGATTGAATTTATTCCAAAAGTTAGAAGCTTAGTTTTGAAGTGCCACATAAATACGATATCTTTGTGCTACTTACGGTAATAAATAGATAAACGAACAATTATATAAATAAATAAAGGTTATTACACTATAGATAAGGTTCACTACAAAATGTACTCAGGATCTTAACTATGTATTCATAACATATAGAGTAATCGCCAAAATAAACAGTACTGAAACTGAATCAGCTGTAGTAGCCTTTTCGATCAACTGTGACTTTTAATCAGTACTCGTGTTGACGTATTTCATTTGAGGTTAGTTTCTTCTGACATAGTGCTAACTATTGCAGACAAAAAGTTTATGGTAGAGCATTGTCGTCGCTCAATTAAAATTGGGTATGCGGGTGGGCCAAGTTTGTCACACACTGCATTACGTTTTCAGGAGCTATTTCACAAAAACCCTCCTAGTAATGCTGCGATTATTGTGCTGTTGAAAAATTTCGAAGATCAGGTAGGGTTGTGCTTTTCAGGTAAAAGGGCTTTTCAGGTCGCCCAACTACTGTCTGTACAAATGAAAACCACGGAAGAGTGTTGCAGCAAGTGTTTCAGCCACCGGAAAGAAGCCTAAACAGAACATCTTTGGAAGAGTTTTGTTGTGCTCGATTCCCGCTTTGACGTTCCCAATGGTTCCATCAAGAAGGCGCAACCAGTCATATTGCCTTAGATAACATTGCTTTCTTTTAAGAAACTTTTGGCAATTGCCTTACCTTTCTTAGAACAAACTTTCCTTGCCCAACCGATTCCCTCGATCTTACACCCACTGACGCCTACGTCTGGGGAATATTGAAGGAGAAGATTTTCGTCGATGAACAGCCAACGATCGTCCAACCATAGAAAATGTAACCATGTGTATAACGAGCTAGAAACAACCCCTCTTAATGAAAATGATGCAAAACCTCCAAGAACAGTACCAGTTCTGAAATATAATTGAACAGAGGTAATATAGAACATGTTTATACCCAAGTATAACCGATTTAGCTCCTTTTTACTTGTACGTGTTTGTAAAACTACATAAATAAAATAAATTTAATGGAATAAAATCTTACAACTGTTTCAGTACTGTTTATTTTGGCACGTACGGCATACTCTCAGTTCTTTCGTAAGTTATAATAGTCATATTAGCTAACTGGTTTTAATTCAGTCAAAATCGCAAGTGCTAATGTATTCAAATCGACTGATTTCGAAATTCTTCCTAACACTTAAGCCATGTTAATGGATTATTGGCGTTTCTGAACAAGAGTTATTGCCTTCAGATATTAAAATGATAAATCTTGAGATTATATCAGATTAAATTCCTCGAATACGAGATCTTGATCACGTGATTGATTCACTTTAATTGAACTTATTGAAACTGACATTTACAACCGTTACTGAATCATTGGAGGAAGTCCAATTACATCCATTTTATGCTTAATGTATAGAAAATGTAACTGAATGTAACCAATTACATTTTAACGTTGGTAAAAAGTAAGCGATAACATCTGTGATTTAATTTCTTGATAACATTATAAGTTAGAGTTAAAGCATAACATTTTATTTATTGTAACACATTTCAGTGATGGGTAGTTTGCTTACAACACATTTACACTATCAAGTTAATATCTTGAAAGGATAACCGTATTCTGTTATAGTTTAATGATTCGAAAAAGTAACCGATTAACACAAATTAATATTTCGAAAGAAAACCTTTATACTTAACATGTGCGTGTGAATTTAAGTTATTTAACCCTTTAAATCATGTTTTTTTTTCAAATTTTGTTGCAAAAAATAAAAATGAGTATTATTATTTCCCAATATATACTTAAGAAATTACCTTTTAATAAAATGTTTTCGTCCTATCTCAGAGCAAACATCCTCACAATAAAGCTTCTTAAAAGGTAACTCCTCAGATATTCTTGGGGAAGATCTGAAATACAGTAGAGTCTCGATACTTCGAGGTAGATGGGACCTAAACCTCCTCAGATGACCGAAAACTCGGATTACACTGAAATACGTGCATTCGAAAAAAACATGAGTTTTAATGAAACCTAATAATATAATTAAAAATGCACTGTAAGGTTCATAGAACTCTATATGAGCATTTTTTAGAGGCCCTTTCCTTTGAGTACAGTATTGATATAAACATTTCTCGGAAGCCCAACTCATTTCCTTTGCATATCTTATTGGTATGAACATATCTTAAAAGCCCGAGTATTTTTTTTTGCATACCGTATTGGTATAAAAATTCCTTGGAAGCTCAACTCATTCCTTTGCATACCGTATTGGTATAAACATTTCTTGGAAGCTCAACTCATTTCCTTTGCATATCGTATTGGTATGAACATATCTTAAAAGCCCGAGTATTTTTTTTGCATACCGTATTGGTATAAAAATTCCTTGGAAGCTCAACTCATTCCTTTGCATACCGTATTGGTATAAACATTTCTCGGAAGCCCAACTCATTTCCTTTGCATATCGTATTGGTATGAACATATCTTAAAAGCCCGAGTATTTTTTTTTGCATACCGTATTGGTATAAAAATTCCTTGGAAGCTCAACTCATTCCTTTGCATACCGTATTGGTATAAACATTTCTCGGAAGCCCAACTCATTTCCTTTGCATATCGTATTGGTATGAACATATCTTAAAAGCCCGAGTATTTTTTTTGCATACCGTATTGGTATAAACATTTCTCGGAAGCCCAACTCATTTCCTTTGCATATCGTATTGGTATGAACATATCTTAAAAGCCCGAGTATTTTTTTTGCATACCGTATTGGTATAAACATTTCTCGGAAGCCCAACTCATTTCCTTTGCATATCGTATTGGTATGAACATATCTTAAAAGCCCGAGTATTTTTTTTGCATACCGTATTGGCATAAACATTCCTTGGAAGCTCAACTCATTCCTTTGCATACCGTATTGGTATAAACATTTCTTGGAAGCTCAACTCATTCCTTTGCATACCGTATTGGCATAAACATTCCTTGGAAGCTCAACTCATTCCTTTGCATACCGTATTGGCATAAACATTCCTTGGAAGCTCAACTCATTCCTTTGCATACCGTATTGGTATAAACATTTCTCGGAAGCCCAACTCATTTCCTTTGCATATCGTATTGGTATGAACATATCTTAAAAGCCCGAGTATTTTTTTTGCATACCGTATTGGCATAAACATTCCTTGGAAGCTCAACTCATTCCTTTGCATACCGTATTGGTATAAACATTTCTTGAAAGCCCGACTCATTTCCTTTTTATGCCCAATGGATATAAACATATCTTGGAAGCCCGACTTTTCATTTTCCTTTAAATAGATAAAATTGGCCCAATTAGAAATAGGCTCGAAATAACGGGACTCGGAATCTCGAGACTCTACTGTACCAGTATTTCCAGATCTTTAGAGTTGTGTTATTTATTAGGCCTACTTCTTTATAAACGAAACATAAAGTTTGTACTTTTGTCGTCAGAACTTTCTAACATGTTATTTATTACGTCTTTGCAAAAAAACAAGATGATGTGTGATAAAACATCTGTAAAGACAGAAATACCATAACCGACTTTAGTCACCTAGGCACGTACTTGATCCTTATCGTATAGTAAGTGACAAATACTGGTCATTTGCTATCCACCACTTTCTGTCTGCTACCAGTTCATGCCGTATGCTTTCTTTAACCCAGTCTTCCTAATATTTACGGTTCAATATTCCTCCACTTCGTACCTCTCCACTCTTCGTTGCCTACTTCTTCATTCCATCAATTTTCGCTCGGTTACGTTGTTTTTCTGTTTTTATATCTCTATAAAATTATTGTTTCCACAATAATGTCTTATTTTCTATAAAATTAATTATTTTCTGTAAAGTAATTTGTTGTTTGAATATTGTGTTTGAGATTCTATTTAACCTAATTCAATTACAGAACGCCTTTTCTGTGGCTGGTATATTCCCATGTATTTTTAAATTCTTTTGTTCCTTATGATAGGGTAAAATATCTTATTTAGTGCCCTTGTGTTTGTTGTTAGTATTTATTTCTATCTCCAACATATTTTGGATTTTCTATTTTCAATTGAAAATAAATTATGTTTAACAGCTAATTTTAAAAAAAGTTGCTGATGACAGTTCCCAGTTGATTTTTCAACCCAACTGATTTTTCTCAGTAATAAATCTATTTTTTAAAAAATAATAGTCATATAGGCAGTGATAAGGTATGTTTTAAGGAACTATCTGAATAAAGTTAAATTTTCGAAAAAGTAACAGGTTTTCAAAAAAGACGACAGTTACTGTTACCGGCGCACGAAAAGAGGCCTACCCCAAGACAGGTCAAAACTATAAGGTCATTCCCAGAAACATTTGTAACACAAATTGTCAGATTTACAGAAAATTACAATGCAGAAACGGGATCATATATAATTTATTTTCTTCACCCTTTCTTAGTGAAATTAGTACATTCACCTATCTATAAACTTAAAAATAAAACTACTAAAAACTACCGTACCGTCAGGTTATTTTTGTAGGTCAGGAATACATCGACGACACATGCGCAGAACTGAAAACTGAGCGTTAACTTATTTCTACACTAAGGCTTTTCTACATTTTTTTTTTTAGTAACAGTAATTTTATTTGTAGAAATAATAAGATAGTAGTAACCAGCAATTTTTGAAATGGGTTACATTTAAATGTTGTTTTATACAAAATTTTTACAATTAGGGTCATTTACTAGTTATTTTTGTAATACTTCCCTCCGAAGATGATTGATTTGCAATTGAAATATACATAAGAGCATACATAGAAAGTTTTAATTGTGGGTATGATTTTATAATTAAAAAATTATGTCACAGATTTTTCAAATTGCTATCACCGATACCAGTTCATTCCTCGAAATTACAACAACAAAAAAACAATATTATTGATATTAAATCAGCAATCGACAAAATAAAACCTTCAAATTATCGAGTTTCCCGTAATATATTAATTACAAAAACAGTTAAATAAATCACTGAAAAATATAACCTAAATATAGCCTTAAACCTTTATAAAAGAAGACATCCTGTACAGACCAACATGAAATGTTTAACAGCTGAGTAGTTTGCAGTGTTGCCAAACTTCACATTTCTGATTAACTACTCGGTCATTAATTCTTGCAACACAAAAAAATATTCGACGGATTAAATAATCAGTGGTTTATTAGCCATTAAAATAGTAAGCATTCTAGCCACTGGTCGTAAGCTTCTGTTTGGCAACACTGTTGTAATACACTAGAAGGCTTAACTAACAGGTTTGTGAATTTGTGTGTCCATCCTGTACTGTCTCGCGGTTTCGCGATTTCCAGTCCAGCCTGGTTATTTAATACTGTATCCAGAAAAGTAATCATTCAGTTAACAACTACTATTACCAAGGATATTTTAATTGGATTTGCTTGGTATACAGACCTAATACCAAGTAATACATACAAAAATTTGTTTAAAGTCAATTCCTACTTAACTCAACAAAGAAAAATTTCATTTTTAGTTACTTTTTATTAAATAATCACAATTAATATAAATAAAGTAACCTTTGCGTTGAAACAGCTGTTCTACCACATAACCTCAGCTGTTTCATGAAATCATGTTATCATTTATTTTAACCCAAATGAGGAGAAATAACTATATTTCATATTTCACCCCTTTTCTGAAAAGTTTTCTTCCATATAAAACTAAAATTAATGCATTAAGTTTAATTAATGAATTAATATTTATAAAAAACTGTATTTACATCAATTGCCATCCACTACAATTAAAAAAAAAAAAATGTATTTGAACTTGTCAAAAAAGATAAAAGTTATTTTATTTACTTTATATTAAATAATTACAAATAATATAAATATGTATATACTTATGGCAGAATCACAATATTAAGTGATAATAGAGAAAGAGAAATTAATTATTACAATTAATTAATGAGACAATAATTGAAAAAAACTGTATTAACATCAAGTGCCATCCACTACAAGTTTTAAAAAAATGTATTTGAACTAGAATGAATGAATAAAACGTATTTTAATAACAATTGAGAATTTGAACGAGGTATACATAAAGGAAGTGTGAACTAACAGTAGGAATTGAGATAAAGAAATTTAAATACTTTCTGGTCGTTAATGTTCAATTAAGTAACCGTTTAGAAGACACCTCTCTTTATCCCCTTTAAGAAAATGTGCTCACGCGATGCCAAATACTGTCTTATTTTCAGTATTGAAGGATTATCATGGGCTTTCTTTAGTCTTACCTAATTCTAAATACACGCCGTTATTCGTTTCCTACAAGAGGATACTATAAGGAGATTTTTCTTAATGACCCCCGATTGATAGATCTGCTTTAGGTATGCAAACTTGCAAATATGCTTGTGGCTCACCTTCTAATGGAGGGTTTTATGTTCTTACCTAATTTCTACTTATTGTTTCCTAGTTCACAATCCTTTCTTATCTTTCATAGACGATAATTGCTATGATAGCTTTTTCTTAAAACAACCAAAAATCCGTTCAAGCAAGCAATATATTTTGGGAGCCGCGTAAAAGCATGGGATAAGATTTGGAAAGGAGTAAACTTTTACTATTTAGGAATATACTGTGGTTGAATTTAAAAATAAATACACAAAAACCTATTAACCACAAACCTGCTTTATTTTACTCTTATGTACATTTCAGTTACCAAGTAACCATCCTCAGAGGGATAACATACAAAGACTGGGTCTTTGTTATTCCTCTGAGGATGGTTGCTTGGTAACTGAAATGTACAAAATGGTAAAATAAAGAAAATTTGTAGTTAAGTGGTTTTTGTGTATTTATTATTTATTAGTAAACTTTTAATGTGCACGAACAATTGTCGTAAAGAATCAGAACGGAACGGAACTTTCAGAAAATACCTAATAAGACAATTGGTATTAAGGTGGACGAGATAACAGAAGAAAATTATAGGGGACGGAATGAAGGCTTATTTGTCCACAATTAAAACCAGGTTTAAATTACTTAGTCGATTAAACGCCCGATAAGCATAGGTTTCACGATAACAAAACTGATTGAGTTGAATCTCGTGTCATTTTTATTGCAGTAGAGCCTATAAATAATAATTTATTTTTATAGAATTTACTGAATTCAAATGATGAATTTACTAATGCCATAAGGATAATCAAAAGCATTTACTAACAATGTTGATGCCTCTTTAGTTAATGAAAATGTGAAGCAAAACATGATTGTATTTCGATAAAATATAGTACTTCTGAAGATGGTACTAATCGAACTGTATATGAAGTAATTTTAGTGAAGTAAACTTTTTGTATTGTGGCTAGTGGGTTTTATTTATTTAGTTAGATAATTAGTTTACACAGCTCAAAATTTTATTAAAACATGAGTGGTAATTGTGAAAATAATTTCAAACAAGAAATTATAAATAAAAACAATGAGGATAATAGCAACACTTAAAATATCAATCACTTCATGAATTAAGTTTTTTTTGGAGTTATGTATGTTACTTCAACTTAAGTATTAAAACTAAATCATTATCCTTACAAAGGAGAGTGAAAAGGGCAGACCTCTTTCATGACCCCCAGTAGAGAGTAAGCTTCAGGTATGCATACATAATGCTACGACCTCCCCTATTTCTGTATTACCTACCAACACGTTTTATGTTCCTACCTTTATCAAAAAGTTATTTTCTGAATGTTTCAGTAGGTTCGATAATATACATTTTTATTAGATCTTATTTATTTGAGAGCTTAAAAATAAGGATTGAGATGTATTTTACATTCATTCTATGTTGAAGTAAAATTCAATCAGCCAGAGTTAATATTACAACTAATATGGTTTAGTAATATTTAATGAACCAGCAATATTGCAATTAATATTATTTATTTATTAAAGCTATTAGCTCACACTCTCCAGATATATATCTTGTACAAAATTTCAAATGTTAATAAAATACGTTTTATTCATCCAATTAGTTCAAATACATTTTTTTAAACCTATAGTGGATAACAATTGATGTTAGTACAAATTTTTCAAATATTTATTCAATAATTAAATTATAAAATCAGTGGGGTCCAACCGGATTCGAACTAAGAATCTTCATGTACGAAGTCTAGCGCGCCTTTGCACTGCGCCAACTTCCCAGTACTTAAAAATATATTTTTCTAAGATGTTATGAATTTTTCCCCCCGTATAGAAACCTCCGTTGTACAACCTTAAACCGTTGCCATGGTTACCACACAATGCCATAATAGTGCTCTAAGGTAACTTAAATAAAATTTTCGTTTGTTAACATTAGTAGGAATTTACTTAATCTTTTTTTATATTACTTGCTTACAAAAGCAAATAATTTGCATTAGTTTGTTTTGCGACTTCATAAAATATAACCTCTGATGATGACGACGACTTACGTTTAATCTTATGTAACTTTATAAATGAGATATTATTTACTTACTATTCTTATATTCAGATTTTTAACTTTGCAACACTGTTATCTTGTATTCACTTATCACTTTCACTATATGTAGTTAAACAAGAATCTTACTTGGTATTTATGTTAGTTAACTTTCGAATCTACTACAACACCCAATTCAGTTGATGCTCAACAATGAAGATATACTACTATCAATCTTCAAAAGTTAACTCGCATAAACATCAAGTAAGGTTCTTGTTTAAGTACATATAGTTAAAGTGATATTCTTATATTGTATGGTTTTAGGTTTATTGATAATTGTATACTTGGTAATTGGTCATATTTTGTTACAGGTGAGTGTTACATTACTGGTGAGCATTTGGTGACCGTTGGTGAGTTTTAGTTTAAGTGAAACTTATTTAACCTTCTCTGTGTTGTGTAATTCTCTGAATAATGTAATTACCTAATCACGATAGTTAATTTCGTTCTAATGAATATTTTAGAAATAATATCTGGCTGAGAAATTCATGATCGGTCTAGACTTACAAGGATATTGGTTTTGAAATTTGAAAAAAAAAATATGTACAAATTGACTAGTGTTACCTGCACACGAAATGCAAACGGAATTTCAGCAAAGATAACGTCGAGGATGGAAGTCCTTTGTTTAAGATTAAGGGCTTAAGAGAAAATACACGCGATATCAAACGTGTCTCTATATTTTATGTGAGAGCCTTAAGGGCTCACAGATATATAGGAAAAATTATCTGTTGTTATATAGATTCAAGGGACTTAATCACTAATTATGAGAGAGGAACTCGAGCTACAAGTGACGTAAGTGTTCAGCGTAGGTAATGGACTTGGAGAAACTACCCCAAACATTGTGTTTCCAAGGTCCTCTAAACTCAATCTTCTCTCGTCATCTTCAATCGTCTGAAGGACTCTTCCGTTTGTCTTTCAGCTCGTTTAATTACACGTGAATGAAAGTGAGATACACGAGCATTCTCAGCTCACGCATGCCAGCCTGCCGTCACATTGGTTAAATGTAGTAGGTAGCGAAATTGTAAACATTTCCTACAAGATTTTGAATTTTAATCAAGACCTGATTGAAATTAACACGACCATGTATTTTCAAGAAAAATGAGATCCAACCCATGTGGTTCTGTGTTGACAGAGTCTTAGAAGGAGTTATCTAGGTCTAGTCAGTTCAGAGCCTCTTGTAATCAAGGCATGGATAATTGAGTCCTAAAATTAACAATAGTGTGTTAAATAAGAAAATGTGAAGAGTTTACGCTGTCGGACATCTTTCTGATCAATATGTCTTTCTAGGGCAGGTTTAGGAAAGGTTTGAATATAAAAAAGTCTAGAAAGTCTGAAGTTTAAAAGTGCTAGAAATGTCTGGTATTGGAGTTTTAGTAAAAAATCTTTACTATTTTGGGTTAATTGTAGAGATAAAGTTTTAAAATTTCACTGGAATTTCCGTGGTGACAGATTGGATACAATTTCATTTAGTTCGCCTAAGCATCTCTTGCCCACTGCCTTCTTCTGAGTTTTATTTTTCAAATGACGTAAGCACCAAATTGATTACATGTCTATAACAATTTGTTACTCACTTTGTGAGTGGTTGGTTACCTCACTGATGCATTTTTCATTGAATTATGCTGACAGGTTTATTTACATTCGATCCTAACAACACGCACATAGTGATTATTTCTTGATTGTTCTTAACAATCCATAAATTTAATCATTTTCAGCTCTAAACGAACTTTCATAGCGCTTTGCGTCACTACGTGATTTGATGCAAATAATTCTTTTTCCACAGATTGCATACGATCACTGTTCTTAGCGCAGGATTTATATTACAAGTTACACGCAGTGAGAAACTGTACAAACACACGCTTATGATCACGACTCCTTGAGAGGAAATATTAGTTCAGGTGATGTTTTATTCCCTTTCCAACTTGTATGTTCATCACAACTCGGTATCAGACGAGAGGAAATATTAGTTCAGGTGATGTTTTATTCCCTTTCCAACTTGTATGTTCATCACAACTCGGTATCAGACGAGAGGAAATATTAGTTCAGGTGATGTTTTATTCCCTTTCCAACTTGTATGTTCCTCACAACTCGGTATCAGACGAGAGGAAATATTAGTTCAGGTGATGTTTTATTCCCTTTCCAACTTGTATGTTCCTCACAACTCGGTATCAGACGAGAGGAAATATTAGTTCAGGTGATGTTTTATTCCCTTTCCAACTTGTATGTTCCTCACAACTCGGTATCAGACGAGAGGAAATATTAGTTCAGGTGATGTTTTATTCCCTTTCCAACTTGTATGTTCCTCACAACTCGGTATCAGACGAGAGGAAATATTAGTTCAGGTGATGTTTTATTCCCTTTCCAACTTGTATGTTCCTCACAACTCGGTATCAGACGAGAGGAAATATTAGTTCAGGTGATGTTTTATTCCCTTTCCAACTTGTATGTTCCTCACAACTCGGTATCAGACGAGAGGAAATATTAGTTCAGGTGATGTTTTATTCCCTTTCCAACTTGTATGTTCCTCACAACTCGGTATCAGACGAGAGGAAATATTAGTTCAGGTGATGTTTTATTCCCTTTCCAACTTGTATGTTCCTCACAACTCGGTATCAGACGAGAGGAAATATTAGTTCAGGTGATGTTTTATTCCCTTTCCAACTTGTATGTTCCTCACAACTCGGTATCAGACGAGAGGAAATATTAGTTCAGGTGATGTTTTATTCCCTTTCCAACTTGTATGTTCCTCACAACTCGGTATCAGACGAGAGGAAATATTAGTTCAGGTGATGTTTTATTCCCTTTCCAACTTGTATGTTCCTCACAACTCGGTATCAGACGAGAGGAAATATTAGTTCAGGTGATGTTTTATTCCCTTTCCAACTTGTATGTTCCTCACAACTCGGTATCAGACGAGAGGAAATATTAGTTCAGGTGATGTTTTATTCCCTTTCCAACTTGTATGTTCCTCACAACTCGGTATCAGACGAGAGGAAATATTAGTTCAGGTGATGTTTTATTCCCTTTCCAACTTGTATGTTCCTCACAACTCGGTATCAGACGAGAGGAAATATTAGTTCAGGTGATGTTTTATTCCCTTTCCAACTTGTATGTTCCTCACAACTCGGTATCAGACGAGAGGAAATATTAGTTCAGGTGATGTTTTATTCCCTTTCCAACTTGTATGTTCCTCACAACTCGGTATCAGACGAGAGGAAATATTAGTTCAGGTGATGTTTTATTCCCTTTCCAACTTGTATGTTCCTCACAACTCGGTATCAGACGAGAGGAAATATTAGTTCAGGTGATGTTTTATTCCCTTTCCAACTTGTATGTTCCTCACAACTCGGTATCAGACGAGAGGAAATATTAGTTCAGGTGATGTTTTATTCCCTTTCCAACTTGTATGTTCCTCACAACTCGGTATCAGACGAGAGGAAATATTAGTTCAGGTGATGTTTTATTCCCTTTCCAACTTGTATGTTCCTCACAATTCGGTATCAGACGAGAGGAAATATTAGTTCAGGTGATGTTTTATTCCCTTTCCAACTTGTATGTTCCTCACAACTCGGTATCAGACGAGAGGAAATATTAGCTCAGGTGATGTTTTATTCCCTTTCCAACTTGTATATTCCTCACAACTCGGTATCAGACGAGAGGAAATATTAGTTCAGGTGAAGTTTTATTCCCTTTCCAACTTATATGTTCCTCACAACTCGGTATCAGACGAGAGGAAATATTAGTTCAGGTGATGTTTTCGCCAAGGCGGCAGTGGACCAGAGAATTTTAGGACACCCGACCGGCGTTTGAGGTTTAAATTGCCATCATCTTCAAATTTACATTGCTATTTTATAATTCTATAACACATATAATACACTTAGGCTTAGAATAGGCCTTATCAATGTGCCTGTAAAAGAGATTAAAGGAGAAAGATGGTGAACATGAAGAAATGTTCTAGTATTTACATACGAAATAGTTTCAGAGTATTTCCCTCAATGAATCCAACCTCATGGCATCACGAATAGTGTGACTAGTGTCAATAGGGATGGGGTTAGTCCGCAACCCCTTGTGCCAGGATGTAAGCGTCCGAAACCCTCACAGTAAGAGCTAGGCTGGTTACCGACCCGCCCTTAGGTCGAGTATAGGTTTAATCGACGGGCTGCAGTCAAACTAGCACAATAAGTTTTGGAGCAGGTTAAACATGACAGTTTTGCTCATATTGATATCACTTGACAAAAACCACTACTTACTGATACTCCTCAGAAGACACGTTTCGCTCTAGATAAATGAATTGTTTAAAGCCGTGAGTCACTGATATGACAAGCCAATTGTTACAAAAAAAAACATTTTCAAAAGTAATTTTAAAAATACTTAACTAAGTGAATAGGTAATTGCTTACTTGCTGACGCGTTTCAAAACATTCGTTCCCTTTACGAAGCTAACCCTCTACTAGCGGCATCGGTTGTATGTAAAGGCTCTAACGGGAATGGATTTATGACTGTGGAATGGGGTGGGTTGTTTGAGTTATGTGTTATAATAGAAAAGACTGTTGGCTTCAAAGTGTGTGTGATCACATAATACGTGTGTTCTTTATCTGTTGCGTAGTGTTTGTAGATTTCATATTTTTCTAAGGTTGTTAGTTTTTTACTTTGTTTTAATGTGTGTAGAACATTTAAATTAGTGTGTATGTCGGTGTGTGTGTGTGTGTGTTGGGTGTTTTTTTAGGTGTTTTGCGTAGCTGGGTTTAGGGTTTGTTTGTTTTTTTTGGGTAATGTGTTCTTCGAAGCGTGTATAGAATGACCTGCTGGTTTGGCCGATATAATAATTGGGGCAATCGTTGCAAGTTAATTTGTAAATACCTAAGAGTTTGTATATGTCAGTTTCTTTTTGAAAAGGTTGTATATGTTTTCTTAGCGTGTTTGTTGTTTTGTAGGATACTTGGTAATGGAGTTTTTTAAATGTGGAGGCTATTTTGTGTGTGTTTTTGTTGTGGTGGGTGAGAGATATGTATTTGTTGTTTGTGTGTGGTTTGTTTGCGTGGCCGTTTGATGGTGTTTATGTTTAATTTTCCTGAGTATGTTGTCTATGAGTGTGTGTTGGTAGCCATTTTGTTGAGAGATGTATTTTATGGTATTAAGTTCTTCGTCGTAGTCTTTCTGTAGCATTGGTATAATGATTAGGCGGTGTAACATATGATTAAATGTAGCGTATTTGTGTTGTGTGGGGTGATTAAATGTATTATGTATGACCAAATCTGTAGTTGTTGGTTTTCTGTATATTTTGAAATTACGTCTGGTGTTGTGTTTGGTGAGAGTAAGATCTAGAAAGTTTATTTTAGTGTTTTCTTCTAATTCGAGGTTAAATGTGAGGTTTTGGTGTATGGAATTATTGTAATTATGTAGTTGCTTGATTTGCCGTTTGTTGCCGTTGTATAATATTAAAATGTCATCTACATATCTATGGTAATAAATTATTATTCACCATAATTACGTATTCACGAAATTACGTATTCACTTAGTTATGTATTTTTAAAATTAGTTTAATCAGTGAATTCAAGATGATTACATCAAGCAACTTCATTTTCAAAAGCTTCAAGATGTACAACACAAAACTGCATGAAAATTATTTTTTAAAGAAACCTTGGATAGGAAGAAAACTAAAAAAACCAAAATTAGGTATTAGTGAAATTTCAGTAGACTTTGCTGCAGTTTGCAATTACTATATCGCCATGTTTAAACTAGCGTTGGATCCTATTTGGTATTAGTGACGTGGGTACATTTTTGACTCCTGTAGGGCGATCCAAGCGGTAAATCGGATTGTTTAGCTCTAAGAAGGGTTCAAACGTATTTTTAAAGTGTTACAACGGATTTTAAAATATTTTTACATTCAACTTCTCTAAAACCAATTGATGGTTAGAAGATGGAAGAGAAGCAAACCATTTGAGCTAGTGTAGTGTAGAGTTGTGTTGTGCTAGTTCTAATGTATGTAATTGACAATATCCGGACAAGTGCTAAAGGGTTAATGGACACTTTACTTTTATGAGTATTTAGTGTAAGATAATGCAAGAAAATTTAATGGATGGTCCAATAAGACTAGTTTTAATAATAATTAATTTAACATAAACATTCGTTTTATTGACACCTGAATAAAACAATTAACCATTTCTTGACGAGTACAAAAACGTACTTTCAACAAGTTTAATGTGAACTATTTTCTTTAGCGCTAAACGTAATATCTCTGAAATAACTCGTAACCCTGTTTCAATGTATGTTTAAAAACGCATATCGAGTTACCCATTATTAGGCATCGTAGACAAGCCGACATTGACCGTTCGACCCAAACTATTGTGATTGAATGTAGGACAGTGGTGGATAAAGTCTTTCGATTTGCGTTGCTATGACCTAATGACAATAAGGTCAGACGGATACTCACTCCGATAAGAGAATAGATAACATTATTTCCTTATAAAATCAATCGCACTTTCCGTTTGTTGTAGGTTTAAAACGTTTTGATCAGGTCGGCAATATACGCAGTTATATAGTTAAGTGTATTTATCTTTCTTATCTTAGTTTTAAATTCTACCATAAATCATTACTCAGTAGGTAACTCCTTATAACCCGATACAAAGTTGGATTATGTAAGCAGGTCCGCTCAGACTTTCTTGTGTGGAGAGGGATTAGTTATAAGTAATTAACCAGTTTGCGGCTACACACACAATGCATTAATAAGTCAAATACATTATTATTTTCTCATATTTGTCCTGGCTAAAATCTAAATAATGCCACATTGTCACAATAATCACCTCAATGCCTAAAATACATCTTATTTATCAGAAATTACTTACTTACTAGCCAACGCCCATCCTTGGCTGTCAAGCCATTTGGTGACGCGCTGATCAGCAGAGATGAGCTGCTCGGTATACTTCTTCTTTTTGAATGGAATGGTCAAGTGCCGGGCATGCAGAGGGATGTTCTGCGGTTATTTATCAGTTCATCAGAACTGAATTACATAAACAAAAGAATATATATGTGTGTGTGTGTGTGTGTGTGTGTGTGTGTGTGTGTAAACTAAAGTCAATTCTAAATTAGGTCGACAAACACAAATTTTATTTTAGTTACCTTTTAATAAATAATTACAAATAATATAAATATGTATATACATATTACCGAATCACAATATTAAGTGGGATAATAGAAAGCGAAATTAAATGTTAAAATTAATTAAGAAATTACATTTGAATAATCTGTAGCCTAATAACATCAAGTGTCATCAACTATACGTTTAAAAAATGTATTCGAACTTGAGTGGATGAATAAAAATTATTTCAATAACTTTTTATTGTTTGAACAAAATATATACATGCTGATACGGATGGAAAAATATGAATAGTTAGTATCCGGAGTACATCCGTTCGTTCTGCAGGACATAAAATCGCAGTTCCGACGTTTCGCTAGAATTTCATCTAGCTTTGACGAGGTGAACCCAACAATAGTTGAAGAGCGAGACAACTGTTGTTCGGTTCACCTCGTCAATGCTAGATGAGATTCTAGCGAAAAGTCGGAACTGCTATTATTTTATGCCCTGCAGAACGAACGGATGTACTCCAAATAATAACTATTCATCATACACACACACACACACACACACACACACACACACACACGAGTATATATCAAAACAACTAAGGTTATTCAAATACAAGAATTTTTTAATAATTTTTATTTAAAGCTTTTCGTTGATAAACAGTACCAACATAATCAGGTACTGATTCAAATACATTCTTGTATTTGAATAACCTTGGTTGTTTTTAAATATTATACAAAAAAACATATTATATATATGTATGTATGTATGTATGTATATATATATATATATATATCACTTTCACTATATGTACTTAAACAAGAATCTTACTTGGTATTTATGCGAGTTAACTTTCAGAGATTGGTAGTATCTCCATCATCAAGCATCGCTGACCGGGGTTGTAGTAGACAGTCTACTACAACCCCCGGTCAGTGATGCTTGATGATGGAGATACTACCAATCTTTGAAAACAGTGTTGCAAAGTTAAATATATATATATATATATATATATATATATATATATATATATATATATATATATATAGAGAGAGAGAGAGAGAGAGAGAGAGAGAGAGAGAGAGCTAATAAGGCAATTAACTACAAATGTATAATTTGTTTCCTATTTTGTTTTTACCATTTAAGTACTGAATACTTAAGAGGGTTATTTAAAAGTCCACTATTGGGACATAGTGGTTCACGGGCCGTACTTTGACCGGCGCTGGTTTAGAGAAACGACTGCCTACAAGTACGGGTTTCCCAGAGATCGTTCTCTCTGCTATTCCTCCTAATCCCATTTATCCATTTTAGGAGATGATAGTCTAAATAGGTTTTCAGCACTAGAAATTTGCGCCTGAAAATAAACTCTCAACTATTGTCGAATGATTACATACGATCTGAAGAAGATTTGAAACATTTTGTTTTCTAGGTCGCACAAGCGTACAGAGGTTTTGTAGTACGTTTCCTCCTGGAGTACAATTTCCTTCGGATTATAAAACCAGAATCCCCATAATGAAGATACGGCTTCTGTGACAACACGGCTATGAAGTTATCGCACACGCGGAGGAACGTTGCGTCGAGAAGTTGACTTTCTAATCGGATTTCCTTAGATATCGAAATTATTTTTGCTCGAGTATGAAGAGATTATTTGTAGATCTGTTTAAACTTCTGGGTCCCTTCGTGACCCTCCGAGGTTTTTCCTGGCAAGGTTTTATTCCTAACAGGATTTTTCATCCTGCACGTCTCGCTTCTTTCCGTTCATATTTATTATCTTCCGTTGAATAGCCACAGGAAATGCTTGTATACTTTTAAAAAGCATAATGTTTCCTTCGCGCTAAGAAATTCTGCATACGCTTGTCTAAATCAAAGTGGCAAGTGATTAGACGTCACGAGACTGGGTTGGTGATGAGCCCTTAACGATACAACTTTCATATAAACTGGCAACGGTTGTCTAGACATGTCGTTGACCGTTTAATATCGTTCCTACATTGGGTAAAATTAGATTAACCTTGCCATGTGGAGTGTTCGATCTACTCGGCCCATTGTCGACACACGGAGAAAGGAAGGTTGATGAAGCAAAAATTTCCGTGCCAAACTTAAAGCACACATAAACAATATATGATAAATAACTAAGTAAACGTCGTATGTTATTTGAACTATATAAAACGTCGTGTTATATACTATATGAAAGAATAATTATGAATAAATTATACTTTATATTTAGTTAAAGAGGGAAGGGTAAGGTATTCCAGTGTTTAATGCCAACCTAGTCAGATAGTTCCAGCCCAAAACTAGTAAACTACTCTCAACGTCCCACGCTTTGCTCCTGTTGGTCGAAAAGTATATCATCCTGTCCAATATTCTTTAAAAAAATCCATGCAACACAATTTCCAAACTAAATTTACAAATTTGGGTTGAAATGGGACAAATCATCTGTCACATATATGTAGGCCTACAATAAGTGAATGATCAACTGAAAAGGTCTTTAAAACCACTAGAATAAGGATTCCTAATCGAATGGAAACTGAACAATATCAAAATCGGTAATAGAATTTGGCATTTCGAGAAAATACAGATCTTTGGGGAGTCGGATGTTTTTTCATAAAATGAAATACAGACTCTTCCACTTGAGAATTGACTTTATTTTTATAATTATTGTTAGACTAGTTAGACTAGACACAGGCATTACAACTTTTCAATGTATTATATCTATAAATGTCTACGCCAACGGTTCAAAACTTTACTGAAGAAATGTCTAGTTTACAACAGCAAAATATGTTTGCCCTAACTACATCTTGCCCTCATTATAGTGCTACCTAACGTCTTTTGTCTTCATCACGTGCTTAACCCTTTCTCATGCTAAACTTTCTTATGTATGAGTGGTCGCCACAGATCAATTAAGAAAGATGTATAATAACTCCATTTGTTAAAAATATCATATACATATAATATTCACCTTTAGCCATTAGGATAAAAAATTAGAAATAAATTTAATTTGTTTTATTACGAAAATTTAAAAAACCAACAATGAAACAATATCTAATTAGTTAAAAAAACACTGCTTAGTATATCGATTCCCAATTAGAATCGTTTTCTGGAGCTAACAATCTATTTACTTTAGAAAAATTCTCACAGATAATCTCCTGCCATCTGTGCTCACTTTTAAACGTAAAAGTGATCAGTTTGAAAAACTCAGTAAAAGCTTTCGAGACTTTATCAGTAGGAAACAAATGATACAAACAAAAAGTTTTTAAAGCCATTTCCTATTTAGGTCAACAGAGAAAAGTTTCATTTTAGTTCCTTTTTATTAAATAATTACAATTAATATAAATAAAGTAACATAACCTATGCGTGGAAACAGCTGTTCTGTCACATAACCTATAACATAAAATCAGCTGTTTTATGAAATCATATGTTATTACTTATTTTAAACAAAATGTAACGTATAACTATATTGCATACCTTGCCCCTTTTGTGAAAAGTTTCTCTCATATAAAACTAAAATTAATTAATTAAATCTAATTAATGAAACAATATTTGAAAAACTGTATTACCATCTAGAGTCATCTACTACAAGCTTAAAGAAATCTATTGAACCTGAGCGGATAAATGAAAAATATTTTATTAACGATTAAAAATTTGAACCAGATATATGTAAGGAAAGAGTGAACTAATAGAAGGAATTGAAAAAAGATGTAGTCGAAACCACTTAAAACATTCCGAACATCTGAAGCAAGTCCGTATTGTACAGCCGCTTGACATCGATTCGTGCTAATCGCAACGAGCGGGGGCGACCACCTCTCCAAGGCGATTAGTCAGTGGCAGTTATCGCTCAAGAAGGATAAGGAAATGACTTTCCAGTAGATAGGCTCAGAGTAGCGACAACATCCTCTGGCTTATATATAGGTTTAGACAACACCCTCTGGCTTAGGAACAACCTGGTATTACACTCATGCCTTCATTAATTTTAAAAATTTCAAATTACTTTTTAATTATTGGAAATTGTATACTTTAATTGTTTCCACCATTTGGGTAATACAAACGTAAAAATAAACCCCGCGGTTACAATAATTTTGAAACCAGGCTAACCTTGGACTATACTAGATTTCTCCCGTTATATTTCATTTCTAAAGTGCTATTCCATTATTTCACATTAGCTTGTTTTGTTGATTTTTATTTGTCTTGCAATTAATGTTATTGTATTCATATAACTTTTATAATAAGCTTTTACATCAAAAGTAGTGTAATTTATGTAAAATATAATATTTCATAAGTTTTATTTTACACCAATAAGTCACGCTGAATGGTTATTAAAGACGTGCAAAATATTGTAAAACATAGAAGATTAGGGTAAGCTCATGAAACTTTCTAATCTCTGGAGTGTTAGGAAGAGTTATGTTTCGTTTTCAAGGTCGCATTAAAACTGAACAAGGGCCTGGGGTTATCCTTCCCGAAAGCAAGGTTTCTTTTTCAATTCCTTATATTAGTTCACACTTTCCTACATATCTTGTTCTAATTTTCAATACTTTTTATTCATCCAGTCAAATTCAAATACATTTTTTTAAACTTGAAGTGGATGATATGACGTTAATATTGTTTTGTCAAATATTAATTCATTAATTAAATTTAATAGTGAACAAATTTTAGTTTTATATGAGAAAAATACTTTTTACAAAAAGAGCAAAATATGCATTATATGTATTCCCTCCCGTTTGGCTTAAAATTAGCAATAACGTATGATTTCATAAAACAGCTGATTATATATATATTTTAGGTTATGTGGTAGAACAGCTGTTTTAACGCATAGGTTATGTTACTTTATTTATATTAATTGTAATTATTTATTAAAAAGTAACTAAAATAAAATATTTCTTGTTGACTTAAGTAGGAATTGAATTTAAAACATTTTTGCCAATATATTAGGTCTACTTGTTAAAAAAAAATTATTTACTGCATTTGTCTCTTCAGCATTCATTAAATTTTGTCAAATTGCCCGACCGTTTTATTTTTACAGCCTTTTGTTAGGTGATGTCAGTGCAACAATCATGTCTGTAATTTCAAAATGGCATTTGTTACAGTTTACTTCCACGTGCCACAAGACCGTGCAATCTGCATACAATGCAGTGACGTTTACATTGCATACAATACAATTTCAAGTAAACGTCCCCAGTACTGTGTCGGCTTGTAGTTCTTTGTGGCTTCCGTTCTAAAGATTTTACACAAATTTACATCATTTTTTGTGAATTGTATTCGGTTTATTGACATATTACAGAAACAAAAGTAGTAGGTACAAAGTCGGGGGTTGTAAAAGTGCTATTTTACAGTAAATATGAAAAACATTTCTTAAAAATTTATTACCTCCAATTTTTATGTATTTGGTTGTTATTCTCAAAGGTTTGTTATAAAAAATTATTATTTTTGTGAAATAGTCATATGTCTCTGGTAATGGACAAATGAAACTAAAGCGAAACGAAACTTTTGAAAAAATAAGTATACGAAAAAAGTTTTCAAGTCCGCTCCTATTTAGGCCAACAAAGAAATTAATATAAATATGTATATACATATGACAGAAACAAAACGTTAAGTGGCAAAATAGAAAGCGAAATTCATTATTAAAATGAATTAATTACAAGTTTAAAAATATGTATTTGAACTTAGTGGATGGATAAAAAGTATTTTATTACGATATATATATATCACTTTCACTTATGTACTTAAACGGGAAATCCACTCAGCTCGCAGTCTACAACAATCCTGTTCAGTATGCCCGAGGATGACGGCACGACCAGCCACTGAAAGTTAGCTCGCATAAATACCAAGTAAGATTCTTGTTTAAGTACATAAGTGAAAGTGATAAGTGTATACAAGAAAACAGTGTTGCATAACTACAAATATATATATATATATATATATATATATATATATATATATATATATAACTTGCTTCAGCTCGTCACTATGGTTTTGAATTTTATTACATTGATTTGGCCTTTTATACGTTCTTCCTTTCGTCCCAATTTGAATCGATTTTCTCCTGCTGCCAAATGCTTTCTCATAACTTTGACTCCGACTAAAAGGGAGCAGACTTTCTAACTCTGTAAAAAACAAAAGTCTTTCCATTTTTTGTACCAAATATAAGTGAATGTCTCTACGAAAAAGACATTTGACCGAGGAATCTGAGAATCAACGACTTGCTTTGGTCTGGATCCCTCTGAAGTTTGAGATATTACTAATAAACACTGGTATGTCCTACATTTCTCAGTTTGAATTATTGTTTTTGTATATATAGACAGATCTTTTATATATTATATTAGGATTTATTGTCATGTATTGCTTTCGTGCTACTAAACTATATATTTCCAACTAGTATTTAATCTTATTATATGCAATAATTTTTCTTAAGTAAATAGGTTAACAATTAAGTAATAACGAAGACCAACTCACAATTAATAGTTTGTCTCCTCAGACGCGTTTCAATGTCAAAGTCATCGTCAATGAGCATAACCTTAAAACTGGGTTATAGTTTAAAACTTCGTACTTATTCTCACAAATGATGTCTTTGCCATTGAAACATGAAAGAGAAAATAAATTATTAATTGTGTATTAGTTGCTATTATTATCTTTGTTTACAAATAATGTGATAATTTGGTATAAATAGATTAGTATCATTAAATAAAACATTCAAATGATAACGTTACATAATAAATGTTTTCAGTAAATAATAACAAAAATTATTTATTTATTATTCTGAAAAGCATAAAAAAATAATTAAAAATATTAATAAATTGTAAAATTAGGAAGAAAGGATTAAAATAATTTTCTTAGATCTTGTATGATATGTAACGGGTAATAATATGTTTTATATTGCTGTTCGACGTGTGTTACGTGCTTTCAATAATTTGCAACTTAGAGTTAAAATCCATAAAACTATGAAATTTTATCTAATATACTGTAATTGGTGAACATGCACATCATTTAACTGACAATGTTTCATAAGTAGTCCAACAGAAATATGAACAAACAATATTTCTTGTTCAGGCACGAAAAACAAAAACAAGGACGGGGTAGTTTAGTAACCTGTCATAACTGTGTTGTAGGGTCCCAGTGGGGGGAACTCCCTGCGACGACCTCCAAACATTTTTGGGCAGATGCTGCCACTTAGTACCTTCAAACCGCCAACAATTAGGAAAGTAATTTTCTACTTTTTTAAAAACGTTTTACCGGAAACGTTTGTTGTTAAAATTCAGAAACAATATACAGTTGTACAAAGCCTATAATTTGAATGTGTTATTAAACTTCGTAATCAATATAATTAAGATGCATCACTATGAAATCGATATGTGATCTATTCAAGGCCGTTGGAGGTGCTGGGATTGATGAATGTTGCCATGACAACAAAACAGCTTATAAAGATGTTTACCATAATATTGCTACTGCACCGTTTAATGGTATTAAATGCTTAAAATGAAATGTCTGTCTTGTATTGGCCGAGGGTGTGTCTAACTGTACTGGAGCAAACATCGTTGCTATTAGAGATGTGTTTACGTTTTCTGAAGGGCGAAGTCATTTCTCCTCTTGGCTTTATTGCCTTTAAACGCGGTTTTGTTGTATTACATTGTCTGCCCAGTCTAGCCTCAAACTTGGGTCATATGGCCATTTCACCTTTCCTCCATCATGAATCGCAAAATATTACATTATATCAGCGGTTCCCAACCTGTGGTACGCGTACCCCCAGGGCAGGATTGGATCTAGAAAAATATTTTGGGGAGGGCTGGTGTGAGGGGAGAAAAGTGCCCCCCCCGTTTGGAAAATATTTAGAAGATATAATAGACATAGTGTAAACTCTAAGAGTCTTCTATCCGAGGGAAATAGTTATAGGCCTTCTATGTAATATTACTCATTATTTAGCCCCATTTGCCATATATTTACAATGTTAACAACATATTTATTATATTTAGGGTGGCCCTATTTATTAATGATTACAGTATGGGATTATAGTGAATAATATGAGTTTGTAAACATATCCTACTGATTATTAAGTAGATTTAAATCGGGGACGAACGCAGACATCGGAAAAGACATTTTAGTTTACATTTAAAGTGTTATTTTATAGTTCAACAATTTTAACTTTTCCATATTTTGGGAGGGGCTTGAGCCCCAAAGCCCCCCTTAAATCCGCCACTGCGCCCCAGGGGCACGTAGAAGCCTGTGGGTTGATGCCCCAAAATAATACCAGTAATGGCGGACATCAATATTTCGCACTTTAGATTAGAAACAAACACAACGTTACACTAGTAGTTGACAAGATAGTTGATGTGTTCGGAAATTGCGTGGAGCTTGTATGTTTTTTGCTTGGGCAATACAAATGCAGGAATGGGTCTACGATTTGATGACAGGAAAGTTTCAGGAAACCGTGTGTCGTGTTGCCCACACAAGAATATCGTATACACAGCCGGTTACCCCCGCTCCACCTATTACTTACAAGGCAGTCAGGCACTCTTTGTATTAACCACGTCGAAGAATAGTGGGTACTCTTCATTGGAAAAACGTTTTTAGGGGTACTTGAAAAGGGAGCCACTCCCTTATAGTAATCTAGCCAGATATTCTTTCTGGACGGAGGTAAACATTCCGGAGAGACTGACTCTCAATGTAGAATTACAAATATAATTTTATCCCTCTCTAATCTAAAACTTAGACATGAAATGAGCTGTAATCATTGACAAAAGGAGTGAATAGTATTTTATTTTTACTTAATTCCGATTTGAGTCTCCTCTGTAACGCATAAAGTGGTAGGGAACTTGCTATGAGAAAGCCAGTGAGATGCAGACTGTTACCGAACGCATAACCGATGTTGCCATTGTTGCAACTCAAAAGCCACGGTCAATCAGATCACACGGAGCGTGCCTTAATGCACAATCTCACAACACTGTTTTCTTCCAATGGTCTACATTCTCCCAACCCTGATTCCGAAGTAAAATAAAACTAAACTATAAATATGTTTCTAATTTAAACACAATCCAAGTTTAAAGGGTACTCAATGAAAATTAAATTTAATTACATGTACAGGATGGTATTTACTTAGGGAAGAAATATGGTCTTAGAAGTAAACTAGAGAGTTTTATTTTCACAAACTACAATCCTATAGATAAATATTGAGTCTACGAGGCATCTTTGAAGTTCGTTACAAATTCATCCTCTAATTCAGGATTTTCTAAAGAATGTAAGCCGTAGTCTAGTCCATTTAGTCGATCTTCGTAGGTTTTATTTCTCAACTATGCTCCCATGAACAAACGAGGTTATGCATACCATCAGCAAAATGTCTTTTACGTATAATCCACAAATACTATTAACAGTTATGATATCAGTTTGACGATACTAATTCGTTTTATAGTAAAACTATTTTGAACTTGTAACTGAATTTTATAATGAGAGATTGAAATTTATATGATATTTGACACAAAACTGGCCTTTTGAAGGATTTTTTAACCTATAAAAATTAAAAGAAACTTTTTAAATTCTTTAGAGACGTTCTAATTTTCAAAACCGTCTTCGCTGAGACTGCTTTGAGAACAGTGTGAAAACGTCACCCTCGTCACACAACAATCTCACTAGGCATTTTCAGCCTTCCTGAATCACCAAATACAGTACTTTAAACACACATACGTGGTGAAAGCTTAGTGTTAAGAGACGTTAATTTCCTCGGCTCTATTAGGATGCTTCGACACAGGTCTTTTAAGGATTCTGTGACTTACATCTCAGTTTTCTCTTGCGTCAAGCTCTCTTGTCTGCTATAAACACAGTAGTTTTATACCGAAATGATTCCTTACCTATTGTTGAGAGTTTCTTTGAGCCGGGTCAGCTGCTCTTCTTAACCATACTGTCCTTGTTGTGGGTGTTACAAAATCTTTTCCACATCAAGTATCAGGAACTTTCCCCATTGATTTGCTTTGTCTTGACGGATTTCAATGACCTTATGGAAATTACCTATTCAAGAATTCGTCTCTTATTCAAAAACAAAATTGTGGGGCGACCACACCAAAATTAGGTAGTGGGAATTACGTTAATGTATAGTACAGGGTGTTTCAGGTGTGTTGAAGAAAGGGTCAGGCACGTGACGAAAACAAAAGATGTTACCTAGTTCTCATAATTGGGGGCAAACATTTGTGGTACTCAAAAATTCCTTTTGTAAGGTTTTGAACTGTTGATGTTAACGTGTAAATTGAAAGTCCGTGCATAGCCCTCCTGTTCGTAAAGCACAAATATAAGTCAAGTTAATTTACCAGTGAACAATAGTGTATTTGAAAATAGAAAATAAACTACTTTTATTCCCCAAAACTGTAAACCTTTTATTGGCATTAAAATATTATCGTGTGTAACATTAGAACGACGCAAAAACTACCTATTGTTTCGAAATCGAAATGAGTCATAGTTTCAAAGCGTAGTTTTTTATAGAGACATAACTTGACAAAGAACCCGTCGTAATAGTAATTGTGAGTTAATGAAAACTTTTGGTGTCCTTTGTTAATAAAACTGCTATATCTCCTCTCAATGGCAGATTGCGGATCTAGTACATATTCAATATATAACTTATTATTATTCTAAAAGGCTAAATTGTGTATTTCTCATTAAATAAGATAAACAAGTAATATGAAAAAAATTAAAGCCAATTCCTACTTAGGTCAACAAAGAAATATTTTGTTTTAGTTACTTCTTATTAAATAAATACAATTAATATAAATATGTGTATGTATGCATATGGCAGATTCACAATATTAGGTGGAAAAATAGAAAGCGAACTCGGTAATTAAAATTAATTAGTTAAATTTGATTAATGGATTAATATTTGAAAAAACTGTATTAACATCAAGTGTCATCCACTAAAAGTTTTAAAAAAAAATGTATTTGAACTTGTGTGTATTTTATTAACGATTGAAAATTCAAACAAGAGATGTAAATATATATATATATATATATATATATATATATATATATATATACAGGGAGAGTGTGAACTAATAGTAGGAGCTTAATTAAATAATAGCTTACGCTCAGAATTGTTTAGCTGTGTTTGTTCACTTAACTAGGTTGTTTTATTGGCGGGAGTCGTATCTCACAGAATTTGGATCAAGGCAGACTATTCAATTGAATCACGTGCCTTTATAAGTCAATACTATCGACTTTCATTCATCGTAGAACTGATTCAAGATATTGCATTTGTTAAGGACATTATCGACCTCTACAGTGTCCTGCATTGTATTCCATTAGCAGACATTATGATTTATTACTCGAAGGCTGTTTGCCACTTAGAGGAGAGAAATGTTTAATGAATTTGTATGTCATATTTCACCATAAGTAAATAAATATTCTTTTACTTTATTTTACCTGAAGATAATAAATCAGAATGCAAATACGCGTTGCAGTAGGAAATGTTCACAATTTATTCAATTAATTAAGTGCATATATCTTCTGTTGACATCGGATGAATAAATATAAATATATAATATAAATCTGTAAGTTATCTTAAAAAACACATAAATAAAACTTTTCAATTCTCCAAGTCATGGACGAGTGGTGTTTGTGTGTGTGTGTGTGTGTGTGGGTGTGGGTGAGAGAGAGAAAGAGAGAGAGAGAAGAATACAAAGGACTTGACTTGTACTAAAAATATCAAATCACTTCATCCTCATTAATGACTTCTTTGAAAATTCAGTGAAGCACTGTTGACCACTGCTGTCAAAAGTGTTGAAGTAGGCCTGCTACGCCTTCCTTTGCCACCGGCAGAGACGGTTACCTTGAATATAGGTGAGTTTCGGTTCCGGCATAGTAAGTGCGTCAAGTGACGAAGGAGCGTGTTCTGAAGTCACGCTGGATGGAGGTGGAGCTGAGGCACGCCTCCATCCTGTATGGCAGGGGTCTCCAATCTTTTTACTCAAGGGCCACATCGAAATGTTTTGGAGGAAAAGCGGGTCTGCAATATTTCAGGGCAGAAAGTCTAGCCCCCCCCCCCATACACCCACGACGTTTTTTCTTATCAAGAGCTCAGTGGTTTTGAGATTTTCTTGCTTAGTTTTTTACTTTTTTACAGCTAGGTTTACACTTATATAGAAAAGAAGCGGCAGGTGAGAGACGAGTACTGTACTCATATTTAATGGTAAAAATGTTTAAAAGGAAATATATTACCAAATAATTTTTTTCAGTATGCTTTTCCAAGGGCTTGAAACAATCTGCTCGCGGGCCGGATGTGGCGCTCGGGCCGTATTTTGGAGACCCCGTGTATATAGTATTCTTTCCATGGTTGATGAATGCCTTGTGGTAAGGGTTCATCACATCCTATGCGAGGGTTATTTTCAGTGTGTTACAAAGTCTGGATAAATATTTTTCATTAATAGTAAGAACCTAAGGATCAAAGAGAGCACCTAAATCTTATAAAAAATAGTGCATTGTGTATGTTGCTTTATACAGAGAACGGACATTAATTCTTAATAAATAATACACACAACCTCTAACCACAAATATTTTAACCACCCTAAGAGACATGACAATACATCCATCATGTATTGTCAGGTCTTTGGTTACTTTGTAACTGACGTGTACATAAGACTAGAATTAAAATATTTATGGTTAGACGTTGTGTGTATTATTTTTTAATATTAAACCACGGTAACTCTTCCAAGTAATTAGTTAAATTAATTTTCTTTAGAGTTTCAATATAGTAGAATTTTAATAGGCTGATAATTTCTGTGGTGCTTTCGGAGTGATTTTACCCTTTGTTTTCACAAATTGAATCAATTTCTAATGTTCAGACTCGAAATAGCCATATTTTCAATATGTCAACAAGTCAAACTAATTTATAAGCAAATTCTCTAAACAGTTCTTTACTTTCTGAAACATTGCGAAATCTATAAAATGGTTGTTGGAAGCGGAACCAAGGTCAGATTTAAGTACTTCAGTTTACTCACCGCGACCTTCTTGGGAAACGTGAACCACACGGAGCTATTACTTTAATAAGCATTTACGTAAGTAACTGTTTTTTTTTTTTTTTGGCGAACCAGTACGGAACCCCCGAGCTCAGCGAGAGGTCATTCTTTTATAATGTCGCTTTTATTATTATTATTATTATTAAATTTCCTCATTTAGCTCATACTCCCCTGATATATATATCTTGCACAAATTTTCAATCGTTAATAAAATACGTATTTATTCATCCAATCACGTTTAAAAACACGTTTTTCACATATAGTGGATGACAATTGATTTTAATATAGATTTTTCAAATATTTATTCAATATTTAATTTATAAACTTTTTGGGGTCCAACAGAATTTGAGCTGTGAATCTTCAAGTTCAAAACCTAACGAGCTTTGGCTCTGCGCCAACTTTTCAATACCTAGAAATAAAATTTTTCAAAGATGTATATGTGTTTTCCCCCATCTGGTTGTCGATGAAACCTCCATTGTACAACCTTAAACTGTTACCATGGTTACCCCAATATGTCATAAATAGCGCTGTAGGGTTGAAAGTGAATGAAACGAATAAAACAAACAAACAATGCGAAAAGAAACTACGACACAACGAAAGCGACGATTAGAAAAAAAAACAAAAGCTCTAAGAAAGCTTTGAAAATGAAACAAAAATCTAAGCGCCTACGCTTAGACAAACAAAATAAAAGATTTAAGGATTCGTCTCCTGTGCAGCGCAAAACTCGAATATTATCTGATGGCCAAATAGATGATTGATTATAAAAAAATGAAGTTAAAAGCAACACGAATTACGATTACTAGATTTACAACGTAGACAAGCATTAATAATAGGAAATGAGACACAAGAGCAGCGCCAAACACGGTTACAAGGTCTTCGTAAGCTGGCACTTGGGGGCTGCGGGCCTTGGCTAGAGGGTGGATGTGCTCACAAGTCATTTTCAAAAACATCGACCCTTGCTCTTCCGCTGAATCATAGGGTTTACTCATTATTTTTTTACTTCTCAATACTTTTTAATGTATAGTAAAATAACAAATAACATAGCGTTCGCGAAAGCGTGCTAATAGGATTGTCTAATGGTTGGGACGGGTAGGCTGCGATTTATGGCCCCGATGACGGATGACGACAGTGGCTGATGTTTTCTAGATGACGAATACACAGTTTGTACCTAAGACCCAAGTGCCAGCTTATAACATTTGACCTGTAGCTATAGCATAAAGTCTAAGGGTGTTCTATTTGAAATACCTATAGCCCTACTCTGTGGTATTACACAATCATTAATTAGCCTCATTTACTATATATTTACAATACAAAACATCTATTTATTACATTATGGGTAGGCGTAGTTATTAATGATTTTATTAGGGTATAGTAATTAATATGGGTATGTAAACACAATCTACTAATTAATTCATCTAAATCAAGGACGAACGGCCGAACGCAAACATTGGAAATTACATTTTATTTTACATTTATATTGTTATTTTATAGTTTAAAAATTTTCACTTTTCCATTTTTTGAGAGTGTATAATTTGCGACCGTGTAAAGTAATTTATAAAATACTTAAAAAAATATGAGGTAATTTTGAAATCATGTTGATAGAAAGAAGTAAATTGTAAGTATTTGAATGTATAGAACATATATATATTTAAAACAACATAGGTTATTCAAATTCAAGATTATTTATTAATTTATATTCAAAGCTTTTCGTTGGTAAACAGTACCAACATCATCAAGAATGAAAATTACATTATGATTACATTACAATTACAAATATTGTAATTTTCATTCCTAATAATGTTGATACAGTTTACCAACGAAAAGCTTTGAATATAAATTAATAAATATTCTTGTATTTGAATAACCTATGTTGTTTTAAATTATTAAACAAGAAAACATTATATATATATATATTGAGCCCTAAAGTCCTCCTTTAAATCAAACACTGTCGTAACATGTACTCTGTATAATTGTCTTCATTACTTTAATTTAACCGCAGCTGTATTATTTAGCTGTATATTATAGCTGTATTATTTATTTCATTATATCGTACGTATTTAGCAAAACACTATATCTTCATCAATATAAAATATGCGTATAGCATAATATTATTTATAGTGTCGTGTAATTATATTTTTATCTTTTGCATGTTAAAATAAAACACATATTTCATGACTTGTTTTCACACTTTTTAACATTCTCAACGGCGACTTGCATGATATGTCCTTGAAACCCTTTCCTCAAGAATTGGTGGTTAATAACAGAAGGAGGGATAAACCTGTGTTAGGTGTGCCACGAGAGCAGATTGCCGTCGGATAATTCCTATAATCGAATCCATACTCGGCTTAGCTCTTTGTGGCTATACACGTTTCATGAATTCTTGAACAGGATTAAAAAAAAAAAAAAAAAAACAAGAAGTAAGAAACAAGTTTGTATTTCTTGAAGTGAACTGTCAAGCAGGCCGACTGGGTTCTGCGAAGTGACGAAAGGTTACCAGCCACGGCAAGCAGAGGCTGTCTGCAAAGACGAACAAACGTTGGCTGTGGTAACGGCATCCTCTGATAAGCCTACTTCATAAAACGTTATTCATTGCCAATGTCGTTAAGTAGCGGAATTTATATGGGGAAAATATTTACAATATATAATGTAAGGAACTACTTAGTAGCGAATGCCATTGATTTTGGTTAGATTATAATGTTAATTTATTATATTTGTTTTGCAATGGTTTTCACAATCGTTATCCAAGTTTACAATGTCTACGCGCGTGCTTACTTTAATGCCAGTTACTTATAAAACAAATATAAACACAATTAAATGTGCATATTTTTAATGCATCTGTGTCATATTTAGAAAAAAATATATATTTGCAGTTTTAGAGTTGTTCACTTTGAGGTTTAAAAATAAAATGTTATATGGATATCACTTCTCGAAAAAAACACTACGTACTGATATTTATCAGCTGACGCGGTTCGTACGAGAGCAGTGCATTGTTCGTGACTCACAGCATTGAACAACGCACTGATCTAGTGTGAAACGCTTCAGCTGGAAAATATCAGTAAGTAGTTTTTTTTTCAAATAATATCAATAAAAACAAATATCTGGTTGCATACAATTATTATCTGAAAATAATTCTAGGCTATATATTGAAAAACCTAAAAACCGTTTGAAATTCTTTGTAACAGAAAAATGTAAATAACACAAAGCCACTTCCAAGTATGTAAAAAGTTTTATATTTATTCAATTGCATCTAGTGACATTTAGAAACATACTTGATTAGATTTGAAGCAATTTCTATATATTTTAGACAGGCATAAGGTATTTATGCAAATATATCGAGAGGAATATCTGAAATTGTGTTTTGACTTTTAAGACAATTGAAAGAATGTAAATAAAACTTTTCAAACATGGAAGAGTTGAAAAGAATTTGAGTATATGCAAACAAAACTTGAAAAACTATATAATTGCAACCGTGTAAAATAATTTATAAAATACTTCAAAGAATACGAGGTAATTTTGAAATCCTGTTAATAGAAAGAAGTAAATCTAAGTATTTGAATGTATAGAACACACACACACACACACATATATATATATATATATATATATATATATATATATATGACCACATTTTTCTGCCTTTCCTGACATTACAATATTTCTTCTGTTGGCATGTTTCGGAATGACTCCATTTTCAAAACTTAAATCGTAAGTAAAAAGTATGATTTAAAATAAAGAAATTCTGAAACGCGTCAACAGAGGAGAATATTGTAATGTTAAATAAAATATGCTCAAATATATACAAATAATTCTAACAAAAATGCAGATTAGTATATTAAGAACCTTTAGAAAATAATTTGGAAGTTTTTCATTGGCCTACAGTAAACTGATACGTTTAGGACCGCATACATCGGAAGTATTTAAGATCATAAAATTAACTTATAGTTGCAAATCACAAAATTTGAAAATCTTTGAATTTCACAGTGATGACCTTTTGTCAATTTAAAAATGGGTAATCCTTTTTATTGTAAATTGTCGATATTTAATACTACTTTTGTGACAGGAAAGGAAATGACGAAGGTTGTAAGTTACCTAAATGGTTTGAATCACGTGATGAAGAAGACGGATTAAAGTATTGTAAACTCAGCTTAATTTGGTTGCATTGATTTCCAGACGACGGACCTTGTAATTTATCATTGGTATATCGAAAACCGTTCTTTAGCCTTGTGGATTTTGCGATTTTCAGATTTAAAACCTAAAATGAATAGTAAACTTAGATCCTAACATAGTGTTATGTAAACTGAATTAATGAATTCGCAGAAATAAGGAAACACGAATAAGCGGTTTCAGTTTTTTGCCCTTTGGCATCTTCCTCGGTTTCAAAACAGTCGTATTAGGAATTTGGAAGAATTAGTTCTGACCTTCATGGTTTAAGTGACTCGTCGTGTACAACAAAAAATGTTGTTCAGTATTGCTGCCAATAAAACTGGCATCCTGCTTCTTCTGACAGATAAAACCTGTTGGTTGTGAGGGTGGATTTGAGAGATCTTAGAGGTGGCAGGAAAGGAGGTTTGTGGCTGTTTGGAAAGTAGCTACTTATTTAGGGGGTTTTGTGGTCGTTTTGAAGGTGTCTCTGTCACGTTTTTTGACGTATTTTGTAGTTGTTGTTTACGACATGTAATTCACGTAAGAACACTAATTACCCAATTAGTACAACAAAAATATTTAATCTCATCAAAAATGTTTCATCAGGAGCTGATGTCTACGACATTACATATACGACATATTTATGTGTTCGTTTTAAACTCTTTTATTCGTTTTGAGTAAAAAAGAGTTCTGAGAATGCTTTTCTTTCCAAACTTTTTTTTCAATTCCTTATATTAGTTCACATTACTAGTTCACATATAACTTGTTAAAATTTTTAATTGTTAATAAAATGCTTTTTATTCATCCATTCAAGTTCAAATACATTTTATAGGATGATACTTGATGTTAGTACTGTTTTTTTCAAAATAATAATTCATTAACTAAATTAAATTAACTAATTCTAGTTTTATGTGAGAGAAAAACTTTTCCCAAAAGGGGCAAGGTATTCAATATAATTATTTCGTCCCATTTAGCTTAAAATAAGTGACAACATATATATGATTTCATAAAGCAATTGGTTTTATATTACAGGTTATGTGGTAGATCAGCTGTTTTAACGCATACGTTATGTTACTTTATTTATATTAATTGTAATTATTTAATAAAAACTAAAATAAACAAATTTGTGTCTACCTAAATAAGAATTGGTTTTAAAATTGTTTTTATATTACTTGTTTAACTGACTATAGTTCTATATATCTCTTTTTCGAATTTCATTTTCTCTATGTCCTTTCCCTCACAGTAAAGAAGTCAGAAATTCCTTCGGAGGAGAGGTAGGAAGGTTTACTTTCCGAAGAAGAGCTTATTTATACTCCGAAAGCAAAGTTTAAAAATAAACTCATTTTGAGCCACTCAAATGAATAAAATTAAACCAAGTTGACAAAATGAGTGAAATAAATTTATTCTCAATTTAAATTTGTTAATACATTAAAATTTAAAGAAGTAGAAATAGTAAAATGCGAATGCCCTTGAACGCCAGGTCAGTTTTTCTGGCACGCATGCAGAATCACCTTTACGAGGGCAGAGGTTTAGGACAGACCCTATATATATATATATATATATATATATATATATATATATATATATATATAATAATTTAAAATAAAGGCTTATGCCAATACAGTTAACACATTTTTATTTCATGTTATACCCTCATGAACAGGGACAATAAATTATACATTGTTTGGAATCAATTTTCTCGTAATGATGTGCAGAATTAATTTATGCTAAACCTTCTGAGTTGTGTTATCAAATTTTAAAAAAATTAAGTTTGATGAAGAAAGCGCCACTAGGTCACTAATAAATAGAGCGCCGGAAGGAATACGGCCCATCCTAAACCTCTGCCTTTGTATGAACGAGGACTGTGTGTGAGTGTGTGTGTGGGTGTGTGTGTGTGTGTGAGTGAGCCTACCTGACATTCAGGAGCACTCACATTTCGCTATTACTATTGTGAATGTTAAATTTAATTACAGTACAGGTTGATATTTATTTAAAATCATTTTGAACTCTTGCAAGGATAGCCTTTAAAAGCAAACTCTAAATTTTCATTCTCACCCTGATTTACAATTATATACTGATTCTGCTAGGCTTTTTTTATTGTTTGTTGAAAAATTCATCCTCTGTTACATCAATTCTTTCATGGACTCAAGTCATAGCTAGACCATAGGAGTCTTCATAAGTTTTATTTTTCAAGTGACGGATAATGTATACCCATATTTTTATTAATAACTCCCAGTTTACTGTCAACTCGTTTTATAGGAAAGCTATCATGAAGATAAAATATTTTAATTTCTTCAAGAGAGATTGAAATTTGTTACAAAACTAGCTAATTTAATATATTTTTTAGCAGTTTAAAATTAGAAGGAAACTCTTTCTAGCGGAATTTTAACCTTCAAACCCCATCGCTACCATTCAGATTTCCCTTCCTTGGTATGGGTTTTCCTCAGGATCTTCCTTCTACGGCCTCGATCTTGTCATCAGGACGCTTATCCGGTCTTATTGTAGAAAGCCTAATTATTTTTAGAGGTTATTGTTACAGTTCAGGAAAGTACAGAGTGCGTAATTAGTAATCGAAACAACAAATCAACCTTCAGCGAGTTTACTAATTGATTACGAAGACAGGCGGAGATTTGGATTTGCCATATAATTATTGTTCAGAACCAATGGCCTTAATAGTAAAAACCGGTTATTTACAAAGTTTTTATTCAGGACCGGTTTGTGCTACGATGCTTTGTGTCAGGTCACGCTTCCGGAAAAATGTTACGCGATTTGTGAAGTTAGGCCCTGTGGGGACTGGTCACAGATTCCTGAGTCGTTGAGACAACTCACTGCCGGCGAATTGCTAAATATAACAGCTGTGGAATTCCAAGTCAATCGTTGTGACTTTGTGCTCGGTTCGAAGCCGCCTGACTGTGGACCATATGTTGGTTTAATCTTTACAATTCATTATCGGACTAAATTTAAAAGCTTAAACTTTTACTTTTAAAATCCGCCATGAAGCATATGTTACGTCTTTGCTGCGAACTAGTTTCACTTTGTAACTTAGCTGATTACCAGAAATAAGTTGATGAATATGGAGCAAAAGCAAGTCTTCAAGTGTAATAGGCTATAAGTCTGACAATAGTAAACACTCATTACCCTAGGCATAAATTTCGCCTATTGACTGGCCATGATTACTTCCAAAATCATCTTCACCAGTTCGGCATAGTGGAAAACCCCGACTGCCCCCTCTGGCAAATGGGCTGAATGAACAGCGAACACATAAACTCTTGTTCAGGTCCCTCCGCCCCCCTAAGGACAATTATTTTAAATAAATTAATCCTCTTAACCACAATATTTAGATTTAAATCCTAAATCTTGCAAATCAATCATTTGAGAGGAAACCATCACAAGAATAACTAACTATTGTAATAGAATAACTAGAGTTATTCTTTAATAATTTCCTCTGGAGATAATTGCTTTGCAATCTAAATGTACATTAAATTTAATAAAAACATTGGTTTTTGTGGTTACACGATTTTATTTATTTAAAATAAAACAATTACTCCACAGATGTTCAAAGTTGTTATTGTCAATAATCAGTAGTAGTTATTAATTAATAAAAATAATAATTTACATTTCAATAAATCTTACCCCATTAAATTAAATATAATGAGTGACATATTTTTACTTCAATTTTTCAAATAAAAAAAAGGTATAACTTTTTTTGGAAATTCGTGAAATTATTATTTTTTTAGTTTTCAGTTCTGTTAGTCACACAAGGGTTATACTGTATTATTTTGTATTCTTTCCGTTTTATTTTAGTTTACTTCCACTTTTCTGTAAATTATTTTTAAAAAAATGTATTCTCTTTTAGTATCACCGTAAATAGTTTTACAAATGTTATAGGCAGCAATAACCTTCTTTGGTTGTTTACAAACAAATAGTATACAAAAGAAATAAAGGTCAGTTCCTACTTAAGTCAACACAGAAAATTTTTTAAAAATTTACTTGCTATTAAATAATTACAATCAAACCACTATTACTAGTGTACACTATATACTTTCATATACCTTGTTCAAATTTTCAATCGTTAATAAAATACCTTTTATTCATCCACTCAAGTTATAATACATTTTTTTTAAACTTTTAGTGGATGACACTTGAACTTAATACAGCTGTTTTCAAATATTATTTAATTATTATTAGTTTTAAAAAGCTGATGTGTTTGGGTTTGATTCGAACTATATGACTAAGTTGAGTGCTGGATGAATAAAAAGTATTTTTAAAACAATTGAAAATTTGAACAAGAGAGAACACACACACACACACACACACACACACACACACACACACACACACACACACACACACACACATATATATATATATATATATATATATATATATATATATATATATATATAGAGAGAGAGAGAGAGAGAGAGAGAGAGAGAGAGAATGAACTAACGAAATTGAAAAATATCATGTCTTGTCTTTTGTTACGTTTACAAACGTTTTAGAGATTAAATAATGAATGGATCTTATATATTCATTCATGGGAATCCTAACTATCCTTAAAGCGTGAAAGAATATCTCGTTATTTATATCACGTGCTTCTGCTTTAGCTTAATTGCTTTTCCTTAAAGCTTGAGGGTGTAAGTTAGGATGTTTACAGTTTTCCAAAGTATGCCAAAGCGTCAGACACTACCGAAGAGAGAAAGCTTCTTAGCTATGTAATGCACTTCCTAGATTTGCATAGGTTTTTCGCACGTACTATCAAATAGGCCTCATTAGGTCAGGTTGCATAATGAATTAACACCGGTTACATTGGATTCACAGTGCTGAGAGCTACAAGGAATTGCGCGTGCGTGTGTTCCAGTCGTCGAGTGCATTTGTTGGGTCGTACATATTCAGATTTTTTCAATAACACCTATTTATTAATTTACTTAGGAAAAATGCTACTTACTGATATTCCTCAGCAGCGCGTTTCGTACTTGGTTTAATGCTGGGAGTCACTGACAACACATTTTGCTCTGGTGTTTCATTTATTATAACACTGTTAGTCTTCTGTTATCTACTCTTGTTCTAAACAGTAGGTTGTCTTTTATTATGGATACAAATTCGATTGCTACTGTGTTTTATTGTTCAGTATCTCTGCGTTGTGGTTAGTTTTGGTAGTGTATATATATTTTAAAATTTCTGTTGTGCAAAAGACACAAAACCCTGATCATAATACAAAAGCTCACCTCAAATATATAAATCAAACTACACGCATATACCATCATTGACACAAACCTAGAAATTTTACACTTCATCAGTACAAGCAATAAACCGATCACAACAGAAAATTTCGAAATTTTCAAGCACCTCAGAAACCAACCACAATACATACTAATCGATAATACACATGTGCTTTATATAATCTAACATTATATTTGAATACATAATAAAAACTTCTGTCTGAATAACATATCACATAGCACCGAAACACCACAGGTTCACAATAGTATAGCATCCACAGACCGTCTTGTCTGTGATATTTCCAGTATCGAACAATATACTGACCAAGTACGAAAGCAAAGATGACAAATGCCATTAAATAGTGGTTATTTGTCAATAAATTGATAAATAAATAATACCAATAGTGTTGTTCTAATGGACGATAGTTCTCTCATTCTCACACTCTCCTAACATCGCTATAATTTAATATGCTTAGTTACACCTTAATTCCATACCGTTATCCACGAAAGTGAAGCCCATTGTGAATGACCATCTTTATAACCCTTCGAGAAGCGTTGTTCACTGATTGTATGGAATAATTTATCGTGAAGTAATAACAAATAATACTCAAAAGCCTCTAACCACAAATATTTCTATTCTAACCTGATGTACATCTCGGTTACCAAGTAACCACCCTCAGAGGACTGATAAACAAGTCTGACTAACTTTACATAGTTTTCTTATTTAATAGTGGTGGTAAGTAGTTTGGTAGATTATAAATGAGGAAACTATGTAGAGGTAGCCAGTCTTGTTTGTCATGCCTCTGAGGCTGGTTACTTGGTAACCGAAATGTACATCAGATTAGAATAAAAATGTATGTGGTTAGAGGTTTTAGAGTATTTACCACTATTATTGTTAAAGAAAATGGTTTGATACAAAAGTTGCTTTATCTCTAAAAAGACAGCCTGACCCAAAAATCTCAAGCGTATGCCACTTGGAATAAATTCTTTTAAGTCCTAATTAAGTTTTATTCGTGATTGTATTATCAATGGTGTATTTTTTTTATTTCCTTGTTACTTTATCTAATATGCAACTGAGGTAGAAAATAATATGTTTATAGGTTTATATTGTATTGTTTTATATTATTATAAGTTACCGTAAATAATATGTATTGTACAGTAACTATGTCAAAAACCATTGTTGTTTTAAACAAAAGTTGCTTTATCTGTAAGAAAACAGGCCTGACCTGAAAATCACAAGCCTTCTACGTATGCCATTTAGAATGGATCCTTTCTTTTGTGTCATAATCTAGTTTTATTCGTGATTGTATTTTCAATGGTGTATGTTTTTTTATTCCCTAGTTACTTTCTCTAATTTGCAACTGATGTAAGAAACATTATGTTTATAGGTCTATATTGTATTGTTTTATAATATTATAAGTTACCATAAATATTATGTATTGTACACTAACTGTTTCAAAAACCATTGTTTTTGTTTATTTCTACGAATGTTTACGAAAATATGCGGAAATTACCGAATATTTGGTACTACGCGTGGATAGTTTTAGAGGCTTTTGAGGGGTGAACCTACCTTACCGTGGCGATGACAATACTAGTGTTTGTAGAATCTGTTTCCTCATGGCCATGGCGTAACCCCAGCGTGATGTAATCCGTCTCGTTCACTACCAACTATTGCCTAACTTAATTAAATTAAGGCTTTATGGCCAAAACTTTCTAATAGTTTTATCTCACAATATGTTCTTAGATTATACATTCCGCACAGATTGCATACCATTACTGCTTGTTAACACTAAATTATTAAGTTTTTGAGGTAACCTAAATTCATTCATACGGAGAGCGCTGGCGTAGCGTTAATGTAGCACGCGCTCCAGGGCGTAAAACTCTAAGGGGCGCAAAAAGTATATTTGGAATTTATTTGGTAAACAGTCTACTTGTTAAAAATGTATTATACTGCATAATTATAGTCCAATCAGGTGGTTGTCGTGAGATAACGTGTAAAGTCACCGGCACACGAGAAGAGCCCTGGTGTAGAAATGAGTCACGCTCGGTTTTCAGTTCTGCGCATGCGCTATCGATGTATTCCTGACTTACAAACATAACCCAACAGTATGGTAGTCTTTTAGTCGTTATATTTTAGTAAGTAATATAAGTATTTACAGATAGGTAAATTAATAAGAAAGGGTACACAAAATAGATTATATATGATTCCGTCTCTGCATTGTAATTTCTTGTAAACCTGACGTTTTGTGTTAGACATGTTTTTGGGAATGACCTTATCGTTTTGAGCCAGGGCTCTAGGTTTAGCTATAGGTTTATGTAGTCGGAAGAGGAAGGGGTTTGGGTTATATCGCTCAAGGGCGTTACGCCAGTGACGTGAGTAGGTCCTTTTTACAACCTCTGAACTTCACTTTCAGCTTTCCGCTATTTTCAGCATCTGGTCAATTTGTCTTAATTACTTTATGTGAAATTTAATTCTGTTAAATGAAATAGACAGTCTCGTTTCATTTCCTTCATTAATAGTTACTTCATTTTTCATTTAGTTCGTCCAGTTAACGATATCTGTTCTTTACGAAATCTCCTTTGTAAAGCATCTAGTACTATTCCTTCAACTCGTATAGCTTTAAGACTCTGCCATATAGGGGAGACATCTTACTATCCTTCGCTTACTACTTTGTGCGTAGACCTACGACCAAAATGCTTGCAAGGAAACAGCTTTTGCCTACCTTAGCTGGGCCTCCATCCTAACCGAAATGTCACGTGCATAAAGTAGTTTAAGACTCTGCCATATAGGGGAGACATCTTACTATCCTTCGCTTACTACTTTGTACGTGGACCTACGACCAAAATGCTTGTAAGGAAACAGCTTTTGCCTACCTTAGCTAGGCCTCCATCCTAACCGAAATGTCACGTGCATAAAGTAGTTTAAGACTCTGCCATATAGGGGAGACATCTTACTATCCTTCGCTTACTACTTTGTGCGTGGACCTACGACCAAAATGCTTGCAAGGAAACAGCTTTTGCCTACCTTAGCTGGGCCTCCATCCTAACCGAAGTGTCACTTGCATAAAGTAGTTTAAGACTCTGCCATATAGGGGAGACATCTTACTATCCATTGCTTACTACTTTGTGCGTGGACCTACGACCAAAATGCTTGCAAGGAAACAGCTTTTGCCTACCTTAGCTGGGCCTCCATCCTAACCGAAGTGTCACTTGCATAAAGTAGTTTAAGACTAAATTTCGTTGCCGGTTCAATTCTTTTACCAAATTTCCATAAATATATTTGTGTGTTAAAACCCAAAATTTTTTAATACGGCTAGTCATATTGCTTACATCACGTCTGCCGAGAGCTAACAGCTCTTTATACATAGCCTCACCTATCCTCTATTACAAAATATCTACATATGATAGCGTATTGGGACCTCTGTGATGCAAACCTGTCAATCTACCACAGTGTCTCATAAACCCACTTAACCCTCATAACCCCACAACCTTCCATAAGGATATCCTCATTCGTGGCGTATTGCGAAGACGCTTCACTAGGACTGGAATAGAGAATAGGGTTGCCTCAGTGATGCAAACCTGTCAATCTACCACAGGGTCTCATAAACCCACTTAACCCTCATAACCCCACAACCTTCCATAAGGATATCCTCATTCGTGGCGTATTGCGAAGACGCTTCACTAGGACTGGAATAGAGAATAGGGTTGCCTCAGTGATGCAAAACTGTCAATCTACCACAGGGTCTCATAAATCCACTTAACCCTCATAACCCCACAACCTTCCATAAGGATATCCTCATTCGTGGCGTATTGCGAAGACGTTTCACTAGGACTGGAATAGAGAATAGGGTTGCCTCAGTGATGCAAACCTGTCAATCTACCACAGGGTCTCATAAACCCACTTAACCCTCATAACCCCACAACCTTCCATAAGGATATCCTCATTCGTGGCGTATTGCGAAGACGCTTCACTGGTACTGGAATAGAGAGTAGGGTTGCCTCAGTGATGCAAACCTGTCAATCTAACACAGGGTCTCATAAACCTATTTAACCCTCATAACCCCACAACCTTCCATAAGAATATCATCGTACGGTGTGTATTGCGAAGGAAGCGTGCTGTGACTGGAATTGAGAGTAGGGTTACTTCAGTGATGCAAACCTGTCAATCTACCACAGGGTCTCATAAACCCACTTAACCCTCATAACCCCATAACCTTCCTTAAGGATATCCTCATACGTGGCGTATTGCGAAGGAAGCGTGCTGTGACTGGAATGGAGAGTAGGGTTACTTCAGTGATGCAAACCTGTCAATCTACCACAGGATTTTATAAACTCACTTAACCCTCATAACCCCATAACCTTCCTTAAGGATATCCTCATACGTGGCGTATTGCGAAGGAAGCGTGCTGTGACTGGAACGGAGAGTAGGGTTACCTCGGTGATGCAAACCTGTCAAGCTACCACAGGATTTTATAAACTCACTTAACCCTCATAACCCCATAACCTTCCTTAAGGATATCCTCATACGTGGCGTATTGCGAAGACGCTTCACTGGTACTGGAATAGAGAGTAGGGTTACCTCAGTGATGCAAACCTGTCAATCTACCACAGGATTTTATAAACTCACTTAACCCTGATAACCCCATAATCTTCTTAAGGATATCCTCATACATGGCGTATTGCGAAGACGCTTCACTGATACTGGAATAGAGAGTAGGGTTACCTCAGTGATGCAAATCTGTCAATCTACCACAGGGTCTCATAAACCCACCTAACCCTCAAAACCCCATAACCTTCCTTAAGGATATCCTCATACGTGGTGTATTGCGAAGGAAGCGTGCTGTGACTGGAATGGAGAGTAGGGTTACTTCAGTGATGCAAACCTGTCAATCTACCACAGGATTTTATAAACTCACTTAACCCTCATAACCCCATAACCTTCCTTAAGGATATCCTCATACGTGGTGTATTGCGAAGGAAGCGTGCTGTGACTGGAATGGAGAGTAGGGTTACTTCAGTGATGCAAACCTGTCAATCTACCACAGGGTCTCATAAACCCACTTAACCCTCATAACCCCATAACCTTCCTTAAGGATATCCTCATACGTGGTGTATTGCGAAGGAAGCGTGCTGTGACTGGAATGGAGAGTAGGGTTACTTCAGTGATGCAAACCTGTCAATCTACCACAGGATTTTATAAACTCACTTAACCCTCATAACCCCATAACCTTCCTTAAGGATATCCTCATACGTGGTGTATTGCGAAGGAAGCGTGCTGTGACTGGAATGGAGAGTAGGGTTACTTCAGTGATGCAAACCTGTCAATCTACCACAGGGTCTCATAAACCCACTTAACCCTCATAACCCCATAACCTTCCTTAAGGATATCCTCATACGTGGTGTATTGCGAAGGAAGCGTTCTGTGACTGGTAGATAGTAGGTCTACTTCAGGAATATGACGCAATCCATGTAAGCCATACACCAGGGATTTTCATACATTTTCCATAACTACACTTATCCCTTCCAAACAATGTATACACCGAGTGGAATTGCATTGCGTAAGCATGCTATTGTGACTTCGACAGAGAGTTGGTTTATCTCAAGGGCCCGACTTGCATGGGTGAACTATGTCTCTTTTCATTTTCCAATGAAGGTGATTTTTATATTCCCCTTTTTCACCATCCTTTCTAAAATCCTACAAATGATAATACCCTTATTTTTGCACGCCACTTATAACCAAAAATAAACCAAAAAAATTAAACTGCTTTCCTAAGCATTCGCTTTTATTGTTAGAATTAACCTCGGAACCTCTGTTCGCATTAAAGAATGTCGTATCTGGTGGCCGTGCCAATATTATTCTGAGTAGACAGGAAAGTCCGGGTAGTGATTGTATGAATTTTCACTTGAATAACAAACTAACCTTACCTCTCTCGTTGATTTATTACTCAAGTTACTTTGAATACTGTATCATACCTTTTTATTATTTTTCTTGTTTAATCAGAAATATTTCTACTTTTCTATTAGTATACTTTTTTTTAATTGTCCGTTGCATATTTTAATGAATGCCTTAGCTAAATATTGTTAAAAATGCCAAACAATTAGAAGTAGATCTCTTGAATTTTGTAGTCCATTACGTTCGGTGAAAGTTATTCACATTAACAATGTTAAAGTGATTAGTCGAAGTAGATAATGTTGAAATAACGAGATGAAGAGATCGATTTAATTTCGTTTCTGTGCTTTACGCTTGCACTTGGGCGATGCTAAGTTCACCCGGCCTTTATCCCACAAAATCGTTTTGGTTTTGCGTAAACAATATTAACGGCACCATTGTTTCGTCGCCAACGTTTGAGGAACATTCAGGTAATCACCAAGGCCTGATACATTTCTATAGGCCGTACAATTCATTAGGCGATGAGGTCATTACCAGGGTTTTCCTGCGCGAATCAGCCAGCAGGCGTTTCTAGAAATAATCTCCAACATTTCACTAACGTGTTTTTTATGAGGAAATTCAAAGAGTAGGCTTGCTTTCACTTGAACGAGGAGGTTAGAATCCTCGCTACTTGCGTGCCGTCTTCTGTCTGCTTAGTTTAGCTAAATTCTTTATTATTTCTTTTATATTAAAGAACCATATAATGTTGGGCACAGACTGTGTTATTGTCTGTAGGCTTTGTTTTTCCACAGCTTAATATATTACAAACGCTTTCAAGACATAATATCCATAATTATAATATGCAACAATTAATTTACCGTGTTACTCATAAACCAAAAACGTGCCACTGCTACCAACCTTGACAATAATAGTTCCCTGGATTCACACAGTATATTGCATAAATTGCTTGTATTGAAGACGTGTAATTAATTTTAAATGGTTTTATTACACCAGTGCTGCTCAAATTGCCGGTACTAAATACAGGTTGCAGTTAAGCTATGAGATTACCACCAAGGTCAGTGTAGCAGTCCAGGAAGTGTCCACAGCTAATAACAGTTCACGGTTTTGCAATTATTCCTTTGCTAATCACTATATTAACAATACAGGGTGGATTAATTAGATAATAATTAATCTTGTGTAGTCATTTCTTGTCGATTTTCCCCGTTTAAAATCTTGATTTTTAAAACAAAGCAGGTTTGCTCGAGATCTTGGCTGTGGAATACGTTTCCCTATACTCCATAAAAATACTCATTAAGAACTGTTGTTACAATGTAAAGTTCCATTTTTATTTCAAATGATCCGCGATAAAACAAATTTTGGGCAATGAAAGGATAAAATTTATAAAAGTTAAAACTGATTTTTTTTTTTAAAACGCGATCAGTAAATTAAAGTTGACTATTTGAAAGCTTTAGATAATTGTGTTCCACTTGTGCCAAGTCGAAGACTCAAAGTAGACCTTCTCTCTATTGGGGACATAGAGAGGAGTCTTGTCAAGGCGTTTCAAGAAGAATAAGGAGAGCTGTAGAACTAAGGGACAACGGCAGCCAGTTAGTTTTGCGGAAAGAGTGAAGAAGAGAGAAAGATAATGGGAAGAAGAATGGTGACAAAGAATATCTCTATTCCTAATTAACTATCTTATCAAAGAACACAGTCATAGATGCATACATAGAGAATCTACAGTCCACCATACTGAAACATAACCCCCCCCCCCCGAATCCAACCTCAAACTCGTGACTTCTGCCCTCGTTAGTCCCGAGACGGGGTTCGTGGCACCAAGACACGTAGTGGTGGTACCAGTCTGCAAGTGTGACCTTACTGTAAGGGCTGAACTGGTGACAGGTCCGATCCTGGGGCGAGACGAACTCCAACCAGACACTATGCTTTACTTACATACATACATATATACATGCTTACATACAGTTTAAATTTTATAAGCGTGCATTTGGGGGTTGTAGGCCTTAGAGAGAGGCCGATGACGAGGGGAGGGTGAAGGTGCTCCCAGGTCATTTGCAAAAACGTCGACCCTTGGTCTTCGCTGACTCATAGGGTTGACTGATTTTGTTATATATTATTAGCTTTTAATGTATAGTAATAATAATAACAAATGTAAATAGGGCGTTTACGGAAGCGTGGTAATAGGATTGTCTAAGGGTTAGGACGGGTAGGGTGCGATTTATGGTCTCGATGAGGGATGACGACAGTGCTTGATGTTTTCTAAATGACGAGTACTCTATTTCTACCTAAGACCCATGTGCCATCTTCAGTTTCACCTTCAGTCAGAAAAAGTCAATCATATAGCTACAAGTGTTAAACACTTGAATGTATTGGGTACAAGGATGCATTGTAGACGTGGAGGACTAATCTTCCTGAGAGTATTCAAAAACACTTCAATAAAATCCTTGTGAAAATTCAGTGCTTAAAATTCTTGTCCCTAAACATTCAGGAGAAAAGAGAATACAGTCGTAAATCCTTTGCCTATGGAGCTTGTGACCGTTAAGCCAGAATATTGTGCTGAATTACCTGAGTACAAGTAGGTTATATGTCCCAGAATATTGTGCTGAATTACCTGAGTACAAGTAGGCTATATGTCCCAGAATATTGTGCTGAATTATCTAAGTACAAGTAGGTTATATGTCCCAGAATGATGTGCTGAATTACCTGAGTACAAGTAGGTTATATGTCCCAGAATATTGTGCTGAATTACCTGAGTACAAGTAGGTTATATGTCCCAGAATATTGTGCTGAATAACCTGAGTACAAGTAGGTTATATGCCCCAGAATATTGTGCTGAATTACCTGAGTACAAGTAGGTTATATGTCCCAGAATATTGTGCTGAATTACCTGAGTACAAGTAGGTTATATGTCCCAGAATATTGTGCTGAATTACCTGAGTACAAGTAGGTTATATGTCCCAGAATATTGTGCTGAATTACCTGAGTACAAGTAGGTTATATGTCCCAGAATATTCTGCTGAATTGCCTGAGTACAAGTAGGTTATATGTCCCAGAATATTGTGCTGAGTTACCTGAGTACAAGTAGGTTTTATATCCCAGAATATTCTGCTGAATTACCTGAGTACAAGTAGGTTATATGTCCCAGAATATTATGCTGAATTACCTGAGTACAAGTAGGTTATATGTCCCAGTAAATATCTAGGCAACCGTGGTTTCAGAATGGTCCCTGTTAAATAAGGTTTCTATACAGAAGTATTTTCCTACAATACACCAACTGTATATTTTCCCCCCTGTAATTGGCTAACCGTTGTAATAATTATGTCACTGACAAGTAGCCACTTTATTTCATATGTAACTGAAGAATATTGCACCATAAACGTGATTTGAAATCCAAAATTCTTTTGCACAAAGTGTTACATGGTAACCAATTGAATTTAATGACCTGGTATTTTCAACTTTCCAAGTGTACAAAATTACAGCAATAATTACAATGAAAGGAAACTCCCAACACGATATTACAAATAACAACTTAGGTTCAGGTAATTATTTATATTTATTGTTCTCGCTCAGTGACGCAAACATCTTCAGGGAGTATACTTGCATTAAAGTGCAACTATAAGTTTTCTAAGATTATTTATGGTCAGAATGTCATTCATTATTTAATCTGAAAGGTTTGGTAAACAAATGACTTATGAGATCTGATGAATTTTTTATGGTTTTTGGGGAGAAACCAAAGACAGTCTCGTCTATAACAATTTATTATCACTAAAAAAATTACCCTAAATTAAAAGAGGACAACTATTTAGATTTATTTATTAAATATATATATATATATATATATATATATATATATATATATATATATATATACATCCTAAGATCCAGCCCCTAACCAAAAGCCCAGATCCCAAATTCCTATCCGCAACCAGTGTCGCTTGACAGACACTGCATAACCTCGAGGGCCACCAAACCCCCTTCTTCTTTGACTGACTGATAGCGTCTCCCGTTACTGTCCGATTTCTAAACTTTGCCTCCATGCTTTCCTATTGTAGCAGTATTCCACCGATAACTGCCTTTCACTTATGGATCTGTTAATGGTTTCTCCCTATGGTAGTCTGGGTCTTCCCTTTCTTCTTATCTCCGGTGGCATTCATTCCAAAGCAACTCTCGGTAATCTTCCCTCCCACATCCTCTTTACGTGTCCAAACCATATCAGCTGTCTCCTCTGAATCTCCTCTACGTCTGTCTCCTTTTCTCTCAAGTCACTAATGCTTCCATTTGTCTTATATTCTCGTCTAGAAAATTAACATGATTTCCTAAGAGCGTCCAACTCTACTGCGTTAATCTTGCTCTTGTCTGCTTGACACTCACCTTTCTGCCCCGTACGTCGTTTTTCCGCCCTCTTGTTATTTCTTCGCTCCACCATATTCCGAGTCAGTACTGTTACTAGTCTTCGAGACTGTTTCGGGACTGTACTCTATGTTTTGTTTCTTCTTTTTCTTTACCATCCTTTGTTATTTCCATTCCTAGGTATTTGTATTTGTCGCATATTTTGATTTCTTCGCCCTCTTCCAACACTAAGTTAGTATTTATGATGTTTCCGACGCACATGTTTCTTATCTCATCTGTATTGATTTCCAAGCCTCCTTTTTTGTATTCTTCTTTTATTATTCGTGCTATGTATACTCAGTCTTCTCTTCTTGAATTATAGGACTTGGCCATCCGCAGATTGTAATGTTAAAACATCTTTATTGATTATTTGGAACCCGATCCCCCAGTATTTTTTTCCATTTACTTTGTCCACATTATTTGAAGAGAGTCGGATAGATGCAGCAATCCCGTCTCAGTTCCTTCGACACAGGAAGTCCTCATGACTCTTTGATCTTAATATGTGAGTCTTTATATAATTCTTGGACAGCTTTAATGTTTATTTTTCAATTCTTTTGGTAAATAACTACTACTTACTAAAATTTTCTCAGTAGATCCGTTTCATACTTAGTGCATTTTTCAATGCTATGAGTCACGGACAAGTTTATAAATCGACACTTACTGACATAGCTGTATGGACGAGAGAGAGAGAGAGGGGGGGGGGAGGTAGGTAGAGAGAAAGAGAGAGATACACATCTCTTTCAAGATACATTTTAAACATGATTCACCCACATGAAATCTGAAATGAAACTCTATAATACAAACCAAGGCCAAAAACTAATTATTATTCAGGAAGTATCGATTTAGGAACCAGTTACTTTAGCGAAAATACTCGCGTACCATATTGACAACTGGAAAACTGGTTACGTTCAGTTCCTGATACCGCGAAGCCAGTTCCGGTCGCGTTAACCTTGGGAGCAACCACAGATACTGCTCAAGGCCGGAAGATTAATACTCGCCTAACATGTCCCATTTATCTGGAACCTAGTGTCGACGTTACAAGGGAATCTGTATAATGTTTGTAGTATAAACAAAAGGTATTTACTTCCGCATTACTTTATATTTCCTGTCCTGTTGTTATCTATCCAATGAATAATTAAAGTTTGTATATCGCCTCTTTTATAAATTTTAAACTTTACAATGTAGTGTTAAAAAACGATAAATATACAGCAAACGTCAAAATAAACTATATTGAAGCAGTTATAATATTTTATTTTATTTACATAGTTTTACAAACACATTCTCAATTAAAAATTAGCTAAATCGGTATAAATAAGTTCAATATGACTTCCGTTCAATTTGAGACAACTCGCGTATCGTTCTTGAAAGTTTTGCATCATTTTGGTGTAGAGGGGTTGTTTTATCATGCTCGTTACACACTAGCCTATTTTTTCCTGCAGCTGGACGATGGTGGCTATTGAGTCATCACAGAAAATCGTCTTCTTTATAATTCCCCAGAGGAAGGGTTCCAGTGGCGTAAGATCGGGGGAATGGGATGGATAGGGAAAATCTGTTCTGAGGAAGACGAGGTGTTGCCAAAAGTTTATTGAAGGAATGCAATGTTGTCTAAGACGGTGAGGCTGGTAGCGCCACCTACTACATCTGATTCAGTGTCAGTACTGATTATTTTGGCGCATACGGTATTTTAGTAAAGCAATTTTGGCGGGATATCACTCCAACTTTAACGCGGATTAACCCTCCATTTAAAGAAAGTGATCCGGCCCACGCGCACCATGTGTTATCCTCCATATCGCTTTCTCATAAATCTTAATTCTACTACATATCCACATCATGTACATGCATGCCCCTTCGGGGGGGGCCTGTTAGTATTATAGGCCTTATATGACTTGTTAGTATGTATTTGAGTAGTTTTCTGCCTCTCCTTAAGTTGCAATATTCTCCTCTGTTGACGCGTTTCGGAGTAACTCCATTTTCATAACTTAAATCGTGAGTACTGTACTCACGGCCGAAAACTGTACTCAAATATATAGAAATATTCCTAACAGAAATGAATATGAGTATATTAGGAATTCCACATGTTAGTATTATAGGCTTTTTATACGACCGTGTTAAATTCTCTACACGCAACCTTGCATATTTGAGTCATGATCCCCCCCCCCCAACAATGGAGACCGGGATCATGTTCCACCTTAGCAAGTACTTGAGCTTGAACTAACCGGTGTCATAAACGTAGAATCACAAACTACAAACAAAATATCTCGTCATGAAACCGTATATAGTCCGACCATCATGAGAACCAAAACGTGTACAATGCTGTAAGTTTTCTTAAACACTGGTTTTCACGCGTCATAAACTTTTAACCTGCCACCTGAGTATCTTTATTAATAAACAGAGCTATGGAAATATTCCCTCACTGTATACCCAATTTATCCAATATAATATAGAACTAAGTAACATACAAAAACTATTTGTTGTCTTTGTAATTACTACACAAAATATGGTTTTCTCACTTCTACTAGCGTCTCTGAACAATAGCTAAACATAACAGATAAATGTTTGTAAATTGGGTAGCATAATGGACGGCGGAGAGAAAGCCAAAAAAAATTAGTACCTTCCCAGAAATTATTTCCCCGCACTTCTTATTATATCTCCATGTTCTGCCGGGGGTCGAGTATATATAATTGATTAATTAATTTAATTAATATTCTTATACTTGAATAACCTATGTTGTTTTAAATATATATATATATATATAGTGTGCGGGTTATTTATCTTGTCCGCCTGAATATTGGAAGTATATCGCCCAGTATAGGAACTTCAGAATTTCTTTTTCATCGCAATAAAAGAAACTTACGCTTTAAAACTATAGTCCGTGAAGCCCTACTTTAGCATTTGTTTTTGTTTTCATTGATTACAATACTGTATTGTATGTAAATGTAATGATGTAGTACGATGTCCGCAGTGTGAACTAGCAACAAACGTGTGGGAATCGTCGACTATCTTGCTCATTAATCGAATTTGCATAATCTTTAGTAACGGACAAAGTTACGCCGTAGTATATAAATCGTACTTACTTCACTATATCTACCAAGGAACCGCACTTTAGATGTTGTATAGAGTGGTCTCAGAATACATTAAGGAGTTTAAACCCGTTGGAAACAAATCCTTGTTTCAAGGATTCATTCAGGTTTTCTTCAGGCATTCAACGCCGCCGTTAGAGTTGGATCAGAGTCAGAACTGATAGACAGACTTACTGACAGGGATTCAAAATGTTATTTTCTTGCTAGCAGACACTTATTATACTCGTATTATGAGAAACTGACAAGAATGCCGACACTGATTGATATACTAGCAACCATAGATACACTGACTCTCAGACTGGCAAGCAAGTAGATATTGACTGAAAAATTTATAAGTATACAGACACTGATAGATAAGCAAGCAAGCAGACACTGACTGATATACTGGCATGCATAAACACACTCACCCTCAAACAGACTTATAAACAAGTAGACACTGAATGACAAACTTATAAGTATACAGACACTGACTGATATACAGACGTGGAATTAGGCACTGACTCGCAGACAGACTGACAAGTAAGTAGATATTGACTAACAAGCATACAGATATTGGCTGAAAAACTGATAGGCATACAGACGCTGACAGATATACTAACAAGCAAGCAGACACTGACTGAAATACTAACAAGGAAACAAACACTGACTTATATTACTAAAACGCAAGCAGACACTGACTGATATACTGACATGCATATACAAACTCACTCTCAAACAGACTTATAAACAAGTAGACAAATTTATAAGTATACAGACACTGATAGATATGCTAACAAGCAAGCAGACACTGACTGATATACTGGCATGCATAAACACACTCACCCTCAAACAGACTTATAAACAAGTAGACACTGAATGACAAACTTATAAGTATACAGACACTGACTGATATACAGACGTGGAATTAGGCACTGACTCGCAGACAGACTGACAAGTAAGTAGATATTGACTAACAAGCATACAGATATTGGCTGAAAAACTGATAGGTATACAGACACTGATAGATATGCTAACAAGCAAGCAGACACTGACTGAAATACTAACAAGGAAACAAACACTGACTTATATTACTAAAACGCAAGCAGACACTGACTGATATACTGACATGCATATACAAACTCACTCTCAAACAGACTTATAAGCAAGTAGACACTGAAGGACAAACTTATAAGTAAACAGACACTAACTGATATACAGACACGGAATTAGGCACTGACTCTCAGACAACTGACAAGCAAGTAAATATTGACTAACAAAGCGTACAGATATTGACCGAAAATTTTACAAGTATACAGGCACTGACTGATATACAGACATACAATTAGACACTGACTCTCAGACAGTTCACAAGCAAGCAGACACTGACTGACAAACAGACGGACAAGCAAGACAACATTAACTGACAGACGTACCAACTAACTGATATGTAAATAGACAGATTGGTATACAGATAGCCTTACTGCGACTTTCTTCAAATTACATTGCATCTCCAATGCATCGTTGTTTCTTATATTTACCCAACATAGTATTTGTACAGACAATAATAACACCGCACTGCATAGTGTGTATGTGTTTAGTTAGAGATAGTAGTGTCGCTCTCTCCTGATCTAGCAACTTTCGACACTCGTCGATGATGTATTTACTGAAATGTTTGCATTCTAAAGTAACGCAATGCATTCATAAATATATTATTTTCTGAAAGAAATGCATCGTGATATAATATAATAAACCTATTTCGTAGTTATATTATTATATACGTTATATATAACATTTTTATTAGTAAGTTTTTTAATACCCCCTTTGTAAAATAAAAACCCAATGGAAATGTTTTAAAAAATTTAAAAAAAACATCATTTTAGTTAAGTATTCGAGTTTCACTAATTTTTTATTTTTATTTTAGGAAATAATTGTGATGAAATCTTGGAAGGACCTTGCTATATGTTTATTTAGTTCAAGGGTTTGCCTACTCTTTGATATTGACTACAGTATGACTATAGAAATGGGATATAATAAATTAACATTTCTCTTCTAGTCATGCATTTAAAAAAACGTTTCTTCACAACTATCGTCTGAAAATACTGCACATGTTAAGATCGGTGAATGTTCTATATCCTCGATTAAAAATTCCACAGGAATAAACAATTTTATTATGATATTCTTATCTAAATGCTGTGCTTAACTAATATTCAATCCTTACACATTTTGTTATCAAGCTCCAAAATTAATCCCCCAAATGAGTCTCAGTCATGTCCGGCTTGAAATTAACGCAAATAAGCCCATTGTCTGGGATCGGTATCGTTTGGATAAAACGATAATCCTATCGCCCTGAATGTTCTTCTGGTCTTCATCACAACTTTTGGGATTCAACATGTTTTCAAGGCGGGGTAAAATACATGTTAAACGGTGTATCCCTTAATCCTATTTATACTCAAATTTTCCTTCTACATTCTGCACATCCACAGAGAGGAATGTGGCGAGTAGAAATCTCTTTATGACGGGTAAATCTCTCTGCTACAAGGATACGCCTGTAAGACGTTGATCCTTTTAATCTTCAATTTCAATAGAGAATAATGTCCCTATGGAATTTAAATTGTTCTATTAATGTTGTAAATTACAGAACAATCATTCAATATAAAGATAAGGGGAGCACGCAACAAAGCAGGAAATAAAATAACCGGACATGGACGTAATCGCTGTTTGATAACGCTTTCTTGTCCTTTGCAAGGAGTAGACCCAAGAACTAGTTCCTGTGACCATTTTGAGCTCTCACCTGCCTTGTCTATTGTTTAGCCTAGCGTTCATAGGGCTCGAACACTCGTTTCCACACAATCCTCTAATTTTACTTTGTTTTTCCTCCAGAAGTAGAGACACTCATTTTATAATGACCATTTCACGCGTGTCTTTTCTTCATCTTTCCTGGCTGGTCTGCAAGTTCTGTTTGAGATTTTTGTGAATTTTGTGTATCAATCGTTATTGAAGGTGTTCTGAGTGTTAAAAAGAATATTTATAACATTTATTTTTAATATTTTGTCATCTAAAAATTATTTTAATTTATATAACGCCTAAATAGGAAGTATATTGCTTATATCCATGGAAAAATCCTGTTACGGAGATTAAACGTCTAAAGACGTCTCATACACCCAATGATTTAAAGACCATTTATATCTGGCAACCTGATTTCTTAAATAAATTCTACATATTCTTAAACTTAACATTCATTGAATACTTTATTTGGAATGTCTTTATATTAAGAATTATTCTTCTCTATCTAATATATGCAATAGATTGGCGTAAGATGACATTTAATTCTCAAAGACAGCACAACGTTTTCAAAAAGAAACTGACAAATACAAACTCTCATGTATTTACAAACTAACTTGTAACGATTGTCCCAGCTATTACATCTGCCAAACCGGCAGGTCATTCTATACACGTTTCGAAGAACGCATTACAAAAAAAAAAAAAAAACAAAACAAACCCTAAATCCAGCTACGCAAAACATATAAAAAACACCCAACACACACACACACACACACACACACACCGACATACACACTAATTTAAATGTTCTACACACATTAAAATAAAATAAAAAACTAACAACCTTAGAAAAATATGAAATATACAAACACTAAGCAACAGAGAAAGAGAACGTATTAATTGATCACACACACTTTGAAACCAACAGCCTTTTCTATTTGACACACAACCGAAACAACCACTCAATTCCACAGTCATAAATCCATTTCCGTTAGAGCCTTTACACCTAACCGATGCCGCCAGTAGAGGGTTAGCTTCGTAAAAGGAACGAATGTTTTGAAACGCGTCAGCAAGTAAGCAATTACGTATTCACTTAGTTAAGTATTTTTAAAATTAGGTTAACTCTTAAAATTTCGCCTTGTAGGTATAAATTAGCTCCCAGTTCCGTGAAAAATGTCAGTAATCGTCCAGAAGGGATTTCTGGCTTCTATGTTGGTTTCTTGTATATCTTGGTTATTACTCGGAATTCTATATCATTAGGATTTAAGTAATCGTTCACAGCAACTGTATTGAAAAATCTTATTCCCTTGTCTGTTCTTATTTTATTGAAATTTGTTTACCTATGTCTGGATCTTTTCAATTCCTTCTACTAGGATGAACTCTCTTATATATGTGTGTGTATATATAAAGTTTTTTCTCGTATAAAACTAATATTAATTCATTTTAAATTTAATTAGTAAATTAATTTTTGAAAAAAAACTACCTTTAAAAATATGTATTTGAACTTGAGTGAATAAATAAAAGTATTTTTTTAACGATTGAAATACAATATATATATATATATATATATATATATATATATATATATATATATACAGTTACAGGTTTTTTCAACTATATTATGTTTTTCAAACGTTTAATTAAATTTAAAATGAATTAATATTAGTTTTATATCGTAGAAAAAACTTTTCCCAAAAAGGGCAAAACATGCAATATAGTTATTCGCCGTATTTGGGTTAAAATAAGTGATAGCATATGATTTCATAAAACAGCTGATTTTATGTTATAGTTTATGTGATAAAACAGGTGTTTTAACACAAAGGCCATGTTACTTTACTTATATTAATTGTAAAACTAAAATAAACATTTTTTGTTGACCTAAATAGGCATTTACTTTTTTATTTATATTATTTGTTTTGGAATACGGAAACCCTGTGGTTAAATTACTCCAGGTGATTTTATAATAATGCTTTTAGGGGATTGACAAAACCTCTAATTTCCACTCAAGTTAAATGCAAGTACGAAATCGACAGTAGCCTCTAGAGTCTAGACTCTAGACTATAATCTAGTTTTGTCAAAAACATAATGTCTACACGCCGTGTTTAGTTCCTTTACTCTTAAATCCTTTTCTTAATATTTCATTTAATAATCTTCGTTAAGAAGTATTAAATCAGGATTTCAAAGAATGTAGAATAATAAACTTATAATCGCAGATAATCGATTGTTTTTACCATAAATTTATTTTTTCAACCCCAAACGCCCTTGGAGAAACTTTACTTTGCTCTTAAAGCGGGTTCGCTTTCTGTGTAGCCGGTAGACTCTCCTTGCCATCGATAGAAAGTATATCTACGGCAGGGATACACCTCTCATGATTCTGTCATCAACCAAGTACCTTCCAAGTAGCAAATGATTATGTAATTCTCTACCTTCAGCTTACGTAGATATCTCTCTTACGAATGATGATAGTATTTTGTTTTTGCAATTCCTTCTATTAGTTTACACTCTCCTTATAAATAAATTGTACAAATTTTTTATCGTTAGTAAAAAAAACTTTTTTTCATCCATTCCAGTTCAAGTACATTTTTTGTAGTGAATGACACTGGATGTTAATACAGTTTTCCCCCAATAATAATAATTAATTAATTAAATTTAATTAATTAAATTTTTGTTTTATATGGGAGAAAAACTTTTCACAAAAGTGAAAAGGGGTATGCAATATACTTAAATCGTCTCATTTGGCTTCAAATAAGTGAATACATATGATATGATGAAACAGCTGATTTTTTTGTTATAGGTTATGTAGTAGAACAGTTGTTTTAACGCATAGGTTGTGTTACTTTATTTATATCAGTTGTAATTATTTATTAAAAAGTAACTACATTAAAACTTTTCTTTGTTGGCCTAAGTAGGAGTTTACTTTGAACATTTTTTGTTTATGTTACTTGTTTAATCGTAAGTAACAAGAAACTGCATCTGTTCCTTTCCGTTTTAGCTCAGTCCCATTTCGAACGATTTCAGTTTTCCTAATTATTACCCTAAATATTATTCCCTCTCTCTTAGATCTATCATATTTCTAATTTAAAATCGGAAAATAATTTTTTCCGGGGAGACTAATAAACTTTGATCGTGTTTGGTCCCCTTCCACTGCCCATTTTGTTACAAATTTGCTGTGTCGGGCTTATGATCAGAACTATGCAATATCACCTGTGGTTTGTTAATGATAAAGAGTGCGAATAGTTCGAATTCCATATAACGAAGTTGTAAATTCAATTGTTACAAGGTTTTAGTGAAGTATGTCTGTAAGTTTTCGATCGGTCCTATACAAGTCTAAAGGACGAAGTTAGTTATATTCGTCGCAGATACAGTCAGCCCACTTGTTCCGATCAGACAGCGGAACATGTTATTAAATTCGCGAAAACTCCAGCATTCCCAATTTCACTTCCGTGCCAAACTTTCGCTTTCTGTGTTCCGCAGTTGTTTAGTTTTGTCCAGTATTGTTTCGGCGAGTAATTATGAACAGCTGAAATTAAAGGAAAACTCTACTTGGTTGAGATCATGGGGGAACCAAGGTGCATTCTACATCCAGATGGAGGAGAACAAACACAGGGCTTCCCTTATCCTCTCCGTGGTTTCCTTTTGTCCGTCTGTTGCTCATTAGTACTACGTAATCCTGCGACCGAGGTGGATTTTGGTGTTTTAGCAAAATTTCGACATCCCTATTTCCATAACTGAGCTAAATCCACAACTCTTCTTTCAGCCATCTTCTTCTTGCGCCTTCTCTTCTTCAAACACAGCTGCGAAGAGAATATCGTTTGCATTCTCTCGACTGTTTTCATATTATAACCACTTTATTCTGCGCACTTTGCAGTATACAAACTTACATAAAACTCTCTTACGCTTACTCTTCCTACAATAATGCACCACATCAGACGTTTTGAAACCATTAAGAAAAGGTTGGCCACCACAAGGGCCACCACACGGGAACTACTCAAGAAGCCACTCGTGGAATTTATGTCTCGGTAAAATTGTGGACAATTTTTATTTTTCGCTTCTTATGGACAAGTCCTCATTGAGCATAAAAAATTTCAACATTTCATTTTGTCTTTTTTTCTTTAAACGTCAATGGTCATAGCGTTTTTAAAGTATAACTGATAATGTTTCATTTTTGCAACAGTCCTTCAATACAAAAATCACTAGTGGTGAATTAATTAATTAATGAAATACGAACTGAAGGCAGCCAAGTGTTCTTTACGTTTTTTAATAGTAAGATGGGGTTTAAAGGGTAAATAATGAGGAAACTATTTTCTCTTCACTGATCAGCACATGTAGTTGCCCATTCGGTTACTATTTTCGGGGATTGATTAAAGTTACCTTACAGGTTCAATGGGGTTCCACTCGAGACCCAGATTATAGTCATATAAAGTAAGGCAGATACACCAGGTTTTTATTATTGCTGTCCTTAGGCAGTCACTTATGATGTGGAACAGAATATAGCTCACCACTGACCGTTGTGGAAGACTTTTACACTACTGGTTGAATAACAAAATGGTATCGGAAGCCACAATTTTGTTTGTCGATGAAATGGACTCGGACTTATCTTTGGGTCAGAAAGAATCTTAACCACCTACGTATTTTAAAGAGAATCCTGAGCGTAGTTATTTCCAAGAGAGACATTCAACGACCAACAACATCCAGAAAAAATATAAGACAAAAAAGGGTGCAAAACAGAGTCGAAAGAAAAACTCTTTTAAAGTTAACCAAAACAAATTATACAGTTGAATAATGGGGTTTTTACCGTCCTCTTTGTATTAAAACAAAAGTAAGTAAAGCAATTGAACATTTTACGGAACTGTTGCTACTTAATTTCTTACCTTTATCCAGTTAGATCTCAGGGATCAAAGAAGAAACATGAAGTCAAATAATGCTACAAACTTATACATAACCAAGCATTTCATACATCCATAACCATACATCACATGCATCAGTTACATCCATAATGATACCTCTCATACATCCATAAGAATACATCAGATCCATCCATAACCAAAAATCTCATACATTAATACTCATGCACCATATATATCAGATACATCCTTAATCAAACATCTTATACATCCATAACCATACAGCACATGAATCAGATACATCCATAATCATACATCTCATATATCCATAACCATACGTCACATGCATCAGATACATCCTTAATCATACATCCATAACCATACATCAAATACATCCATATTCAATCATCTCCTACATCCATAAACATACATCATATACATCTCATACATCCATACATTCATCACATACATCTCAAACATCCATAACCATACATCACATACATCTCAAACATCCATAACCATACTTCACATACATCTCATACATCTATAACTATACATCACATACATCAGTAATCAAACCTCTCATACATCCATAAACATACATCATATACATCTCATACATCCATAACCATACATCACATACGTCAGATACATCCATAATCAAACATCTCATACATCCATAACTATACATCACATAGGCCTACATCCGTAATCAAACATCTCATACATCCATAACCATACATCACATACGTCAGATACACCCATAATCAAACATCTTATACATCCATAACTATACATCACATAGGCCTACATCCGTAATCAAACATCTCATACATTCATAACCATACATCACATACATCCATAATCAAACATCTCATACATCCATAACCATACATCACATGCGTCAGATACATCCATAACCAAACATCTTATACATCCATAACTATACATCACATAGGCCTACATCCGTTATCAAACATCTCATACATTCATAACCATACATCGCATACATCCATAATCATACATCGGATAAATCTATTATCATTAATCAGATATATCTATAAACATACAATAAGCTCATCCATATTGACATCATTGCTCTCGCCGATTTTTTACCCGTGTTACGATCGTTTTACCCAACAGACTCATAGCATTCCGAGTAAGCCTACACTTTAGTAGCATGACGTGGACTTGGAACATAACCTGAGATTCCGCTTTCTCCTGCTTTCACGCTGTGACACTGACGCAAAGAAAGCGTCACGGGTGCGTACGGTTGCGCAACAAAATCATGCCCCAACAGTCAACAACTGTCCTTGCCTTCAGCTGATCTGAAGCTGTATGGAAGGCATACAGGCGTGTTGTGGGGCGCCCCTCGTGTTGCTCTTAAACTAAATAAATATTTAAACAAAATTATACTTTTATTTACAAGCTTCTTTGACTGCATAAAGTAATTTAATAGCTATTAAGCATATAGAGAACTGGAAATGTGTGAATATAGTAATGTGTAAATATGTCCTTTTCATATTGTAACTGCGGTACAATGCTCATACCCAGCAATGTGGAACTCATAAGTCCGGATATAGCTTCCATCATCTAGCTGCGTGAGTGTCTGCGTCCGGCCACCCATCAGAGACATGCGAATGCGATGTTGTGTACACCTGATCACGCTACCAACTTAACCTTCCTCAACGCGCAGTATCCCACGGCATAGAGAGATTGATTTCCCTACAAAAACTGGTGGTTTTTATTTTTAAATAAGAAAACATAGAGTAGTATTGGTTTTGACGAATTCCTTTTTAAAAAAATGCAACAAAATATAAATTATACAAAAAACTAAAAAAAAATATTATAAATTAAATATTATGTACACACACACACACACACACACACACACACACACACACACACACACACACACACACACACACACACACACACACACACACACACACACACACACACACACACACACACACACACACACACACATACACATACACACACACACACACACACACACACACACACACACACACATATATATATATATATATATATATATATATATATATATATATATATATATAACTTACACTATAGTGTACTTTAACAAAAATCTTCCTTGGTTGGTATATATGCGAGTTAACTTTCGAAAACTAACTACATGTTCTCATTTTCGACCATCAACTTGAGACTAAATGCTTCTAGTGGATGATATATATTTGTGATCCTACTACAAAGACAAATTTGCTTATAACACTATCTTCGCCATGTGCGAGGGTTAGACACACTTCCACAAAGTTCAGCAAGTCCTGTCACAGCTTCTATACAGAAACTATAATGTAAAATATGCACAATATAAGAATAACAACTCTAGACATCAACAACTAAATTGCGCACAATCTTTTAAATTTAAATATGCCACCACATTTGTCTGATTTTATTGTGTTTTGGCAACAGCTGTTTTAATACGCAGCAATGACGTCATCACTTGGAGTATGAACAAATCTGTTAGAAACTACAGCAGTAACAACCTCACGGTTAGAGGCTGCCAGAAGAGCGTTTCATCACGCTATGTTCAGTGTGTGGTTGGCAGTGGTTATTGCAGTCACGGCAACTCACATTGACGATACGAATACTATGAAGTAAGAACGTATAGGCTACTTATAAATTGACGTAGTATAGGCCATACTTCGTTTCATTTTGGAAAAAGTTGTGAAAACTGTTTTGTCCTCCCAAATAAGGATACCAATAAAATTCTTAATATAAATAGGTTAAATGTAAGGGTTCATTGCTTCAGTGGTACTGATGTCAAGAATAATTATAGCTTAACTGTATGGTTATATACTTGAAGTATATTTACTATCTGTTTGAAGCATAATTTATATTTATTTGTTACACCAACAAGAATATAAGAAGATGGATTGAAGGATTGGAAGTATACTCAAGGTATTAATATTGCTTATGCCCTTAACCCTGTTATCTATTTGGTCATATGCGCCGAAAAAACAGTGCTGAAACAATCAGCTGTAGTTGCCTTCTCAATCAGCTGTGCCGAATTTTGATTAATGGCGCTTATTCGTGTTGACGTATTTCGTTTGACGTATTTTTTCTGACGTAGTGCTATTTTTTTTATCTTTGAGCATTTCGTTTGGAATTGCACTGCGGTTGTGCCAAGTTTATCACACACTCCATTACGTTTTCAGGAACAATCTCACAAAAACCCGCCTAGTAACGCTGTGATCATTGGTGTTGTTGAAGTATTTCGAAGATCATGTAGTGTTTTGAAACAACGCTATGTCAGGGAGAGGCATAATTGGTCCATACTTTGTTGAAGACAGTAGTGGAAATTCTCTTAATATAATTCGGGACCGATATAGGTCCATTCTTGGTCGTTTTATAGGAAAGCTCGGGAGGTTTCGTTGTGCCCGAAACCTGCCTTTTCCTTTTCGTTCACAATGGTTCCACCAGGATGGCGCAACCAGCCACACTGCCTTAGACAACATTGCTTTCCTTCAAGAAACCTTTGGCAACCGCTTCATCTCCTTTGGAACGAGCTTCCTTACCCAGCCCACTCTTCCGATCTTACACCACTTGACGCCTACGTCTGGGGAATGATGTACCGTGATGACATACCAACCACAGGAAAATAACCACGTGTATAACGTGTGAAATAACCCTTCTTCAACAACAAAACCTCCAAGAACGGTGCGAGTGTTGCCTCAAATTTAACGGAGATAATATAGAAGTTTTTTATACCCGAGTCTAATCGATTTAGCTTCTTTTTACACGCATGTGTTTGTAAAACTATGTAAATAAAATAAAATCTTACAACTGTTTCAGTACTGTTTATTATGGCGCATACAGAACATGTAATATAATGTTTGTGGGAAATTGAAAGAAAAGAATGAACAAATGTAAATAATTGTAGGAACGAACTGTTTGGCAGAATTGCATTTGCCTACGTAATCGGGTATTGCATTTATCGTTCGTGAGTTCACTTTGCGTGCGGGGCTTGAACTTTTACAGCGGTACTGACCGCTAGGTTGTCCATGGCAATGAAACAAGTCCCGCGGGCCACAAACCAGTTCAAGAATCTGCCCTTGTCCGCCTCAGACCCTCACCTTGGACTTAAGCTGCGAAACGATTATCAGCCCAAACTGTCACAATTTAAACCAGTTTCGTGCACACGCTAACGATCTGTTTGTCCAGCTAAGCGAACTTGTTTAGTTTGATTTTGGTTTTTGTAATTACCCTTATACCCATTACGCCTCAAACCTACATGTAAAGGACTCTGAGGCATGACGTCAATGGCTAAAGTCACTAATGGTAGAATGCGGCCACTGCTTGAAACACAACAATAACACCAGCATCTTCTGGTTTAACTATTTCCTGCGGTTTACAAATCACGTTTTTAAATTAAGCTGAAACCATGTATTTCACTTTTTGTAAAGGTTTATAACTAGTATATATTTATTGTAAAATAGAGGTGAGATCATTCATGATTCTCTTAAATATAATTTCAAACATCAAAACAATAAAATAACCAAAAGTCCGCAGACAGATTTTCCAAACAATACAAACGTCTGAAATGGCAAGATTTTCTCTTGTCTGAAACGTTGCTGACTTATTCACGATTTACAGATCATTAGAGGTTATGTTAATGAAGAAATACAAACAAACATTTTCAAGTCAATTTCTACTTAGGTCAAAAGACAAAAATTTTATTTTACTTCCTTTTTAATAATCAATTACAATTAATATAAATAACGTAACATAGCCTATGCTTTAAAACTTTTGCTCTACCACATAACCTGCAACATAATATCAGCTGCTTTATGAAATCGTATGTTATTTCAACTTATTTTAACTGACATACGACGAAATCGGACGAAATAACTATATCGCATACCTTACACCTTTTTTGAAACGTATTCTGCCATATAAAACTAAAATTTAATTAATGAACTATTATTTGAAAAAAACTGTATTAAGATCAAGTCTAATCCAATTCAAGTTTTAAAAAATTTATTTGACCTTGAGTGTATGAATAAAACGAATTTTATTAGCGATTAAAAATTTGACAAGATATATATAGTGGGAGTGTAAACTAATAGGACGAATTGAAAAAGTAATCATTAATTCCGTACTACTTTGCGTTTGCAGAATATGTACGTGAAAATAAATGGTTTAAAAAATCATGCTAGACCACTTTTACTTGTAAATAAATTGCATTAATTAAAAATAAAAAGTATAGAAATTTTCTTGCTTTGAAAAACATTTTTGCGTTATCCATGTTTCCCTACTTTATTTTCAGAGGATCATTACGCTCCTTTAATCTTAATAACCTTTAACATTTTTTTCGAAATGTAAAGAATAGATACGTCTCTATAATCCCGTCTGAAAGTAGGTCTTCTAGGCATAGAAAAAACGACTGCATATCAATAAGAAACTGTTCATATGGATAAAATTCATTCCAAAAGAGCAGGTATAAGAATTAGCTTCAGTAACCCAAAGTTGAACAGCGCTAAACGAGCACGTTTGTCGCTTTTGATGAGGGACTTGTGGAACAATGACCAGCCGAAGTAGAAAGAGAGGGCACTAAAAACCGGTGACACACCCTGCCCTCATAAAACTGCAGTAACCACTTTCGTTGCCAAATGTTTTGTAGTAGCACCAAAACGACCTCAACTGGCTTCTGGGTTTTGCACTGAGAGAAATACTAGGCTTTAGTATTCTTACGTCATCGACTACTTACCATACTCAAACTATTTACAATGCTCCTTCTAGTAAACTCTTACAATTTGATTGCACTTTTGGACTGTATAATTTTTGCTTTTACAACCCTACGATTGACGACTTTTTAACAATATTCATTATTATTTTTTGTTAAAACTAAAACCTTTATTCATGTTTATTTACCTTTACTCGAAATAAGTATTGAATAAATGATAGAGTTTATTTATTTAGTGCAACGTTTCGACAACTAATTCGTTACCCTTATTAGGCTTGTTGCGCTATGAAATACAACGTCCTTTAGTTTAGATTCAAATGTGAGGAGGCAAAACATCAAACCCCCTACACTTCACCAAAAACATTCTTAGAGCTATAGCTCAATACATTTCCAATGTGAGGACTTTGTTTTTTATAGCACAACAGGCTTAATTACGGCAACGAATTAGTTAACAAAACGTTGCACGAAATAAATAAACTTCTTTCACTGGATATTCAACCGGTTTCTCATTTATTCTAAACCATTTATTCTTCTCTCACAAACATTGTTAAGTAAAACAATACCTTTTAAACACAGCATGGAAATTAATTTCATAAAGTTTTAATGAGAACTAATTAAGTTTACTAAGTAAGATTTAAATAGGTTTTTTATATTTAATGTTTCATTAGGAAAAGGCAGCTTATTACAAAACAAATACTAATAAAAAAAATTGTAAAACACTGATTCGTATCATAATAAACATTTGTATATGTTAATTAAACCTATGTAAAAAGTTAAAATGTTGATGCTGTTTTTGGATTGTTAGATAAAAACTGTATGCATGGGATCCTTTATTATTTCATTACAAACTCGAACCATTTTTAACGTCTTTAACTTATATAAAAATTACTCTGATATTTATTGGTGGGAAAAATTAAATTTTGCCTGTTCAAACCAAATTAGGAAATTATTATTGTTAAAAAGTTTAAAAAACAACAGTAGGGTTGAAAAATCAATGTATAGCCAGAAATGAATAGATCAAGAAGTGCAGTTAAATAATATCCTAATAAAAGACTGTTAATTGGAAAAAACATGGTACATTGCTGGGTTGATAAATAGGGGTTGTGTTAAGAATGCCAACGTTCAAGTATTTCTGTCAGGGCGAAACCCTGAAGCCAGGTGATGTTGATATGCCTCTAAAACTTTGCCGACAAAACATATGCCTTATTTGGCAAAACATTCGACAAATGTGGCTAATAGTTTTGAAAGGACTGGGATTTTGTCACCCCGGTCCTTAGTGCTGTCTTCTTCTACTACGTCACACACTTTTTCAGCGCTGTCTATCGTTAACCTGCTGAAGCTAAATTAAAATTAAATACCTGCTATTTTTGTCTGAATTTTATCTATATGAACTGTTTGTAATTTTGATATGTAATTAATGCATGAGGTTCTACTATCGCCTGTGATAGACACACACACAAACAAAAATTAAATTGGCACGGCACAATTCTTGAATACTGTATCTCAAATTTTCGTTTGGATCCCCTTTTGTAGTGGTTTTCCTCAAGAACTGTTAGCCTCTCAGAAAACCAACATAACTGTCATGCTTAAAGATTGACGGTTTTCAACAAAAGAACTTGTCATCCGTTTGATATTAAATACGTGCCTTATCTGGGATAATTGTTGGACGACATGACTAGTTGTGGGCTGTCTCATCCGTTAATTTGTCACTTATTCTTGCAGTACGATTGAAAGGTAAAAGCATTTCATATCATTTTATTCAAAAGGTTAACATATATTGCACGTTTTTTTACAGCATTTACTTAGCCTAATATAAATAAATCAATTTTAATTATTGATTTAAGAAAACGAAGTGTAGATCTCGCAGGAACGTGCAATTTATTTACTTTTAATGACAATTTGATTAAGATCTGATAATTTAATTTTCAGCTTCATGGACAGATGTCGGTAGGACGGTTTTCTTTCTCTATCAGTGATACTAATTTCTTCAATCTGCCTTAACTCTGTCCATATTTGTTTTGTTTAATTCTGAAATAATCTCTTTAACGGATTTATTAGCAATGAGTTTTCTCCTATTAAAGATAAAGAAGATCTGTACATATAGATATGAGTGAGATAAGGGCATACTCCTTGGTCTGGGATATAGAGAAGAATTAAGGGTTAAGTTTAGAGAAACTCTGCCCTAAGTAGACGTACTCTCGTTTGGGGTCATAAGAAGTCCACGCGTTACACCCAATAGGAAAATGGATAAGGAAGATATATACTAAAGGTATGTGTAAGGAAAGGGCATAAGGATATCTTGGAATCAGGAGTAGAGAAGAATTATAACTTTCATGGGCAGGGTCGTTTACCTGAAGTAGAAAGATCTCTACCCATTACAGAAAGGGTAAAAGCTATGTTGAATACAGGTAGAATTAAGGAAGGTACCAGGAGTAAAGAAGAATTATGACTTTCATGGGCAGGGTCGTTTATCAAAAGTAGAAAGACATCTACCCATTACAGAAAGAGTAAAAGCTATGTTGAATAGAGGTAGAATTAAGGAAGATATCAGGAGTAAAGAAGAATTGTGACTTTCATGGGCAGGGTCGTTTACCTGAAGTAGAAAGATTTCTACCCATTACAGAAAGGGTAAAAGCTATGTTGAATACAGGTAGAATTAAGGAAGGTACCAGGAGTAAAGAAGAATTATGACTTTCATGGGCAAAGTCATTTATCAAAAGTAGAAAGATTTCTACCCGTTACAGAAAGGGTAAAAGCTATATTGAATAGAGGTAGAATTAAGGAAGGCACCAGGAGTATAAGAGAATTATGACTTTCATGAGCAGGGTCGTTTACCTTAAGTAGAAAGACCTCTATCCATTACGGAAAGAATAGAAGGTATGTTGAATACAGGTAGAATTAAGGAAAGTACCAGGAGTAAAAAAGATTTATGACGTTCATGGGCAGGATTGTTTACCTAAAGTAGAAAGATCTCTACCCATTATAGAAAGGGTAGAAGGTATGTTGAATAGAGGTAAGATTAAACCAGGTACCAGGAGTAGGTGAAAATTATGACTCTTATAGACATTGTCGGTACCTTACTTGTCTACCCATTACAGCAATGACAAAAGGTAATGATCGAAGTTGGACTAAGGGAGAATTACAATGATTTTTTAGTAAAGTTCTCTCTAGGCTCCTCGTTGGCGAATTCGCATCACGCTATTTCCAGCGCCAGTAAATACGATACACTCTATTCATTACTCTCCTTAGGAATTTGTGTGAGTAAAATAGTAAAGTCTGAATTGTTTATATTTTTGTTGTGAGCATCGTGCTCGTGGGATACCGCTACCACCTACGAACCCACTTAGTTGCTGCAGTTGGTGCACGCCCTGCGGGAGGCATTCGTTTCTGTGTCAAAATAAGTTTAGAAAACATTCGAAAAAAGAAATATTTGTGATACCGAATTATCTGTACATATGTGCAGATAACAAACATCAAAAATTAAGCATAAACAAACCAAACATGAAGCAGGTTGGCTCTAGAACACAGAGGGTGTTTGGTTTTACACCATAAGCCCCCATAAGATGCTGTAGATATATTAATTTTTATGTTCATTAATAAAGCTATCAAGTTGGAGCAAAAATAATTAGTTAAAAAATTGCCATTCAAAAATATTAATATTTTAATTTTAATTAAAATTCAGGCAGTTTAAAAACCTTTTCAAAGTCAAGAAAAGAGAGCTTTTCATTCGAGCCAGGGTAGATTTTGAACGTGGAATAATTATAAAGCGCAAAACTAATTTGGCCCGCTTGATGGTCATCCCTCCATCTGAGCCTAGGATCTTAAGTTAACAACTTTACAGCATGAGGATTCAGCAACGATTTAAGCTCCAACATATGAATAATTGGAAGCGATTTGTCAGTTGAAGGTTTTAATAACTGTCGTACATGAGACACGACTAACATTCGTACAACGTGGAAGCGGCCCGGCCTTCGGAATAGTACAGAGGCCAACACGATATTTGTTCGAGAACTAAGGTTACGTCTCGGTAATGACCTGACACAGTATCGCGTTACATCCCACGCACGCGCGCGCGCCCGTGACGTTGCGGAATGAACATTAACCTAATTACCAAGTATTGCGTAAGAGGCAAACTGCACAGCGGAAGATATTTTCTTTCTCTTTTGTTTCAATCTCGTTTATATATCTAGCTTCTTCTACTTTCTTTATTTCTAAAGAAGTAAAGGTTTTAAAATTCCTCCAAACCTTTCACAGATTAATGGATAGCTATTTGCAGTTTATTAAATTCCTTTGTAACATAAAACCAGTAAAAAGGCGCGTACCATGATGCATCGCCGTTATTTCGGAGCTGTTCTGGTTCTAATAACGTGTTTTTACGTTACAGATATCAACATTGTTTTTGACGTTATCTACAAAGGTATGACTTATTTTATACGAATAATGAAACGTGACATTAACAAAAAGTCCACCACCTTCAGTTGTTTGCTTCACTCACGTCACAATAATTAAAAATTCATTCTAAATTAGAAAAAAATTATTGTAAATTCCGCAAACCTTAAAATTTAAAAAAATACGAACACCCTAAACGCACTATAACTCACGGTTATAAACTGAATAATTTTGTAAAACGTAACGCTATTTCATCTACATTAAATGATAACACATGTAGTTTATAATGTAGAAACGTAATATCCAGTCAGAATAGATTAGCTAGTAAAGAAATCACTTTGTTAACAAAATGGAAGCTGCGTTGAAAATCGCATAAATTAAAGTAACTTTTAAACGTCACAGCTATTTCACGATTTCATAGGTCTATTTTCACGTGATTTCATATCTCTTTAGAGTAAGCAAAAGTGCATGATATTTATAAATTTGTAATGATTTCGAACATCCAATTCTATATATTTCAATTTGTAATGTTAATAAATTAAAAATAAAAATTAAAAAAATATATAATAGCATAAATTACTCTACTTTGTATAAAAATATATGAAGAAAATAACTGTACAAAGTGCCATCTGTATCAACGATATTATATACCCAGCTGATCTTTATTTACGAGACAGACGAAAATGCATATTACTTGTTTATAACCAAATCTAACCTTACAGAATATTTCTAGTTATGCTTCAATATAGGTTCATACTTGTGGGTAGTTCCTTAACTAGTAGTTCCTTAACATGCCCGGTAGTTCCATCAGAGCTACTAACCCTACTATAGGGATAGGAATATGAAAAGATTCCGGATCCGGATGGAGATTGTAGATAAGTAGATGGATCTATCAAATGGAGAATCTTCGTAATAGTAGAAAATATGGGAAGAACATGGTTCGTTTCAAACAGGAGACATGCAGAGTATGATCTCACCTCTATGGGTAAGGTTACTAGTCGTCCCGTTTTTCAAAAATATGTTCTGTTGTCTCGAATATTCTCATTGGGACACTTATTTGTCCGTTTTGTGAGAATAATAACTGACATACTACTTCATCAATATTTTTGTTAATATTTTGAACACATAAATATTGAATGCTTTAAACATTTTATTGTACTGTCGCACACAATAAAATGACATTATTTGTTTAACGTACAAATAGGTTGATTTTATTAATTTATAATTTCTGTTATTTTTACATATTTTTTTTACACCTAGCCTTAATTAAAAATATTTAAGGAAAAACGTGTGAAATGCGTCATGACTGTTCATTTTAATAACTAAAAAGGCTTTAATGCTTGCTACTTTACTCTCTAATTTCAAAAAGAATTAAGGGGTATCCCTACAGACCCTCCATTTTGGTAGGGATATTCATTTCATACTTCGTACGTCCCCAAAGGGTACCCGTTTTAATCTTCTAGAAATCCGCTCACCTTATCTATGAGGTTATGGAGAGATGTCCATGGAATTGTGGTAGGGATATGATAAATTAATCAAGTCACTAGCAAGTGGGGATACGATCCGTGAGGTTGAGCTGACAACTACCGGCATGTTCAACAACTGTCGGTGTCACTCGGTAGTTAATATTTATGTCGATACAAAACTGTATTAGTCGAGGTAAAGGCATCACGCGATGGCCTTTGTCCAGCCTTGACACTTTCACCGACAGCTTCTGTTGGTCTAGACTAGCCTAACGTGTACAGCTAACAATACTTTCACCTCCGCCTGTCCGACTGATGCTGCAGGTGTGGATCTACGCACACACGCACGCGCTAGTATATTAGGCGAGATCATGGACATTCGGTTATTCCATTCCTGGCCTGCTCAGACGATTTTGAAAGGGAAATGTCAAAGCAGAATTAAAAGACAATCTTATCCACTCGTTTTGTTATGTAACTTATACACATGAATTTCAATAAATACAGAATAGTTTAGCTTCAACAAAGAAGTTATATACACGCGCTCTCTCTCTCTCTCTCTCTCTCTCTCTCTTCTCTTATCTTTGCACCTCTTTTCTCTTGTATACTAGATTTTTACTAAAGTTTTCTGAAACGAAAACAGTTAGCAGGAAAATAATAATAAGAGTTAAAAAATGGATTTTCTACCAAAAACCAACAATTTTGGGGGGGAAATCGTTGTACAGAGTAACACATAAATGAACTGATAAACTATTAACAAGCTGCTGGTAAGCTATAATGATAGAAATTACTGATTATAGTTTACTGTCATTACCTAAACAAAAATACCCGCGGGAGTCTGTCCCTTCTTCATTCCGGGAGCAGACCTACTCCAGGTAAGGACCCTGCTGTTGCGATACCATAGGTTTGCTCTAGTTTCTGTACTAGGGGATAATTTCCTTGGTCCTATCGAAACCCAACAAAACTTCCCTTATTTTCTTTCTTACAGGGGCCCTCTTTATTCTAAGGACCCTGCTGACAGAATGCCATAGTTTTCCTCTATTTTCAGTACCAGAGGACAATTTCTTTGGCCCTACCGAAACCCATCAACTCTTCCATATCCTCCTTCTTACAGAAGGTCTACCGAGTGGAAAGTAAATGCATGGTTTTTTTAACTCTTTATAGCCTCTTATGGTCCCGATAGTGAGTGGGTTTATTTCAGGTACGAGATGCCATGATCACCCTTAAATCCTTTACCAAGATGTTTTATGTCTCTACCTTAATACTATTTGAATTCATAATACTTTGATATCTTTTGTAGGTAACAACAGTTATACACTCATGTATTAGGCCTATTTAATGTAAAAAACCGTATTAAAACAATACACTTTTTTTAATGTTGAAAAGTTTGTTACGATGGCTTTGACCAGGGAAAGAAATACCATGTTGGAAACCACTTAGTAATCCGCGTTCAAATCACTCTGTTAGAGATGTACAACATAACTTAAATACATCCAACTCACCCTCGGCAAATTGTGAACTCGATACATGAGTTGCCTTCAGAGTTTGCGTATAAGAGTGTTGTGGTGTGATTTTATCATGGCTGAGGTGGTTGTAATGGACCATGAATTATTAATTAATTTGTTCCCTGTGCACTGGGACAAAACCTTAGATATTTTTAAAGATAGGAACACAACAAGGAATGCGTTGCATGAAGTTTGTTTCAACTTAGGGATACTTTTGATAAGCTCTGTTTGATTAATCGAATGAATCCAAGTAATTCGATTTTTCGCTTTCTTTTCAATCGACGAAATAAGAATAATGCCAGAAGTTGTACTCTATTCATGTTATACACAAGACTATGATAAAACGACAATTATATAGACACTTGTTGCACAGTGGTCAGTGATCGACTGATGTGGAGCCGGAACGATTAGACGGCGACGGATATTTTACCGCCCAGTGTGTAAACGCGACATTGTGTTACAGCGGCGACGGTGAAAACACCGATCGGACAAAAAACAAGTGTCTTTCCAGCCTTACCCGATACGCCCCCTTACAATTTCCTAATATAATAACAGATTCCAAAGCTACGAGATAAGACTAACATTCCAACTCGACAATGTAAATTTTCAAACTTTTTTTATCAAGTTTTTTTAACAATGTCTTGGTGAAGACATAGAAATGATCGGATGTTTTTTGCCCTTTAAATTATTTCAGTATATTTCGAGAATGTACAACCATTACTTCCCCGATTCAACAAATTGAAGGTATGACTTCTAACTGTTACTTCAATCTCGTAGAATAACGGTGACTGAACGACTGAAGTACTCAATACAGTTATTTTTTACGGCACAGTAGTCACAAGTGGCTCTGGAACGCTCTCTATTTACTGGTCTAACAGTAACACCAACTTGTAAGCACTTGGCAAATGTTATTTATCGCTAAATAAAACCATTGAAATACGTTAAATTCCAAAAATCGATATTTTATTTTATTTTAGACTTACCTGCTTCCTTTAGTAATTGTTGATTGATTTAGCTTCACTGTGCTTCTATTTTAATTTTATGTATTCGTTGAAAAGAATACATACCGCTGGAATGTTTTCGCTGGAAAACTTTAACGATTTCGTTCTTAAAATTGTACATTTCATTTGCCACCGAGTAGTCGACATTACCTGTGTACTTATTGTATTTTGTTATCCAAGCATTTTATAAATTTTAATTATTTGTTTCTTTTCTGTACTGAATTATTTATGCTGAGATTTCTTAAGCAGTCATTAAGAGAAGAAGGGAGTTTGATTGCTCCCGAAGTTTTCCAGCTTCATATCTACAATGGCTGCAGTTAGAAATATGAAGCCAGGGTTTTTCTTTTAGGGCTGGGATTAAGAAGGGGCACTTTAGTATTATAAAAGGATTTTTTACTATTAGGGAAAGTTGAGTTTTGTGCCCTTTGACAAGTTTATTTCATGAACTGGTTGACTGACATTTTTGGGGAGTGTTTTTATTTTAAATTTATTTGCAGTGATTTATAAAGTTTAATATAACTATAACTTGAAAACTAGCAGAGTTTCTATGTTTAGATCTAAGTTTACAAAAGGCCAACCAATTTTTTTATCTGAAATAACAGTATTTGTACCAGTTATTTCACATATGAACGAATCATACGAATTGCACAAGTAATTTCGTTTCATCGTACGATTATCATCTTACGAGTTATTTTAATACTGATATTTGTAACGGGTTAATTAACCTGTATGCCTTAAAAGTTACTAAAAATCTTCATAAGAAATACATTGCAATGAAAAACATCTGAGTACGATTTGTAATCAAACAAATATTTTAACAGTATGAAAGCAGGTTATGTGCATTCGTAAGAAAAAGTAGACGTACGTATTCGTACGAATTCGTACAAAATCGTCAGAAGTAAACAATCGCCATGATTTTATGGACGTGGTTAGTTTGCTTCCAATGTGTTTGTGCGAATTCTCACGAATTCGTACATTTAATTGTATCAGAAGAAAATATTTGTTTTTTCGTCAGTTTTCTTACGAATAAATTGCTGTCTTCGTTTTAAATGACCATGCATTGTAAGCATATAATAGCCCTTGTTGAGGAAAGGCGTTCACTTTGGGATCAAAAATATATAAATATACTTTGGAAAAAAATAAATAAAAGTAAAAGATGAAATATGCTTTTGTTCACATTAGATTTTCCTTGACATTATTAAAAATGTAGTCGAATGTAGAAAGTGTCATGCAGGTATGTTCGAAGAACTCTTGGTCACCTCATCTAAGCTCATCATATGATCCGGCAAAATCTCTATTCTCAGTTCTTGATTAATAAAATTCTTGAACCTACTCACGTCTTTGGAGTTTTTCCACCAAATCATATCTTAGTGCAGGAGAGCTCAAAACATAGTTATCACGTGAAAGACTATGCGTCATCTTTCACAAGTGATTGTACGATTTTGCATATGTTGAATTCCATGCTATTCGTACAAAGTCTCACAATTCTATACTTACGAATTTGTACAATCATTTTCCCTTACGAATTCTGATGCAAAGTAACCTCAACCTAAGGGGGTGGCCCCGTAGAAGAGGGAAGGTCTTTAGAAACAAGCAGACAAAAGAGCTGTTCGTGAAACCACCGTTTAGAAGAATATTAGTACTTGAGAATGATATAGATTCGCATAATGTAGGCTTGGTGAATGAAGAATGCTCAATATAAATAGGTGCATTTGACCTTACATAATAGCACGAGGTATTAAAATAGTAATAAGGCATATCAAGTACTCGTTATAAAAATCCCCTGATGTGGAAGTAGAGAAGAAAAGTGACCAACGAAGCAGGATCACAGGTGGTGTGGACTTTCCGTGGGACCACAGACACAGGCGTGGTATTTCCGATCACAAAAATTTCATCCGTGGGAGTCCCGACCACTGACAAAACCACGTGGGGTTTCCTACCATTCAATTCACTACTCCACAATTAGGATGTGACGAGTCGAGTATTTTACTCGAAAGGTATCGAGTCAACAGAGTATCGAGTCGACTCGATTCTTACACTACGATACTCGAGTATCGACTCGGTCAAATAGTTTACGAATTCCAAAATTAGCAGGTAGCAGCTGAAACGGCAAGTTTAACAAGTTTAAACGGCGATTCAATGGAGTCGACGAAATACTCGACTCGTCACATCACTACTCCACAATAAACAATGTAAATCATTTGAAAAATATTCCTTCATATTTTATCCAGGCTTGGGACTGGCTACGTAGGTCTATAGCGCAAACATAGGCATGTTTAAATATTTTTCTTTAGCAAGTGATTAAACACTCTTGTCGTATTTTAAGGATATAATTGTATTATTTTACATTACTATACAGCAAGTGATTAAACACTCTTGTCGTATTTTAAGGATATAATTGTATTATTTTACATTACTATACAACAAGGGATTAAACACTCTTGTCGTATTTTAAGGATATAATAATATTATTATTTTACATTACTATACAGCAAGGGATTAAACACTCTTGTCGTATTTTAAGGATATAATTATATTATTTTACATTACTATACAGCAAGTGATTAAACACTCTTGTCGTATTTTAAGGATATAATTGTATTATTTTACATTACTATACAGCAAGTGATTAAACACTCTTGTCGTATTTTAAGGATATAATTATATTATTTTACATTACTATACAGCAAGGGATTAAACACTCTTGTCGTATTTTAAGGATATAATTATATTATTTTACATTACTATATAGCAAGGGATTAAACACTCTTGTCGTATTTTAAGGATATAATTATATTATTTTACATTACTATACAGCAAGGGATTAAACACTCTTGTCGTATTTTAAGGATATAATTATATTATTTTACATTACTATACAGCAAGGGATTAAACACTCTTGTCGTATTTTAAGGATATAATTATATTATTTTACATTACTATACAGCAAGGGATTAAACACTCTTGTCGTATTTTAAGGATATAATTATATTATTTTACATTACTATACAGCAAGGGATTAAACACTCTTGTCGTATTTTAAGGATATAATTATATTATTTTACATTACTATACAGCAAGGGATTAAACACTCTTGTCGTATTTTAAGGATATAATTATATTATTTTACATTACTATACAGCAAGGGATTAAACACTCTTGTCGTATTTTAAGGATATAATTATATTATTTTACATTACTATACAGCAAGGGATTAAACACTCTTGTCGTATTTTAAGGATATAATTATACTATTTTACATTACTATACAGCAAGGGATTAAACACTCTTGTCGTATTTTAAGGATATAATTGTATTATTTTACATTACTATACAGCAAGTGATTAAACACTCTTGTCGTATTTTAAGGATATAATAATATTATTATTTTACATTACTATACAGCAAGGGATTAAACACTCTTGTCGTATTTTAAGGATATAATTATATTATTTTACATTACTATACAGCAAGTGATTAAACACTCTTGTCGTATTTTAAGGATATAATTGTATTATTTTACATTACTATACAGCAAGTGATTAAACACTCTTGTCGTATTTTAAGGATATAATTGTATTATTTTACATTACTATACAGCAAGTGATTAAACACTCTTGTCGTATTTTAAGGATATAATTGTATTATTTTACATTACTATACAGCAAGTGATTAAACACTCTTGTCGTATTTTAAGGATATAATTGTATTATTATTTTACATTACTATACAGCAAGTGATTAAACACTCTTGTCGTATTTTAAGGATATAATTGTATTATTTTACATTACTATACAGCAAGTGATTAAACACTCTTGTCGTATTTTAAGGATATAATTGTATTATTTTACATTACTATACAGCAAGTGATTAAACACTCTTGTCGTATTTTAAGGATATAATTGTATTATTTTACATTACTATACAGCAAGTGATTAAACACTCTTGTCGTATTTTAAGGATATAATAATATTATTATTTTACATTACTATACAGCAAGGGATTAAACACTCTTGTCGTATTTTAAGGATATAATTATATTATTTTACATTACTATACAGCAAGTGATTAAACACTCTTGTCGTATTTTAAGGATATAATTGTATTATTTTACATTACTATACAGCAAGTGATTAAACACTCTTGTCGTATTTTAAGGATATAATTGTATTATTTTACATTACTATACAGCAAGTGATTAAACACTCTTGTCGTATTTTAAGGATATAATTGTATTATTTTACATTACTATACAGCAAGTGATTAAACACTCTTGTCGTATTTTAAGGATATAATAATATTATTATTTTACATTACTATACAGCAAGGGATTAAACACTCTTGTCGTATTTTAAGGATATAATTATATTATTTTACATTACTATACAGCAAGTGATTAAACACTCTTGTCGTATTTTAAGGATATAATTGTATTATTTTACATTACTATACAGCAAGTGATTAAACACTCTTGTCGTATTTTAAGGATATAATTGTATTATTTTACATTACTATACAGCAAGTGATTAAACACTCTTGTCGTATTTTAAGGATATAATTGTATTATTTTACATTACTATACAGCAAGTGATTAAACACTCTTGTCGTATTTTAAGGATATAATTATATTATTTTACATTACTATACAGCAAGGGATTAAACACTCTTGTCGTATTTTAAGGATATAATTATATTATTTTACATTACTATACAGCAAGGGATTAAACACTCTTGTCGTATTTTAAGGATATAATTATATTATTTTACATTACTATACAGCAAGGGATTAAACACTCTTGTCGTATTTTAAGGATATAATTATATTATTTTACATTACTATACAGCAAGGGATTAAACACTCTTGTCGTATTTTAAGGATATAATTATATTATTTTACATTACTATACAGCAAGGGATTAAACACTCTTGTCGTATTTTAAGGATATAATTATATTATTTTACATTACTATACAGCAAGGGATTAAACACTCTTGTCGTATTTTAAGGATATAATTATATTATTTTACATTACTATACAGCAAGGGATTAAACACTCTTGTCGTATTTTAAGGATATAATTATATTATTTTACATTACTATACAGCAAGGGATTAAACACTCTTGTCGTATTTTAAGGATATAATTATATTATTTTACATTACTATACAGCAAGGGATTAAACACTCTTGTCGTATTTTAAGGATATAATTATATTATTTTACATTACTATACAGCAAGGGATTAAACACTCTTGTCGTATTTTAAGGATATAATTGTATTATTTTACATTACTATACAGCAAGGGATTAAACACTCTTGTCGTATTTTAAGGATATAATTATATTATTTTACATTACTATACAGCAAGGGATTAAACACTCTTGTCGTATTTTAAGGATATAATTATATTATTTTACATTACTATACAGCAAGGGATTAAACACTCTTGTCGTATTTTAAGGATATAATTATATTATTTTACATTACTATACAGCAAGGGATTAAACACTCTTGTCGTATTTTAAGGATATAATTATATTATTTTACATTACTATACAGCAAGGGATTAAACACTCTTGTCGTATTTTAAGGATATAATTATATTATTTTACATTACTATACAGCAAGTGATTAAACACTCTTGTCGTATTTTAAGGATATAATTGTATTATTTTACATTACTATACAACAAGGGATTAAACACTCTTGTCGTATTTTAAGGATATAATAATATTATTATTTTACATTACTATACAGCAAGGGATTAAACACTCTTGTCGTATTTTAAGGATATAATTGTATTATTTTACATTACTATACAACAAGGGATTAAACACTCTTGTCGTATTTTAAGGATATAATAATATTATTATTTTACATTACTATAAACACTCTTGTCGTATTTTAAGGATATAATTATATTATTTTACATTACTATACAGCAAGTGATTAAACACTCTTGTCGTATTTTAAGGATATAATTGTATTATTTTACATTACTATACAACAAGGGATTAAACACTCTTGTCGTATTTTAAGGATATAATAATATTATTATTTTACATTACTATACAGCAAGGGATTAAACACTCTTGTCGTATTTTAAGGATATAATTATATTATTTTACATTACTATACAGCAAGTGATTAAACACTCTTGTCGTATTTCAAAAATGCAATTGTATTATTTTACACCATTATACTCAAGTGAATATACAGTTTATATTATACAGGTATATGAATTCTCTAATACATTTTTTGTAAATAAACCAGAGATTTTAAACATTTTTTTAAATCTCCCGAGTCGCTATAAGCTCCCATAATGTTTTTTATTCTTTTGTCTAATGTTATGTAGGTTTGTTTTCTCTTTTTCAAAGGTAGGCCTATTGAATTTTTCCTAACTTCGAATGTAGCCTTTACTGCTTCCTCTTTTAATTTGTTTATTAGGAAGTACACTTTTGTTTTCTTTTGATTTATTGATGTGTTGAATTTTCTATGCCAATCTTCGACAGCGTTTGTGGTTCTATGCCGCTGGTTAAAAACATTCCGCATTTCAATGGGTATATTAGGATTATTCAACCATTGACCGACCATATAATCTGCAAATTGAGAAATTTTGTTTATGTTAGTAGGCCTTTATATAGGAAGAGTGAACAGATCAGAAATCCCACGTCTCCAACCCGATCGGTCGGAAACGCCACAGTAGCATGTGTTCAAACAATAGGATCGCAAATACCACGGTCGGAAAACCCACGTAGTCGGATCACATAACCAAAGTGGACCTCATGTCTGTCGGAACCGAAGGGAAATCTCACCCACTACATTTACTACAGGTTGGAACAAAATGTACCATTAGAGATTCCTCTCGGAGCGTTAAGTTTGTTGATCGTATTTGCAGATGTACGTTGTCCTTTATACGGGTTTTTTTTGTCAGAGAGTAGTGCGCAGTGCTGTAAACTTACCTGGCTTTACGACGCCATTAAACTTGCCGGACACATTAAAGCAGTTTATGTAAGCCGTAAACCCAAACCTCCGCTTACTGCTGCTTTGCCCGATGCTTTTCTCACATTAACATTCTGCTTTTGATGGCGAAAACTAGTTTTCGAAACATGTCCTAATTAAAAACCAGCTCTGTTTTTTGCAAATTTTTACGACTTTCGTCGTCTTACAGCTTCGACACTTCAAGGGCAAATCCATTGGAGGGGGCAAGTAGGAAACTATGTTTTGGAAAAACTTTGATCTTTAAAACCTAAAACGGAATGGTCACTTGTCCTAGAGAGTGTTAAGAACGTGTATTCGAGAGATACGTGATAATGGCGTACAGTGATATCTTGGACCGCATCTGAAGGCCAGAAGGGAAGAATGTCGACGAAATTATAGTAATAGCAAAATTCGAGTGCCCCTGAACGACAGGTAGGTTCACTCACACACACAGTCCTCACTCACACAAAGGCAGAGGATTAGGATGGACCATATTCCTTCCGGCGCTCTGTTTATTAGTCACCTAGTGGTGCTTCCTTGATCAAACTCCATGAAATAAAAATGTGGTAACTGTACTGGAATTTAGTGTTTAATTTTAATCACGGGTTGTTTGTTATCATTTTTCTTGTCATTTTAAATAGAATCAACATTTATTAACTATTAATGTTAAAATTATAACTTGAAAGGTTAGAGTTTGGCTAATCGACCAATGGAGCGGGAAAACGGCCGGATCTTGGGTCTGTTATAATCCTCTGGCTCGTAAGGGCGAGTGTGCATGCGTGAGAGAGAAACTGGCCTGGCGTCCAGGGACATTCGCATTTTGGTATTGCTATAGGTACCCCTAAAACAACATTGTCCTAACTTCATTTATAGAGATGTCGGACATAAATGATATTTAAAAAAAATATAGGCTACCTGATGATGTAGGAAGCCATACGAACATCTAGAACATAAAAATTTCAAAATCCCCCAAAACCGGTTTTCTCTGCACTAGTTAGCACCATGTTAGCAAAAACCTAACCTCAAATGAAATACGTCAACCCGAACACGCGGCAATAAACAAACGTCGGCACAGCTGATCAAGAAGGCAACTACAGCTGATTCAGTTTCAGTAACTACTGTTTATTGGGGCTGCTTCAAATGACCAATGTGTTAACTAACCAAGGTACAACGTACATACGCAACGCTCAAATGAACAATGTGCGCGATGACCAACTAATCAAGGTGCACGACTTTCAATCGAACAAGTTACACGCATTTCAACTAATCAATGTGTCAACTAATCAGGGTCTGTTCCAACTTACGCGCATTTCAAATAATCAAGGTGCACGAAGACCAACTAAACAAGGTCTGTTGCGGGTTATCGTATTGCCGCTCCGCAGGCGTTCACTGCACAACTCCTTTAAATTCATAAACGGTAAGTAACCTTTCATTATTATTATTTCTGTAAATATTTAAAGAGTGTGTAGTTACAAAACTAATCTAGTATTAAGATGCAAGTAATATTCGTAGTTTTAAAACTAATTAATACATAATTAGTAAATCTAAAGTAATCTTAGTCTTTGAAAAGTAGTTTGTAATAATACTTTTAATTCTTCAAAATACTACGGTTTAAACTTAGTGTTATCTAAGTAATTGTAATGTAGCAATTTTTTGGTTATAGCATAGCTCATGAAAGTGTCTTATTATGTCTCTAAATATTTAAACATCGTATTGAGTAACAGTGTAGTTAGTATTTACAAAACTTTAGTAATTTTAGAGTGTTAATTTGTAAAACATTTTTCAAAACTCTACTATATTTAACATCATATTGACGCATAATTAATAAATCAAAAGTAATCTTTCTCTTTGCAAAATAGTTATTTTTAAAACCTATATTTTTGTAATATACAAATAATGTCCATATTCATTTGTCAACTTATAAACGATATATAGTCAAATAAATACAATATTAGAAAAATAATAGTTGAAATATATTTTATTAATAACTTAAAATTTTAATTTGGTAGTTACATTTTACAATAAGATACAAAAAAACTACAAAAAGATAAATAATATGAAGCAAGTAATATGCCAAGTTTTGAAAATAAATAACACCTAATTAGTAAATCGGAAGTAATCTTTGTCTCTGCAAAGTAGTTTTTAATACTACATTTGATTAAATTTTCAAAAGTACTTCGGTTTTAATTTATCGTTAATCAAGAAACGGTAATATATAGCAATATATTTCGACCTGGTTATAGCACAAAACATAAAAGTATCTCATCGTGGTTATTTTTAAAAAGTTATTCTAGATGCAACAGCCTACTGATACTTTTTATTAAAGTAAACTAGTCAAAGCAAAATCATCAATGGATCAAGAAACTGAGCCCCTTATAGTAAGGTAAACTAGTCAATTTAAGAGCAATAATCCATCAAGAAACTATAAATTACAATTGAAAACAACTAACAATTCTATCCATACCAAAACCATAATTTAATTTTTGAATTATGATGATATAGGCCTACCTCTACTCAAGAAATTCCAGAGTAGAAGCTATGTATTAGTATTAGGGAAAGGGGCAAATTGGTAATCAGAAATAAAAAATGACTAAAATACCATTAAAGGCATAATAATAGTATGTCCTCATTTTTTTTTTGCAAAGGTTATTTCAAAGTACAAATGTTATTGCTAGTGAGGTAACGAATTCGGTGACCAAAAGCACAGCAACAATCCCATATTTTCATCTATTACCAATTAACAAGACAAATAACATATGAATTTGTTCGACATACAAATAGGCCTACGTGTTTGTATATAGTCCGCAGAATTGTCCCAATATTATTTTTAAAAACTTTATATTTTAAATGCTATTGTTCCTTGAAAACTAATTTGACAAAATATAATTCTGTTAGTAAAGAGAACCACTTTAACCCCCCCCCCCTCGCTGCTCTTTATCTTAACTCGCAATAAAAATGTGGATCAACACACGGTGGAGGTTATAAAAGAAAAATGTATACTTGCTATTACCCGTTGTAAAAACATTTGCTAGCAATTATACACATTCTAGACGCTAACCTTATCGACCAAATAACGGCCAGATATCAAATTATTGGTTAGTAAATATTCACATTCTATTAATATACCTTTGATACAATGGATTTGTGCTATCATTGTTTCATCACAAGAAGTACACCTTTCAAGATAAACTAGATTTTGATTTGACATTAGCTGTTTACACCCCCTCATTGTGGTGCAAAATATACTCACCTATGTAACCTCAGCTGGTTTCCAAATATTTAATTTTGCAGGTAAAACATCAAATCAGAAAATTTGCGACGATGTACTCAAAATACTTGGTAGGTTTTCGGTATAAACATATTCTGCGTCGATGCTTTTGCCATAACCTCAATCATTTATATACCCTTGACTAGTGTTATCATTGTCAAAACAAGTCCATCTCTTAAGATAAACCAGATTTTTTCAAACCTCTCAGCTTGTTTCACTTCTCGTGGTGATAAAAAAAATGCACTTACCTGTTATATAATTCATACCAAAATATTGCATCCAATTACACAAAAACCCCAATATAAACATGACCAAAATGGATTTATCTTCAGCTACACATAACGTTGAGGATGATGAATACAATATATTGGAGTTAAAAATAAAAATTACAACAGTCCTAATTGTGGACAAAAAATATTCATATTAGGAACAAAATTGGTTAGTTTATTATTTTGAAAGAAATGAAAACTGCCCTAATTATAGAGAAAAAATATATTGGGAATAGGAAACTGCCCTAATTATAGAGAAAAAATATATTGGGAATACCATAGGTTAGAATTATTAATTTTAAAATGCAACTGTCCTAATTGTACATAAAAAATATTCATATTAGGAACAAAATAGGTTATGTTATTATTCGGAAATAAATGAAAACTGTCCCAATTATGGTGAAAAATATATTGGGAATGCCATAGGTTAGATTATTAATTTCAAATGACAACTGTCCTAATTGTGGACAAAAAATATTCAAATTAGGAACAAAATTTGTTAGATTATTTTGAAAAAAATGAAAACTGTCCTAATTATAGAGAAAAAATATATTGGGAATACCATAGGTTAGAATTATTAATTTTAAAATGCAACTGTCCTAATTGTACATAAAAAATATTCATATTAGGAACAAAATAGGTTATGTTATTATTCGGAAATAAATGAAAACTGTCCCAATTATGGTGAAAAATATATTGGGAATACCATAGGTTAGAATTATTAATTTGAAAAGGCAACTGTCCTAATTGTGGAAAAAAATATACATATTAGGATTATAATAGGTTTAGGTTATTATTTTGAAATGAATGAAAACTGCCCTAATTATTGACAAAATATATTGGGAATACCATAGGTTGAGATTAATTTTAAATGAAAAACTGTCCTAATTGTGGACAAAAAAATATATTAGGTTCACAATATGTTATTTTAAAATTAATGAAAACTGCCCTAATTATTGACAAAATATATTGGGAATGCCATAGGTTAGATTATTAATTTCAAATGACAACTGTCCTAATTGTGGACAAAAAATATTCAAATTAGGAACAAAATTTGTTAGATTTTGAAAAAAATGAAAACTGTCCTAATTATAGAGAAAAAATATATTGGGAATACCATAGGTTAGAATTATTAATTTTAAAATGCAACTGTCCTAATTGTACATAAAAAATATTCATATTAGGAACAAAATAGGTTATGTTATTATTCGGAAATAAATGAAAACTGTCCCAATTATGGTGAAAAATATATTGGGAATACCATAGGTTAGAATTATTAATTTGAAAAGGCAACTGTCCTAATTATGGACAAAAAATATACATATTAGGATTATAATAGGTTTAGGTTATTATTTTGAAATGAATGAAAACTGCCCTAATTATTGACAAAATATATTGGGAATACCAAAGGTCGAGATTAATTTTAAATGAAAACTGTCCTAATTGTGGACAAAAAAATATATTAGGTTCACAATATGTTATTCCAAAATTAATGAAAACTGCCCTAATTATTGACAAAATATATTGGGAATACCATAGGTTGAGATTATTAATTTTAAATGAAAACTGTCCTAATTGTGGACAAAAAAATATATTAGGTTCACAATATGTTATTCCAAAATTAATGAAAACTGCCCTAATTATTGACAAAATATATTGGGAATACCATAGGTTGTGATTATTAATTTTAAATGAAAACTGTCCCAATTGTGGACAAAAAAATATATTAGGTTCACCATATGTTATTTTAAAATTAATGAAAATTGCCCTAATTATTGACAACTGTCCTCATTGTGGACAAAAAAAATATTCATATTAGGAACACAGTAAGTTAGGTTATTTTGAAATCATGAAAACTGTCCTAATTATGGAGCAAACTATATTGGGAATACCATAGGTTAGGATTATTAATTTAAAAAGGAAACTGTCCTAATTGTGGAAGAAAAAAATATTCATATTAGGTACACAATAGGTTAGGTTATTATTTTAAAATGTATGGAAACTGCCCTAATTATTGACAAAATATATAGGGAATACCATAGGTTGGCATTAATAATTTTAAATGACAACTGTCCTAATTGTGTAAAATTCAAGAACTCAACTTATACAAGTGTTAACGAATTGACATAACCTTTAAACCATCCACTCAACAATTGACAAAAATACAACTTTGTGGATGCGCTTACAAATCAATATGTAAATGTTCTTGAAAAAGCATCATGTTGTATCCTCAAATATATAGACTTTGTATCCATACTTACTAGTAAAAAACACTTGTTCATGGCGATCCCGACCTTATACAAGTGTTAAAGAATTAACATAACCTTTAAACCATCCACTTAAAAAGCCCCAACAATTGACAAAATTACAATTTTGTGGATGCACTTACAAATCAATATGTGAATGTTCTTGAAAAGCATCATGTTGTATCCTCAAATATATAGACTTTGTATCCATACTTACAAGAGTAACTTACCTGCAGTTGCTACTGGAAAAAAAAAGTTTTAAATAACCTAAGCGTTCAAATTTATGCAAATCCCTTTTACATTAAATTCCACTTTAAATGTTGTGAAATGTTTGCTTTATAAAAGGTTGCTTTGAGGTAATTTCAAATGTGCCTTGAAATTGATTGTTCAGTCTTAATTTACATTTAAGATGTCCATGTTATAAACATTATTACGACAAATTGCATATTTTACTTATAGGTTATAACAATTTGTGGATAAAGCTTTGCAAGATATTACACAAAATTCAACTATAACTCAATGAAATATTTATTGTTGTTATTACTTTAATTTGTAGGTAAATTATACTGTCGCAAATATTGTGTTATAAATAATAATAACCAAACATACATTAAATTACAAGCATTTTCTGTTAATTTTTACTATGCACGAATAATATTTTAATTTAATATAGTCAATATAGTTGAACAGTACCCAGCAATCAGCTGATACTACTGTTTTCTAAATAATCATGTAAACTCTTCAACGTATGCATGACAGGTTAAACAATAATTCTCTTAAATCATAAATGGTATTTATTCTTAAGACGAAGAGGTCACTAGGCTGTTGAACAGTACCCAGCAATCAGCTGATACTACTGTTTTCTAAATAATCATGTAAACTCTTCAACGTATGCATGACAGGTTAAAACAATAATTCTCTTAAATCATAAATGGTATTTATTCTTAAGACGAAGAGGTCACTAGGCTGTTGAACAGTACCCAGCAATCAGCTGATACTACCGTTTTCTAAATAATCATGTAAACTCTTCAACGTATGCATGACAGGTTAAACAATAATTCTCTTAAATCATAAATGATATTTATACTTAAGACGAACAGGTCACTAGGCTGTTGAACAGTACCCAGCAATCAGCTGATACTACTGTTTTCTAAATAATCATGTAAACTCTTCAACGTATGCATGACAGGTTAAACAATAATTCTCTTAAATCATAAATGGTATTTATACTTAAGACGAACAGGTCACTAGGCTGTTGAACAGTACCCAGCAATCAGCTGATACTACTGTTTTCTAAATAATCATGTAAACTCTTCAACGTATGCATGACAGGTTAAACAATAATTCTCTTAAATCATAAATGGTATTTATTCTTAAGACGAAGAGGTCACTAGGCTGTTGAACAGTACCCAGCAATCAGCTGATACTACTGTTTTCTAAATAATCATGTAAACTCTTCAACGTATGCATGACAGGTTAAAACAATAATTCTCTTAAATCATAAATGGTATTTATTCTTAAGACGAAGAGGTCACTAGGCTGTTGAACAGTACCCAGCAATCAGCTGATACTACCGTTTTCTAAATAATCATGTAAACTCTTCAACGTATGCATGACAGGTTAAACAATAATTCTCTTAAATCATAAATGATATTTATACTTAAGACGAACAGGTCACTAGGCTGTTGAACAGTACCCAGCAATCAGCTGATACTACTGTTTTCTAAATAATCATGTAAACTCTTCAACGTATGCATGACAGGTTAAACAATAATTCTCTTAAATCATAAATGGTATTTATACTTAAGACGAACAGGTCACTAGGCTGTTGAACAGTACCCAGCAATCAGCTGATACTACTGTTTTCTAAATAATCATGTAAACTCTTCAACGTATGCATGACAGGTTAAACAATAATTCTCTTAAATCATAAATGGTATTTATTCTTAAGACGAAGAGGTCACTAGGCTGTTGAACAGTACCCAGCAATCAGCTGATACTACTGTTTTCTAAATAATCATGTAAACTCTTCAACGTATGCATGACAGGTTAAAACAATAATTCTCTTAAATCATAAATGGTATTTATTCTTAAGACGAAGAGGTCACTAGGCTGTTGAACAGTACCCAGCAATCAGCTGATACTACCGTTTTCTAAATAATCATGTAAACTCTTCAACGTATGCATGACAGGTTAAACAATAATTCTCTTAAATCATAAATGATATTTATACTTAAGACGAACAGGTCACTAGGCTGTTGAACAGTACCCAGCAATCAGCTGATACTACTGTTTTCTAAATAATCATGTAAACTCTTCAACGTATGCATGACAGGTTAAACAATAATTCTCTTAAATCATAAATGGTATTTATACTTAAGACGAACAGGTCACTAGGCTGTTGAACAGTACCCAGCAATCAGCTGATACTACTGTTTTCTAAATAATCATGTAAACTCTTCAACGTATGCATGACAGGTTAAACAATAATTCTCTTAAATCATAAATGGTATTTATTCTTAAGACGAAGAGGTCACTAGGCTGTTGAACAGTACCCAGCAATCAGCTGATACTACTGTTTTCTAAATAATCATGTAAACTCTTCAACGTATGCATGACAGGTTAAACAATAATTCTCTTAAATCATAAATGATATTTATACTTAAGACGAACAGGTCACTAGGCTGTTGAACAGTACCCAGCAATCAGCTGATTCTACTGTTTTGTAATAATGTATTTATAAATTGTATGTAATAATTGTATTGTATAAATTTATAACCAAACCCATCCTAACTGGAGAAGTTGTTTTTAAAATATCTACACATGTAAGCTTGAGTTACGTACCGCTGTCGATGCGTACAACCTTATGCGCAGCACTGTGATACGTAAGTATCACTCCGTACCCATTCACAACTTCTACATCTGTGCTGAATTTATTACCCTACTTAAATTGAAAAAATGTAACTTTCCTACTTCAATAAAAAAAATTCTTTTGGATATCGTCCTATTTGATGGTTTCGAACAATTTCCCAAAATATCGAATGGTGCCGAGCTTATGCACAGTAACCATATATATATATATATATATATATATATATATATATATATATATATATATATATATATATGAATATATATATATGAAGTTGATATATATATATATATATATATAACTTCATATATATATATTCACCTTATAATATGTATTCTTGTGTATTAATAAAGAAATAAAACAATTTACAAATACAAGAATAATTTATTGACTTTACAATTCAAAGCTTACTCGTTGGCAAACATTACCAACATCCTCAGGAATACTAGAAATTTTAAGTATCTCTGAGGATGTTGGTACTGTTTGCGAACGAAAAGCTTTGAATTGTAAATTCAATAAATTACCTTGTATTTTTTAATTGTTTTATGTCTATATATATATATATATATATATATATATATATATATATATATATATATATATATATATATATATATACAATGTGTCTGTTATACAAATCTGAATGTTTTTCATGGTCTGCATTCTGGAATTCATGATCTCAAATAAAGAATTATTGTAACTGTATAGATAATTAATATGTAACAGAAAAAAATACCACTTAACTATAAGCACCACATATTACTGCGCACACAAGCCTTACTGTATAATAGAACTTACAAAATCACTTTAGAGAACACTAAGCACAAAATTCCACACACAACACAAGAAATATTGCATTTAACATTTGCATATCCTTCATTTGTAACTGGCCTAAAAACCATTAAACTTAGTTCGCAATATAAGGTAATTGTTTACGTTCCTAAACCAGGCCTTTATTTGCAGGAAACATTCCGAAACATGTAAAAAGGCTATTTTGGTAAAAATTAAGAAGCTCGGCGCCATACGATATTTTGGGAAATGGTTTAACATCATTAAATAGGACGATATCTACAAGAATTTTTTAAAAATTGACCTCGGAAAGTTACTTTTTTTTCAATTTAAAGTAGCGTAAAAAATTCAGCGCGGATGTAGAAGTTGTGAATAGGCGCGGAGTGATACAAATGCTTCGTGATGTTACAACTGTATTTCAATGTATAAAATTAAAACCAAACCTAACCTGACTTTACACTTTTTCGGTATATTTTAATATAGGTATACAGTATTTTATAAATTTAAAACCAAATCTATCCTAACTGTAGAAGTTGTTTCTCAAATATCTACACACGTAAGGTTGCGTGACGTACCGCGGACAATGCGGACAACCTTATGCGCAGCACTGTGACGTAAGTATCACTTCGCGCCTATTCACAACTTCTACATCCACGCTGAATTTAGTACCCTACTTTAAATTGAAAAAAGTAACTTTCCTACTTCAATTTTAAAAAAATTCTTGTGGATATCGTCCAATTTGATGGTTTTGAACAATTTCCCAAAATATCGTATAGTGCCGGAGTACTGCATTTCAACCCAATCAGCTGCTATTGTGCATTAATTACATCGTGGATTTAATAAATTTACTTATTTTAACAGTAGGAAGTACGACATTATCCAAAATATCGTAGGTGTCCTCGCTTGTAAACATTTACCAATAGAACTTGAGAAATCACTCATACACACACAATTCCACGCACAAAACAAGAAATATTGCATAGAACATGTGCACATCCTTCATTTGTAACTGGTCTGAAAACAATTAAACCTATCGCACTATTGATTTTAGTCATAAAATATCAAAACAGAAAGTATTGCACTGAACGTTAAAACAACAAGCATTTTACATCAGATATTAGTAACATAACTTCTTCCTGTAAATAGACAGCGTCGTGGTCAATTGAAAGTTCTGAAACAAAATAATAGCATACTGTAAAAGGTTATTAAAAACCTAATTATATATTAAAAAACTAAGTTTTCTATTAAAAATATTAAATTATTTTAAACGAGTAAAATTCAAAAAAGTACACAGATACATAAATACATACATATACATAAACACACGACTATATATATATATATATATATATATATATATATATATATATATATATATATATATATATATGAAGTTATTATTATTACACAATGGTGGAAAAAAGTATTTACAAGTGATAATAATAACTTCATAAAGTCAGTGCAACGGAAAAATAATGGACAATGTGAAAAAAAAAAAATATATATATATATACACACACATGTGTGTGTATTTGTATAAATATATACATATTTATATGTATATAATATAAAATGTCAAGATTGTAATCAATTATATGTGGGAGAAACAAACAAGAAATTAAAAGAAAGATACAATGAACATCTAAACTAAACAAATACAAATCAAATTCGGTTACTCATTGAATAAATAATCGACAAAGATTATATATATATATATAGTTTTTGAGAATGCTGGAACTATGCACCGGCGAAAAGCTTCAGCATAATTGTAAATGTTGAATAAAATATATCTTGATTATGAACTTTTTGAAGTTATTTAATAATTATAACAAATCAAGAAAAAATAATCATCTTAATTATTATATATATATATATATATATATATATATATATATATATATATATATATCGTAATATGTATTCTTGTGTATTAATAAAGAACTAAATACAATTACAAGAATTATAATTGAATTTACAATTCAAAGCTTTTCGTTGGCTAACAGTACTAACATCATCAGGAATATTAAACAATTAAAATTAACATATGTGCAAATTAGATCAAATAAATAGCTATGCCAAATCAATTACAATGTTGTTAAACTTTTATTTTAACCTAACCTAACATTACAAACACTGAATATAAATCTAAATTTGATAATATAATCAATGTTTATAATGTTAGGGCAACAAAATAAAAGTTTAACAACATTATAATTTATTTGGCATAGCTATTTATTTGATCTAATTTGCACATATGTTAATTTTAATTGTTTAATATTCCTGATGATGTTTGTACTGTTAGCCAACGAAAAGCTTTGAATTGTAAATTCAATTATAATTCTGGTATTTGTATTTTGACTTAGTTCTTTATATACATATATATAATATTTCTTATACTGTAATAATCTTACTTTTAACATCTAAAGCTTGTACAAAACGCTCCAAGAATCCATCAAAAGCAACATTTCAGCAACACTGTGAGATGCAGGTAGGACTCCAAATCATAGGTTCCCCCATCAAGCTAAGATTTGTAGAAAAAAAATAATGACATGTAAAAAAGGCCAGTAATAATTATATAAACTGTATATTGAATTAATACCAAAATATACTGTTACAGTACTAGAAGTAAATCTGCTAATAGCAAATTGATAATTTATCAATTACTAATAAACATGGTATTTATCTCCTACTTATACGTAATCGATTTTTGAAACAAAAACTAAATTATAAAGGCGGATGCAAAAAGTCATTAAGAATTAAAAGGAAATTATGAAAACATTCGCAAGTCTAACAAAATCAGAATTTTGGAAAATAGAAACTCCCCCACCCCTCCACTGCATACCTCAAACATGACTAATTTAACATGTTGGCTTCATTTTTTGTAAGTAAAAGCTAGCAAAGTGCCTGTAAATATAATTCATTTGCTATTGTCTCCCAAAAATAAAAAATTTTAACACAAAATTTAACTTTAAGAAAGCACTATTAGCAACCACAGCACCATGTTTCATCCTGCACACACCTTATAGAATTACAAAACTATAGAATAGAACAGGAAAATAAATACCATATATACAAAACACCCTTGCAAGAGAAAATGTGAGAATGAATTTTTGTAGCATAGTAACTTTTTACTGTTTCTAGTAATTACTTAACCCAACACACACACACCGATTGAAATAACAATAGCAAATTCAATTTTTTTTGTGTTTGTAAATGGCAAGTTAATTTACTTTCCGAGGCATACTCCCTTAAACAATTACGCTGAAACATTGAACAAGTTACATAATGCTAAAAACTATCACGTTGTAATATTAATGTATCAATTATAATTAAATCAATACTATATATATTGTTATTAAATATTTATAATTTGTTTGATTATAATATTATTAAATAATATAAATTATATTATATTATTAATAATTAAAATATACTAATATTTCAATATATTTAGTTTGATTTTTGAAATTAAATTTATATGTAATATCCTCGCAACATAACTGACAAAAATCAGTGGTTAAACACAAATGAACATAACATTCAATAAACTGTTAGAAACATTAACGGTCTTGTACTTGCAAGGTTTTAAAAAATCATAACCAAAACCACATGTGAATTTTTTTAGGCCACATAATTCATACCACCACATAAATGCTTCTGTAAAATGACAACCTATAATACATTATAATGTAGGTATAATAAATGAAATATAAGGAAACATTTATAACTACATAAATGTACTTACTTCATATTTATATGGCACGTATGTCGGAAAACTGTACTTGACTCCGTATTGTGCAACAAGTAGCTTCGTAGTAAACTTTTAGGCCACAACGCCACAAGGAAAAACAGATGAATTAACACTTCAAGATAACCTTGAAACAGTGGCGCCACAACGTATTTCCTCTCCGTGATATAAGTTTTAAGTAATGTCCGAACCAAAAGGTTTTAGTTAGTTACAAAACTATTATACTGTAAATACGAATTAGTTCATTTACCATAATCAATATCTAAGTGTTGTTGTTGTTCATGACGAGCTGGTTATTAATTATTTATTATACTTGTTAAATTGTTAGCTTATACTTGGAGGAACGATTAATACGAAATCGTTTCCTCCAAGTGTAAGTTAAAAATATAACAACCTTTAGTTAACAGGTCAGGTCGCCAAGCGCAATAAGTAATAATCAACATATAGCCTATAATAAGTCCCAGATGATAACTTCATCACTTCACTAAATAGAGATAAATCCGCGAATTATAACTTTACTATAAATTTTCACTTCGTTTTCTTATTAATATTTTGTTTGTACAAAATGTTTTTTCCTATTAGTAAATATTAAAATAAGCATTAATTTGTATTGGACTGATATTGTGTACTGGGTTGACTAGATTATAAAATGAAAAAGAATAATTGCAAGATAAGATATAATATGTAGGACTTTGGGAATATTCGTCAAGGGAATTTCAAAAAATAATTACTCAAATAATGACGTCCCATTTTCCATCGAAGTTGATGAGCAAATGTAATTTGTTGTTTGTGTAATATGTTTGTTAATAGGAAGATTCGCTCAATCGCAGTTGACTATGCGAGCTTTTTAGTTACGGAAAATGGGTTTTTCATATTCTACCAAAAATAATATGGTAAAATAATATGCTAAGAAAAGGCTTTAGTGTAATTAATTACTTTATAGCTACTATTACTTATGAACATTTGTTTTATAGGACCTTGAATATAATTTGGTAGCCATATATGACTAATATAAATGCATATACTGTATAACACACCAATAAAGGTTTAGGCTGAATTTACGTAAAGGTTTTGAAATTATTTAAGTACAAGGTAATAGGTTGAAGCATTTCCCCTCTACATGGTAAATTTACTTGAAAAGACAAATTCCGCTGAAGTATTTACGTAAATGCCCTTGTACTTAAATACATCATTTGCGAGAATTTACTCTTTATTCTTGAAAATCAAAATGAGGGTTATTACTTTTTATTTGCTATCATAAAGATCGTAATTAAAATAAATTAAAAATATTGAATTACAGTTCCGTTATTTACATTAACCTTTCTTCGCTAGCAATCTAGAAATAATTCATTTATTGTCATCCTTTGTTTACGGTTGTACACTATGGTTAATATTATGCAATAACATTCACTAATTTTTTTAAAATCAGTATTAAAATATTCTTTTATATTGATGTTAGTTGTTACATGGTGAGCTTGACAAAGGAATTTATTACGGCAATTGAATTCTTTTACCGATGACAACAAGTTGAGTGAGGGAGCTGAGTAAGACCAACTGAATATCAATCTCTAGGGAGGAAAATCAATTCTTACCTAATGATGGCGATTTCAATTAAATGTGGTTTACAGGCTGTGTGGTTTAAAAATGTGTGTGTGTGTGTGTGTGTGTGTGTGTGTGTGTGTGTGTGTGTGTGTGTGGTGTGTGTGTGTGTGTGTGTGTGTGTGTGTGTGTGTGTGTGTGTGTGTGTGTGTGTGTGTGTGTGTGTGTGTGTGTGTGTGTGTGTGTGTGTGTGTGTGTGTGTGTGTGTGTGTGTGTGTGTGAGTGTGTGTGTGTGTGTGTGTGTGTGTGTGTGTGTGTGTGTGTGTGTGTGTGTGTGTGAGTGTGTGTGTGTGTGTGTGTGTGTGTGTGTGTGTGTGTGTGTGTGTATGTGTGTGTGTGGAATTCATCATATTCTACATTTAAATTAAATGAACAACGATCATCCAACTTGTTTATAGGAGGGATATAAATATACAAAATTCGCATAGAAAAATAGTGGAAAATTTGCTAACATATTCAACGGCATGAAACGGATTTCGATTCTAATTGAGATAAAGATTAAAATTCATAACTACAAAAAATAATAAATGAAAATTAAAAAAAAAAAAGAATCGACTTCCCAAAAAAATTCCTACTGTATAATTTCAAGTTACGAAAAAAGAAAGTAATATTTTCCTACTCCGAAGACCTATTTAATCATAGGCATATTATACCCACAAAAATTTGAATCGCTTTATTTCCCAAGGTTAGTTATAATTGAGAGGTCTTGAAATTTATTGTAAAAATTATTTCATAATATGTAAATGTTACTGAACCTAAATGCACACTGAAATATACTTTAAAGTTTACAATGTGTTAATCAAATGAATTCCTAGATATAGTCTGGTAAGAGTCTTAACTTAACTAGGGTTTCTGTAAACGCAGATGCTGTGAGCATTCCACTCTTATCTCTCCAAACATAAACAGCTCGCGGTCAATGTACAAATAACAGTGAGGCGACTTAGCTTGCAAACCACGTTTCCACCAATACAACAATTATTAGTAGGCCTATATTTTTGTGTGTGTGTATAGAATTATATCCATTTTAGAAATATGTATTTCAATCGTATGAATGATAACAATTTTTGGTACTTACATATAAACGCCGAGATAAATTATATAATAAAAACCTTTATTTAAACTGTAGCCGGAGGCTAAGATGAAAGTTTGTGTTTATAAATTAATTAAGTTAATTTCAATACTTTGACTACACATAAAAGAGATTTGCTCAAAATATGCTGCATTATATTTGAATGTAATTAAAAAGTTTAGCCAGTTATCATCTTTATAAAATCCAAACTATATGAAACTAAGCACATACATATTTTTAAATAAATATGTAGTTATACATGTGTAACTGGTAAAAAATTATAATAACATTTAATTGCAAGTTCATTTATTACAAAACTATATGCGATAAAATTTCATTTAAATTTGTTGAAAAAATCTTGTAGTCTAGAATTTGTTTTTCTACAATGTAGCTCTAAAACGGTTGTAGTTTAGACACCCGTTACTGGGGGTTTGTAAATACCGGTCAGGGCTAGGTGACATTGCTAATAAAATAATAATACGGACTGTTATCGTCTGAGTTAATAGCCTGTAACTAATTTATTAATGTAATATAGATTAATCACTTAAACATTAGTTTATGACTATCCAACCTTTGGATTTATGAAAGTTAAAGTGATTAATTGAGTTTAACTGAACGCAATAGACGACAAAATTCAGAGGTAATATAAACATTGTAGTACTGTTAGTTGTTATAGTACTGAATCTATGGTTGGGTTCTATCACCCCAACAAATATTATTTCTAGGCCGAACTTGAGAGGAGCAGTAAACAGTAAGGCTTTGTTTATAAATATGTTTGTTATAAGTTAAAGCGATTTATTATCTATCACTCCTTTTAAATACCAACAAAACGCCCTTCTGTAATAATATCCTGTCCAAGTGATTTGTCCCTTTAAACTTGTGTTGCCAAAGAAGCGCCTGTAGTCGCAATTAACTCAATTCATAAAGTCGGACTAATAAAAAAGTAAGTGTTATTATCGACATGTGAGTAAAACAAAACCGAAAAAAGGAAATGATACAGCTCATACTACAATATAATGATACATTACATAGGCTAAAATATAACTAGAATCGTAGACAGTTTACAATGCAATTCTAGACTACGCATTGTATTAATATTTTTTTATTTCATTTTACTTCAGGGCAACGTGTGTTGGGATAAGGTTACAGTTGGCATGGGTTAACACATTTTAATATGTGTGAGGTTGTATTAATGTTTTTCAGAAAAAAACAATTTATAATTACTCACAAGAGAAAATTTACTAATTTTATGTCATAAAGATTAAAATTATACTAATCATTAGGGAAACATCCAAGGTGATGCATTCTTGATAAAGTAATACCTTACCTCAAGCATCACATTTAAACTGTATTTTATAAGTGATCGATTAAATGTAATATTATATTATTACAATATTGTTTAGCTATTTATGAATTGTTTAGCAACTCCCACATATAAGTAATCCTTGTAAGCCTTGATGTGCTTTTGTATGGCCTGCGAACAATTACAACAGGTAAAATATAAGAAATTTATAGACAGTTTTTATGCAATTATCGACTATGCAATGTGTTTAAATTTTTTAATTTTAGAGTTGTTCAGTGCAGTGTTGTGTTAAAGGGATTATAATGTTAACACATATTACTATGGGTGGGTTGTTTTTATGTTAGTTGGAAAAATTAAAAAAAAACAATTTCTTCAAGTTTCATGTTGTTAAGGAGAAATCGGAGATTATGCAATCTTGGTCAAGTATTATCCCCACAATTACATTTAACATATGTTTTGTAAACAAGTGATCGATTTCATGTAATTTTGTATCAAGAAAATGTTGACTATTAGTAATTATTTAGCCACTACCAAGGAATTTATTAAAAAGTTTTCAAATTGGAAGTACTGTAGTTTCATTTACACTCATCCCTAAGAACATGATCACCTATCTATTACTAATTACTATAATAACGTACAACATAAAGTAGATAGTTACCATAGCTGTCAACAATGACAACTAGACATAAAATTTATGAATATATTTGTAACTAAATCTTATTAAATTAATCACTTAAACAATGGTTTATGATTATTATTAAATTATTTTTTTAGTATGTAATACATTGACAATAAAGTGACAGGCTGTAGTAAGTTTTGAAACTTAAGTAAGGTACACTTATGAACTGTGGTTCAAACCAAAAATATTTGCTTCAAACTGTATGTAGGTTTAACAGCAGGTAAGTGTTAAAGATTACCAAGACATTTAAAAATTCCTATTGCAATACTTACCTAATTCATTCGACCTCTTAATATTTTCATAAGGAATTTATTTTGACGTATTATATTGTCACATTGGTTTCAACTACTTCTCATGTAATATTTCTTTTAATAATTTATTTTTTCCTAACATTTAATACATTTAACTAAACAATTTAAGTATTTATAAACTTTCCTAAAGTAGCACTTACTTATATTTGTTGAGGACGGTCGTTTCGGGACATGTGTCAACAAATATAATTATAAATACTTCTAATTGTTTGGTGAAAACTAGTAGCTCACATGATGATGGAATCAACTAAATATTTATTACATTTGTTCAGTGACCAGACATCTATTTCACATGCCATGCACAGATTATATGTAATGATTCATACTATTTATTAATCATAGAAGATTGACTAGTGTTTGGAAAAAAGAAAAATTATTGTATCATTTTATCTTTATATTAATGAGAATTGGATGTGATTAGTGAATTAGAGGAGATTCATTTCAAGTATTGAGTAGGCCATATTATGCTCTAAATGCGTTTTTAATGAATATGGAAATTATGGTAATAAAAGTAAAATTTTACCCTACTTGTGTGATTGTTGGACTGAAATATTACAAGAGGAATTTAATACTAGTACTGATATTTTACACTTCGAGTTCAAACGCAATGGTTTTAGATCACTTTAATAGAAAATACTTCGTTTTTTTTTAATACTTTCACTGCCTACACAGTAACTACAAAAAAAAAAAAAAATAACCTGATGCTCACAGATGTTTCAGCATAGACAACCAATTTACATGGTTAAATGAATGGTTTGAGTATGATTATGATAACCGATGTTTTTGGAACGGGTGTATCGTAAGAAATATCTCTTGGAAGTTTTTTTAAAATGAATAACTAATATTGTAATGAACATCTTTAAAATATCTTAAATATGCAACGTCTTAACATTAAACAGTAATTTTTTGTAATGTTTAATATTATTATCAATGCAAATATTTTGCCTGCCTTATTAAAGATTTGAACTCACAACTAGTGATATGTGATCAAAAATTTAATTTCAATGTATCAGTGATGGTAATGTTTATTTAAATAATGTCATTTTACGTTTACACATTATCAGGTTGACTCAACAGTTAGAAATTAAATATCTGTGAATGAGTATTTTTCTTTTCATTGTAGACATCTGAGATTTAGGAAATAGCAATATCAAACATGGAATATAATATTTCCTTTACTTGTCAATTTTTGAATTATGTGTTTTTGTGTGTAATTTATTAGTTCCCTCGAAATAAAGATTTTTTAATGGAAATAAACTTTTGAGATTAAATAAAAATTTCAACAGAAAATAGCTAAGTACATGCGGATAGAACTATGCTATAGCCCTCATATGAAACGAACGATTTCGTATATAGAATATAGGGTGTGGGATTTTAGCAAAAACTTTAATTACATTTATGGAAAAACAATAATTACAGGACATAGTTTTTGAACAAGCCTTTTTGTAATTTGGAAACAGTATCAATATTTTATATATTTTATCACAACTTTAACTATTTGAGGCTTATTGTATTACTGAAAGACTTGTTAATTTTAATTGCTACATGGAATAATTGAACTAAAAAAATATGTAAACCGTTTATAATTACCTTTTTGGTCCGTTTCATGCTTTAGTAACTTAACACAATTAACGTTTTGTTTTTCAACTAATTTAAAGCAAACACAGTTAATACAACTGATAAAAGAAACTAAATGTAATAGTTTATACGCATGTAAACCGCTATTATAAACTTATTTCACAATTCCAATAAAACGTACCCCAAATAAGTTGGTATGGTCTGTAACAAACGCTTCTCAACACAACACTGAATTGGAAATACGAAAAACCTCTGCTGACAGATAGATATTTATGGGGTAAGTAAACAAACCTGATGACATTCATGCCCCTTTTTCTTTGGAGCCAGCTGTTACGCCCTTTGTTTCACGTTGACTGACAGGCCGTATAAACCATGCCTTTGAAAATACATTACAAAACAAAAAAATTCCATGGCTGAAAGTTAACAATAAACTTTACAGCCTGTAAGATAACGGAGAAGTGCTTTTTCCCCCCACAACTTTAATAGGACGTTTCTCTAACACATTCAAGACATGGTCAGGGCATTAGTAACCAAAGGAATATCATAGTCTTTTTATAAGGTAGTGGATTTTATTAAACTGCTTTACAAATCTACACCTTTATGCAATTTTATCGATTCTTTTATTATAACATATTGCCAATGTAAGAAGTAATTAAGCCTACTTACTATCCTATTATATCACCTTAACTAAATTAAATGATTTTTTAAATTGAAAATTATCATATAATTTTACATATAATTACATTTTACATTGTCTTAGGCATACAGTATATTAATGATAATGGAATCAATCTAATGACACACGGTATTTGAATATATTGTTTCTGTTTTTGAGAATTAATTCTTTAAATATTTACCTAATAAAATGTTTAACAAAGAAATATATTCCAATAGACACCAACAATATAGTTAGCAAAAAAATATATACATACATATTACAATAGTTATTTTTCTAATAATTACTTCCTATTATTTCATTCTTTGTAATTGTAAGTTGAAAAATTAATATGAACAATATTGGTATGTTACAAATGTAGAGAGTCTTAAAAACTATTTTGCAAAGAGAAAGATTACTTTCGATGTATTAATTAAGAGTCAATATAATGTTATATGTAGAAAACTTTTAAGAAACGTTTGAAAAATAATAACTTGTATCATATTACTTATCGTTCTGTAATTACACTTTCCTTCAACACGATGTTTAAATATTTACAATTGTAATAACATACTTTATAAGTTATGCTATAACCAAGTCGAAAGTTATTGCTGTATTACTTACATTATCATAAATGTATACCGTAGTATTTTGAAACCTGTCTAATGACACACACTGTTTGATTATAGTGTTTCTATTTTTCAGAATTAGGTTTTAAAATATTTACCTAATTAAATTCTTAACAAATACATTTATTTTAAATGCCATCTAAAATATAATTAACGGATTTGACTCTTTATGTATTGTTTTTAAGTTGACAAATGAATATGGACAATATTTGTATATTACAAAAATATAGGTTACAAAAATAACTATTTTACAAAGAGAAAGATTACTTTTGATTTCTTAATTATGCGTCAATATGATGTTAAATATAGAAAAGTTTTGAATAATGAACACTAAAATTATTATCGTTTTGTAAATACTAACTACACTGTTACTCAACACGATGTTTAAATATTTAGAGACATAATAAGACACTTTCATGAGCTATGCTATAACCAAAAATTGCTACATTACAATTATTTAAATAACAATAAGTTTAAACCGTAGTATTTTGAAGAATTAAAAGTATTATTACAAACTACTTTTCAAAGACTAAGATTACTTTAGATTTACTAATTATGTATTAATTAGTTTTAAAACTACGAATATTACTTGCATCTTAATACTAGATTAGTTTTGTAACTACACACTCTTTAAATATTTACAGAAATAATAATAATGAAAGGTTACTTACCGTTTATGAATTTAAAGGAGTTGTGCAGTGAACGCCTGCGGAGCGGCAATACGATAACCCGCAACAGGCCTTGTTTAGTTGGTCTTCGTGCACCTTGATTATTTGAAATGCGCGTAAGTTGGAACAGACCCTGATTAGTTGACACATTGATTAGTTGAAATGCGCGTAACTTGGAACAGACCACGATTATTTGACACATTGATTAGTTGAAATGCGTGTAACTTGTTTAATTGAAAGTCGTGCACCTTGATTAGTTGGTCATCGCGCACATTGTTCATTTGAAATTTGCGTATACCTTGATTATTTGACACCTTGTTCATTTGAATGCGACCCCTGTTTATTTTGGCCCATACGATAAATAACGTAAAGTGTCTCCATTTTGGTCCGACGGTCGTACGTTTCACTTCAAGAAGTCTTTATTTTAGCTTAGTAAACTGTATTTAAACCAAAAACTAAACCTGTTCTACCCGAGGAGACCTATTTCGTAGATATATAGTAACTTGACTGTATTGTAATGTAATGTAGCGTAGTGCTCAGCCTTACCATCATGTAGTAAGGAAGGTTTTGGGAATGTTACAAGTGACAATAAATGTTTATTTTTCGAAAACTTTTAATTTGGGGCATTTTCTTAAAGTTTTATTATTTCGTCCGCGTTTTTTAGAAAAATTGCTTGGTATATTAAAAAAATATCATTTACGTTTGGCGATAGCTGTATATTAAAACTTTAGAAGAGATGAAACTTGACCAGCCATGGTTTACATACAGGGAAAATAGCTGTAACAGAAGATGTAGTTTTTTACAATTTTGTTAAAGAAAACTCGTAGGCTCAATATGCCTTTATAGAATTGTTAGTGAAAATGAAATTTTTATTTTGTTTTTAAGAATTTATTACTCTTGCAAGTCGTTAATCTGATTTCATTAATAAATACCTCCGCCAAGTACATCCACTTCAATTTAACATTCGGTTAGTGCTCGATAAGTTTGGAATGTATTTAAGAACAAATTTAATTCACACCATTTTTGTCAACCGTGACTAATTTTAAGCGTTTGAGTGGCATAAAATTACTTTTAATTTCTTAAATTTCGCTTTGTATAAATTCGATTTCATTGCCTCCAGAATGTCTATAACCATTCCTCCACCCACCAATCTCTCTCCCAATAAAAAATTTAAAAAATATTTCTGGCTGCATTATTTTAAGCATGATTTTAAGTATAGATAAGCTATATGAACAAAAAAATTTTAAGTAAACTCCTAGTTAGGTCAAAAAAATTATATCAGTTACTTCTTATTAAAAAAATACAGCTAATATAAATAAAGTAACAAAATCTATACGTTAAAGCAGCTGTTCTACTACATAACCTATAGCGTTAAACCAGCTGTTTTATGAAATCATATGTTATCACTTATTTTAAGCCAGGTTGGACGAAATAACTATATTGCATACCTTGCCCCTTTGTGAACAGTTTTTTCTCCCATGTAAAACTCAAATTAGTTCATTTTAAATTTAATTAATTAATTAATATTTGAAGAAACTGTATCAACATCAGGGGTCCACTACAAGCTTAAAAAATTGTATTTCAACTTGAGTGGATGAATAACACGTATTTTATTACCGTTTGGATATTTGAACAATTTATGTATATATATTGGGAGAGAATGAACTAATAGAAGGAATTGCAAAAAACCGTGTAGTAAATATACAAGTAATTAAGTTGGATATATAATTTTATTGATATTATTATTCTGTATTTGATTTAATATTTTTTCACCCTGTCGCTATTAACTGTAGATTCATGATTTAGGGTACTGTTATCAACATTAACAATTTTAACAATATCTACACTTCGATTATCATTATTTATATTATCAAGATATTCTAATAGTGACAAAAAATTATTACAGGCCATTTCTTACTTCTTCAACCGAAGTAAGACATATATATTTTCGAATGAAAAATAACAAAATTTCTCATTCGAACGTCGTAGAGATAGAGCTGGTTGACTGATTTTCTAACAGTTAACTAACTCGATATTTAATTTTGCTATCAACAGTTCAATAGACATTTCTAACACAACCTAAATGGTTATGCAATTTGTAGTTTATCCAAATCAGTTTCAATTACAAATATTTGTTGAAATTAATTAAGATAATCATTTCCTTATCTCTTACAAAGACATAACATTGACACTTAATGGCAAATAAATAACCGTTTTTGAATCTTTTTTGTTTGTCCGATATAAGATTTTTGTTAATATATGGATTTGATTTTATATACTCCAAACAAAAGGCGAATTTGTTTTTATTATTTTTATGTTTTTGTGTTCCTTAGGTTTATATTTTCCTTATGTGCTTATTTTATTTAATGCTTTCTATTAGTTCACACTCTCCATAAATATGTTCAAATTTTTAGTCGTTAATAAGATATTTTTAATTCATCCACTCTCGTTCATATACATTTCTTTAAATTTCTAGTGAATAACAATTGGTTATACAGTTTTTCAAATATTAATTTATTTATTAAATTTTGTTTTATATTGGAGGAAAACACTTCACAAAAGAGGCAAGTTTCTCAAATATATTTACGCCGACCCTTTTGGCTTTAAAATAAGTTAAAACATATGATTTCATAAATCAGCTGATTTTATGTTATAGGCTATGTGGTAGAAGAGCTGTTTTAACACATAGGTTATGTTACTTTATTTATATAAATTGTTATTATTTAATAAAAAGTAACTAAAATAAAAATTGTTTTTGTTCACCAAAACAGGAATTGACTTTGAATAAAAGTTTACATAACTTTTTTATTCCTTCTTATTTGGAAAATTATATATGTTTTTCTCTTATGTACTTTCACACTCAGTATAAAAATTAGAGCGGAATGTTGCCTTTTTGAGTTGTGAGAGATTGTAGTAATTTGGGCGGTACCTACATATAATGATAAGTAATCACATTATATTAGTTGTATATTTTAATTAAAAGTAAATACGGAAAGGCTTTGTATGGAATACATGTATCGTACAAATTAGTGTATATTTCTTAATAAAGTGACGTTTTTGTATCAGGCTTTCATTAAAAGCAATTTGTATTTAATATTTTCAAACGAGATTTAATCTAAAATCTAGAAACATTTAGAAACCGTAACTACTTTAGTTTTTGAGAAATTCTACATACAAATTTTAATTCAAACACAAATTCCTCTCTATTCGGAAACTTCTTCAAATAATTTATGATAATTTTAGAGTTAGTATCCGGCATGAAGGTGTCTCGTTTTCCTAAACAGTATTTAAACTTCCTAATTATCTCATAAAATTAATGCCTGTAATTTCAACCGGAATGACGTTTCCATTTCGCCTAAGGAAATCAGCTTTTAATGTAAGACATCAGTAAGGTCAACCGTGACAACTCGATCACATTGCCACAATAACTGATGTAAGGGGAATGACAGAGTAGTTGTCAACAGCTTCGTCATGCCTTAATGCTTTGTTCCACGACAGAATGACTATCCCATTGTTATCGCAGAATGTAGTCTTTTGCGTTATCAACATCAACGTAGATATAAATACATCCACTGACTCCCTTGAATAAATCTTTGTTATATTTTTAAATAGAACTTCGGAATCGTTATTCAGGTATACATTAAACAGAGGTTAAATAAGTGGCTCCAATGGATTATGTACAATTTTGTTAATTTGTATTCTTCAGTGGTTACTAGGATGATGGCTTATCGTTGATACGCAACGAAAGAAAAAAAAACTATGTTTGGCCAATTATTTTTAAAGATTAATAAATGAAATAGTTTTTTAAAGAATTGTGTGTAATTTTATATTCGTTTTATTTACAAAAGTAATTACTCAAATATCATTTTGTTTACTTTGAACTGCCCCAGTTTTTATCTAAAAAAAAAGAATAATTAATGACCTGAACAAATGCGATTCGCGTCTTCAGAGAAAGTTCATTCAGTAAGTCAGTGGATTAACTCAGGTTTTTAATTCTGGAGTAAACGAATAACTTAATTTTGTAGTAGGTATATGTAGAGAGAGGATGAACTACTTTGTCGTTCTTTCTTTTTTTATAAAGTAATCAATCAATTCTACGATTATCGTATGTGAAAGCCGTAACGATTTCGTAATAGAAATAGGATTAAGGTTTGAACATAAAACTTAATCATAAAAACATAGAGAGATAGATACCTAACGCTAGAAACCTATAAGAAGATATAGCTAAAAACAAATTTCAATCCTTGTTGGGCCACAAAATTATACACTTTAGCGAGCCAGCCCTTTCTCATATGCGCAATTTGGTCAGTAGCCTTACTCCCGTTAACCCGGGATCAGTGGAGTCAGGATTGATTGTTGTTATACCAAGTTATTGAGTTCTTTCACCAAACATCGTAAAATAAAGAAAAGAGACAGAACTGTAAGTGTAAAAGCTAGATGAAAAATCTGACAAGAATGACACCTTGTCAGGAAAACTTATAGATCATATTATTGGTCTGTTATGTTAGTGTGTAAGGATGGGCAACACCTTACTAATACTTTGTTAGTGAATCTATAGTGTCTTATACTAACCTCGCTTCATCTTCTGCTGCTTACGCGAAAAATAAGCAAACAAAAGAGTAGATTAGCTGTTCCTAAGGAGCAGTGCTGCAGCTCAGGTTCTATTACTCAGAAAAAGAAGTTTGTGGCCTCCGAGGTTATGCAGCGACTATCACTTTACGATGGCTTCGGTTAGAAATATGGGATCATGACTTTTTTTTATATGAAGCAGGTGCTGTTTTTTGGTTAGAGAAAGGTAGACTTTATGATGTTGCACACTTTAATTTCAAAATAACTCATAGGTATTGATACTGTATTGTACGAAACAGAATAGTGAAGCAGTTGGCTAGTAAGTGTTATCAAACAATTGTGAACGGATGTGCAAGTGTAGGCAGCGGCTGACTGCGTTTGTCATGAACTTCATAGATATATGGTGTTTTATAAACACAGAGTAGAGTGGGTGTTGATTTGTTGATGACGCGTGTGCGTGAATCCGTTTGTCGATTCCGATTGTTAAGCGTTGTAGGCGCTGTTTAATCAAAAACACCTTCAAGTCGGTGTGAAGTATTTTCAGTTTAGTGTATCTAGACCCCAAATACCCTTACTTTAGAACAACCTTATTTTTCATGTGAAATCTAAAGAGGCAACATATTTATCTCTTTGGATGGAGTAGAAAATGGAGACTTGCCTTAGCAGGGTGGCTTTCCTGAAGTAGACACGTCTCTATTGAGGTCACAGACAGCAGTGATTATCCACTATTTTGGCTTACAATATACCAGTAAGGAAGACAACGTGTTCACTTTTCTGATGCATGAGTTATGTCAGTGTGTTTGTTGTGAGTACCAAGTGAGGTTTCTTTGCTGCTCCCTCAGTAGGTGCGGCTTCACCACTCCCCTCTTTTATTCTTTTCGATATTAAACAGGAGACCTGGTAGTCAATGGGCCATTACGTGATCTAAATAAATAGATTTTATAATAACATGTTTCAGCATCAAAAGCTGCAATTTGGCAAAGCTGTGCCCACATCGATCGAGAGCTTTCAGGCTTCTGCATCAGTATTATGCGGAAGTCCTTTAAATGATGTTACGTAAAGGTAGAAACCCCTGGGGTGCGATCGATATTACTAGGACGGGAAATAAACACACGACAAGTAATTTTACTCAGCTCTGTCATACCGGTTTGGTTTGTTTTCTTTCCAATTAGAGGTAGATCGGAATGCTTTTGAGATTATCGGACGCTGATTTGTTGGCATTTTCGACATTTGCTAACTTTTCCCGCTATGCAAATCTTTGTTTTTAAAGCGACCTAAAGCAATGAGTGTACAGTGATTTATTAAGCTCATACCATAGAGACTAAACTAAAAAATGAAATGAATTCGGAATTAAAATAATATTGCACAGAGACAATGCTGAAGATCGCCATGGAGCGATCAAAAACGTTCTGTCTCAGTAGGTTTTAACAAATTTACAAAATTAAAATTTGGATAGTCATACACTATTGTAAAAGTGATTAATTGCACAATATTTTAATGTTTTCTGTATATTTGCTTTGTTAAAAGCAGCGACAGTTGTACGCAAAGTCTCAGCTATTTTTATTAAAATAATTAATAAGTTTAGTAAAATAATGAAAGTGAGATACAGTAATATTACAAAGTTAAAATTATAATTAGAAAGTGAACATGAACAACAGTAATATTACAAAGTTAAAATTATAATTAGAAAGTGAACATGAACAACAGTAATATTACAAAGTTAAAATTATAATTAGAAAGTGAACATGAACAACAGTAATATTACAAAGTTAAAATTATAATTAGAAAGTGAACATGAACAACAGTAGGCTAATATTACAAAGTTAAAATTATAATTAGAAAGTGAACATGAACAACAGTAATATTACAAAGTTAAAATTATAATTAGAAAGTGAACATGAACTACAGTAATATTACAAAGTTAAAATTATAATTAGAAAGTGAACATGAACAACAGTATTATTACAAAGTTAAAATTATAATTAGAAAGTGAACATGAACAACAGTAGGCTAATATTACAAAGTTAAAATTATAATTAGAAAGTGAACATGAACTATAGTAATATTACAAAGTTAAAATTATAATTAGAAAGTGAACATGAACTACAGCAATATTACAAAGTTAAAATTATAATTAGAAAGTGAACATGAACAACAGTAATATTACAAAGTTAAAATTATAATTAGAAAGTGAACCTGAACAACAGTAATATTACAAAGTTAAAATTATAATTAGAAAGTGAACATGAACATCAAGGCTGCCACTGTTATAGTACATGTTGAATATATTCTACTTGACAATTCTTATTATAAAGTTAAAATACTTATGGACTGTAGCGGCAATTAGTAAAACATAGTTATATATATATATATATATATATATATATATATATATATATATATTATATTAAATATGGTGATATGTTTTCTTGTATATATAGTTAATAAATTTAAAATATTTCAAACACAAGAATACTTTTAATGAATATATTTATTCAAATTGAATAAATATATTCATTAAAAGTATTCTTGTGTTTGAAATATTTTAAATTTATTAAATATATATATATATATATATATATATATATATTACTTATTTAAAACATGTACATTATAATAGTATGCTATAAATAACTTAATTTTAATATGTTTGAAAACATTATTAGAAGCTGTTCTAAAGAAACAAGCTTCACCAAAGAGTGGAGAACCCTTCCAGAAGAACACACACAATACGTAGTACCTGTTAACCTTTTACAAGCAGAAAACATATCGTTAATTATTTCTTTAACATTTAAAAAATTTAATTTTTTATATATTTTTTTAAGCAGTTTGTTTAAAACGTACTACGACAGTATGAGATAGTCTGTTTTAGAACTTGGTGGAGGGGGGCAGACTATTTTCAGTTACGTAAGTGATCCTGGTCATGGGAGAGATCCATAAATGCTTTCTACTTCCACTATCAAGGGATTCTAATCCTTTATTCCGCTTATTCTAGCCTTGGTTAACTGGTAGACACCAACTTGAAACTCCTAGAGAGAGAGAGAGAGAGAGAGAGAGAGAGAGAGAGAGAGAGAGAGAGAGAGAGAGAGAGAGAGCCATCTTCAGCTATTCGACTCTGTATACTGACAAAATCTTTCCTTAAATTTCAGTCCAGAGAGTTTTATGCTATTACTATATCCCCTACAGTTTCCATTATGATTTCTGTATCGAAAATACTTTCCTTTAACTTATCATACCTAAAATAAATTGTTACGAAATAGAAAAACTATGGATAATTGTTTCGCTTTATATGAACAAATTTTTAAATAACAGGTTTCTCTAGCTGTGCGGGTTTGGGGCTCTCGAAGAGTTACTGATCAGGTTGGTTGTGACCTGTTACTACTAGCCTATTCTCAGGATAAGTTGATTAAGTAACGCCTTCAAGATTAACCACTTTTACATTAGTTTATGACTATCCGACCTTTAAATTTTGTAAAACCTTACTGCGACAGAACGTTTTCGATCGTGTCTTTCATTAGTGTCTTCTGCTTAGAGCTAAAGTTCGCCACGTAGGGATCGAAAACGATCTGTCTAAGTTTTTACAAATTTACAAAATTTAAAGTTCGGATAGTCATAAACTAATGTTAAAGTGATTAATTAAGTTTCACCGAACGTAATGGACTACAAAATTCAACACCTTCAAAATAGTGACACTTCTTTGTTAAGGATTATGCTGTTTGAGTAAGGAGAACACGAGTTTGAGGTTAGTCACATGAAGTTAGTGATTACATATACTAGAAGGTGGATTCCCTTCTTCAATTCGGTGGAGTCTATAGCTTTATGGTTGAGAATACCGTCGCGAGGTCCTGATTTACAAAACGTTCATTGTCGACTAGGCTGTTAGGAATTAAAGTCCCTATTCTGGGCGAACCTTGTCCAGGCAACGGAACTTTGGAATGGATTTTCCATGTTACTGAATCGACCCAACCAGAACGGAATACGGTGCCGTTCGGAACGTTCTTCTGGATTCGTATAGTTAGTCACGTCGCAGTGACGTGCCGGTAACTCTTCTAGGCATCACATTAAGGACTTCGGACTGCTACATAAAATAGTAATGCTTAGCCCCAGTTAAACAAACACTTGTCACCCGAGAACAGGTATCACGAATTTGTAGGAATAGTGTTTTAATATGAAAGTTAACCATATTCTGCTCTATCTCTTTGATCCAAGGCACAAGAAGCTTTAGATGCTCTTCGACAATTTTTCTCTTTTCAACTGAACCATCTATTTTCTTCAATTTCTGTTATTCCACACCTGCATCGTATCTTACCTATAAAACAAAACTCGCGGTTAGTGAGCTATTATGGATTCATTATGAAATCAGATTAAAGTATTAATCTAATTGGTTTAACACATGTAGCAATTATCGACCTATGTCGCCCCGAGCTATTCTCCTATACGGAATATAATTTCTTTTTGTTATATTTTTATATAATATTTCTATACAGATAGTGTGAAATAAATTTTAAAATTTAAATTTAATTTCAGTCTTCTTTTAAAGCTCAGTTTTGAATATTTTAGTAATAAATATTGTAACGCGCCGTATTCGTATATACATTTTTTAGTTAAACGTTTTAAAGAAGAAAAGTGGAACGTTTTACGTGGAGAAATATTCAGGTTTAAGAATAAATTGAACATTAATTATTCAGAAGTCTTAGTTTTAGTTCCAAAATGAGATGGGTTTGAAAGTTACACTAACCACTGGTCTTTAGCAAATCTTACTCTGTTAAGTAGATTGCCGAATGGCATTTCAAAAACGTTTAGACTAAATGCCATACATTATATTCCACATGGCGTCGTTTTCAAATTTGAATTAGACGGTACACCTATTCGTGCTTTTGACGAATTTTACATTATTTTCGACGTTATGTCCGTCGCCGCGTCGGTTTCTTCGCTTTTGGGTAATGTGGCAGCTGACGTGCAAAATGAGATGACGTCACTGCCCAATCAGCTCGTTACCATATTTCTTCTGCTTTAGTTATGATATCAATACAAATCTTTTCACACAATTTTCATTTTATTAGTTTTGTAGAAGGCAGACATTTTTTGTTTTGTTTAAAGACGACGTGAAGTTTTTTAATATTTGCTATTACTAAGCCTAGTTCTACGCGACATTTCGAGTTGTGGCTGATGTCTTCACGAGAGTGTCAGATTATACAGATTTGTACATGTAATTTAGGCCAATAAAATCCATCAGCATCCTTATTAAAAATATATATTAGTTGATCCCATCTGTGTGTGTGTGTGTGTGTGTGTGTGTGTGTGTGTGTGTGTGTGTGTGTGTGTGTGTGTGTGTGTGTGTGTGTGTGTGTGTGTGTGTGTGTGTGTGTGTGTGTGTGTGTGTGTGTGTGTGTGTGTGTGTGTGTGTGTGTGTGTGTGTGTGTGTGTGTGTGTGTCAGTGTGTGTCAGTGTGTCGTTCATGACTTGCAGCATTATAAACAGTGTTTTAAAATTCATGCACCTTTAACATCATGACTTGCAAATATATGAGTATAATATATTTTTCTGTTAAAAGGAAGATACGTCTAGCCAGTTAACGTAAATTAATGTTTACATTGCCTCCTGCGTCGTAAATTTGCATTCTAGTTGATTATCTTGACGTAAATAAAATATATTTTATCACTTTCTCGTAAACTGTACAATAAATTTATAAGACATTTTTTCCAACGCGCCTTTGTCATGATATTTTTCATTCCCGGCCCACTGCACCAACCTTGGATATATAATTTCAACCTTGGTTACTTATCGTTTTGCCTTCTCTTTCTACGCCCTTCCGTTTTTGTGCTCTCTTTGCATAGGTTGCCATTGTATTTTTAATTCAGTACTCTTTTCTTTTGAAATATCTACTATTTTTGTAACTTCTCTAATAATTTGCCTATAATTGTGTTTATAGGCTGGTTATAGCTTAGTTTTACATTCCAATATCCATTGTTTCTGAATTTACTGAAGACACTTTATAGAAAACACTGTTTATAGAAGCAGTTATTGGCAAAAAAAAAAACAGTTTGTGAATAATTGGTGAGAAATACATCTGGATTATAACTAAATCGGTCAATGTAATACCTTTAAATCTTTTGAATAATTCATTTAGTACCTCCATACGGTGCCGAATATCAAGCAGGCCGTGGTACGATGCATGCACTCAAACAGCTGTTTAATTCAAGTGTTGGTATAATTGTTTCCTTTGTAGTGAGGTATAAAACTAGGAGAAAACTATACGAACGGTGATTACCTGGTGGAAAACCGAACGTTTTGGAAAAAATCTGGTTTGCCTTTTATTGCAAATTCAATTTAAGAATTGTAAAGAATAAAAAGTAAATTAATGCAGAAAAAAATTGTTGGCGCAAAGCAAAGTAAAAATGTTAAATTAATTTTCTACAACGAATTATAAAAGAGGAATAGCAACATGAAAGGTTTCAAGCAGAAAGATGTGAACATGAGTAACACGGGATGTGAACGAGAGATTTTTTAGAAGCAACATGGGAGGTTATTGTAGCCGGTGATGAGGAAGAAATGTCGAGAGCATAATATAAGACGGCTAAATAAGTATCTGAAGTAAGAAGGTTGGCCTATATTGTGTTGCTGTTGAGACTAATGAAGGGAACAAGGCCCTGTATTTAGATAAAAGTATTTGTGAAAAAGCTGATCTCGTAGAACACCATACTGGGTTACGACTGCTAGAAACATACGACTCCAATAAGTAATTTCCGACCGTCATTTACACCATCGATATCAGCGCTAACAGTATGTGTTTAGAATCGTTTATAGCAAATTCGACCCTAACAGTATGTTTTTGTAAAAGTTTATTGCAAATTACACTCTAGCAGTAAATTTTTAGAAACGTTTATAGCAAATTCGACTCTAACAGTATGTCTTTAGAAAGTTTATAGCAAATTCAGCCCTAACAGCATGTCTTTAGAATCGTTTATAGCAAATTCGACTCTAACAGTATGTCTTTAAAACAGTTTATAGCAAATTCGACTCTAACAGTATGTCTTTAGAAAGGTTTTAACAAATTCAGCCCTAACAGTATGTTTTTAGAAACGTTTATGGGAAATTCAGCGCTAACAGTAAGTTTTTAGAAAAGTTTATTGCAAATTACACCCCAGCAGTAAGTTTTTAGAAACGTTTATAGCAAATTCGACTCTAACAGTATGTCTTTAGAAAGTTTATAGCAAATTCAGCCCTAACAGCATGTCTTTAGAAAGGTTTTAACCAATTCAGCCCTAACAGCATGTCTTTAGAATCGTTTATAGCAAATTCGACCGCAACAGTATGTTTTTATAAAAGTTTATAAGAAATTCAGCGCTAACAATATATTTTTAGAAAGTTTTATAGCAAATTCAGCCCTAAAAGTATGTTTTTAGAAACGTTTATGGGAAATTCAGCACTAACAGTCTGTTTTTAGATAAGTTTAATGGAAATTCAGCTCTAACAGTATGTTATTAGAAAATTTTATAGTAGATTCAGCTCTAACATTTTGTTTTCAGAAAGTTTTATAGCAAATTCAGCCCTAACAGTATGTTTTTAGAAACGTTTATGGTAAATTCAGCACTAACAGTATGTTTTAGATACGTTTAATGAAAATTCAGCTCTAACAGTATGTTATTAGAAAATTTTATAGTAGATTCAGCTCTAACATTATGTTTTCAGAAAGTTTTATAGCAAATTCAGCCCTGACAGTATGTCTTTAGAAAAGTTTATAGCTAATTCAACTTTAACAGTATGTTTCTAGAAACGTCTATAGCAAATTCAGCCCTAACAATTTTTTTTAGATAAGTTTAATGGAAATTCAGCCATAACAGTATGTTTCTAGAAAAGATTATACGAAATTCAAGGCTAACAGTAGGTTTTTAGAAAAGGTTATAGCAAATTCAGCCCTAACGGTATGTTTTTAGAAAGTTTTATAGCAAATTCAGCCCTAACGGTGTGTTTTTAGAAAGTTTTATAGCAAATTCAGCCATAACAGATTGTTTCTAGAAAGGTTTATACGAAATTCAGCGCTAACAGTAGGTTTTTAGAAAAGGTTATAGCAAATTATACCCTAACAGTATGTTTTTAGAAAAGTTTATAGCAAATTTAGCCCTAACGGTATGTTTTTGGAAAGGTTTATAGCAAACTCACCCTACATGAAATGGTTACATAGCTTAGGGGAGCCATACACTTTCCGGCAGGCCTGTCGAGCCTATGTCTGAACAGTCCAACTGAAACCAAACTGCATGTTGAAATGATAACTTCACAAACATACTCGCAGATCGTATGGCACCGTCAGTTGAATCCACCCGAGACAAGTATAAAAAAAGTCGTTTTGTAAATTTTGTTGCTATAATTTTAACTATGAGTATAATTATGTTTCCAATTAGTGAAGATGTTCATGCAATTTTCACTTGAAGGCAAGAAAAGGACTGAGTTCCCTCTGGGTAGTACGTTTTTTACCCTAACAAACCATAACTAACAAAAATCTAGAATCCCAACAAATGGGGTCTTTTTATTTCGTGCTATCTTAACAAAATCATCATCCTGACATGATATAAGTTCTACGCCACTTACTTACATTTATTGGACAAAATTTAAATATCATTTTTGTTTAATTTTTAGGTAGTTTAATTTAGGATTAATTTAATTCTTTAATTTTAATATTATATTTCATTTTTCACTTCAAGTTTAGTTCCTACGTTTGTAGTAGTAGATTAGTATATTTCGTGTAGGCGATGATAAACATAAACGCTTTTTCGCCAGAAAAAATAAGATTAAACAAAATAATCTCGCGTGCTTGTCACTAACTCGCTTAACAAGCGTATATGGTTTCACACGCCTCAGCTTACTAGGTCTGGATGGCCTCGCTATTCTGTTGATGACGTGGTTGAAGGTATATCTTACTATTTTGCTTATAAACATTTCCATATGCAGGTCTCTGTTAAGAACAAACCAAGGTCCATTGAACATTTGCTATATTTTCCAGTCCTTTGTTTTAGGATGTTCGATTATTAATATCAGTTAATATTTAACAACTGGATTCCGCAGAATCTTACAGTATTGGGCACTAGTTTATAGGAGCAAGAGTTCTTTCTATTTGAGTTTACTGGCTATACTTACATTTTTGTTTTTTTCTCATAAGAAGTTTTTGTTTCTTTATATTGGCTGAGATATATTCTCAACTTATTTTTCTGTAGTATATCAATAGATATTTATTTTCGTTTAGGTTTATTCTCAGTCGCCTGCTCATTGGCTAAGACGTACAAGAGTTCTTGTAGTTTATTGGTAGCCTCAATATTGTAGTTTATTAGTGCATTTTATAGCTTTTTTAGCCACTATGTATGTGGTAGTAGCTTTTGATTTCGGAAGGTCGCTGGTATAAAGAAAATAGAGTACAAACCCTTGTGAAATCCTTACGTATATTTCTTTAATTTAGAGAACTCATTTCCCTGTCTGATTCTGAAGTACCTCTCGAATACTCTGCTGGAGGTTTGTTCCAATAATAAATGCCATAGAAAGTGATCAACATGAGAGTCCCGTGGAGAATCAAGTGTGTCATGCGGAGTTTTCTAAGGAACAAACTGTCGAAATTACTGTGAACCTTGCAACGAATCAATGGCAAACGCGCCTGTACGATACGGAGTCTAGGACAGAATTAAGTTGGCAATGAAAAATATGGACACCTAATTAGAATAAATTAGATGTGCTAACAAGAAATGCGAAAAATGAGAAAACCGCAAATTTCATTATTACGAGTAAAACGCAATCGAAAGCAATTTCGATTAGCTGGTGACGTTTGTGACAAGCTTAATTTTAAACTAATGAAATTTATTGTAATGAAACTAATTAATTTCAATCGATTGCGGCAAATTTCTTTAGAGCTGATTTACTCTTAGGTATTTATTGGAAGCGCTGATTTGTTATGGTTATGTATCAAGAGGTTATAGCTCACGTACGCAGGGTAGTGCCCCTAGGTAGAACTCCTCTTTATCAGAGTCGTAGAGAGTTCTCTGCCCACTATACTCCTGTTTAGAGATAGATATGAAATGATTTGGCAACTATTTTAGGATTAAGGAGAACCATCTATCTCTTCTTGTATGAGAGATAGATATGAAATGATTTGGCAACTATTTTAGGATTAAGGAGAACCATCTATCTCTTCTTGTATGAGAGATAGAGGTTATAGCTCACGTACGCAGGGTAGTGCCCCTAGGTAGAACTCCTCTTTATCAGAGTCGTAGAGAGTTCTCTGCCAACTATACTCCTGTTTAGAGATAGATATGAAATGATTTGGCAACTATTTTAGGATTAAGGAGAACCATCTATCTCTTCTTGTATGAGAGATAGATATGAAATGATTTGGCAACTATTTTAGGATTAAGGAGAACCATCTATCTCTTCTTGTATGAGAGATAGAGGTTATAGCTCACGTACGCAGGGTAGTGCCCCTAGGTAGAACTCCTCTTTATCAGAGTCGTAGAGAGTTCTCTGCCCACTATACTCCTGTTTAGAGATAGATATGAAATGATTTGGCAAATATTTTAGGGTTAAGGAGAGACATCGTATGGGAGATACAGGTTTTGTCTCACCTGTGTAGCGTCGTGTCCCCTAAGTAGATCTCCACTTTATCAGAGTACAGTAGAAGAGTGTTTTCTACCCACTATAATCCTGAGTAGAGATAGACGTGAAATGATTAGGCAAATATTTTAGGGTTAAGGAGAGGCATGCGTCTCTTCTCGTGTGTGAGATAGAGGTTTTGTCTCACCTGTGTAGCGTCGTGTCCCCTAAGTAGATCTCCACTTTATCAGAGTACAGTAGAAGAGAGTTCTCTACCCACTGTAATCCTGAGTAGAGATAGATGTGAAATGATTAGGCAAATATTTTAAGGTAAAGGAGAGACATCCTATAGGAGATAGAGGTTCAATATACATGTGTGCAGGGTCATGTTTCCTAAATAGATCTCCTTTATCAGAATCGTAGAAAGTTCTCTTCCCACTATACTCATAAGTAGAGATAGATGTGAATCAGTTTGGAAAAGTTTTGTAATTAAAGTATAGCCATAAGAATCGTAACTCACTTTTGGCAGAATCTCATTCCTGTTCACCAACGCTGCTTAGACAGTTGCATAGAACTCAGTAAGCATAAGCAAAACTCAGGTAATTTAATAATGGTAATATTATTACAATATATTTGTTGACAAAAGCTCAACTGTCTGATTATTTTTAAAACGTGCAGCGGTTTACCTGAAGGATAAAGCCTCGTTTCTGCTCCTAATCCTACGCCTGCTCACGACTGCTTTTAATTCAAGGTTGTCATTGTACACCACAACTTATTCGTAATAAAACCAGGTTAACGAAGCGTAAGCAAAGATTGTGCTGTCCTTCAACTGGCAATTGAAAACAATTAAAGGATGATATAGCCCATTAGACACTGGCTACACAGCCGCAAAACTTTCAAGGTTGATTGGTCCTATTTATTTCCGGCAAGGCTCTGGGTATCTGGTTCAGTGTCCGACTTAGTCAGCTGATTGATACAACATAAAATACCTCTGTCATCAACGTTAACGATGTCTATAAAGTGACGGAAATCGTAAAATAATTACCGATTGCTTCCTTATTGTGACACGTCCTTCCTTGTCGTACAGAATACCGCAAATTGACGGGGACAGGTCAGTGCTAGAATGAATGTCATGATTTCGCAGTGTTGTTTATAAGTCAACATTATTAAGACCAAAGGTCTGTAAACGGGTGACATTAAAGGGATTTGTAGAAACTGTATAAAACACGTAAAATAAATCCAAAGGAAAGGTGTCTTGGCTTGCTATTTGGATATTCAATTTGAAACTTTCTCTAGTAAGGTTACTATATACCATCACCATAGATAGTTTGAGTCGACTCGCAAGGAACTTTTGTATAATTTTATTTTTTTAATACAAATTAATTTTATACAATTCAAATTTTTCATAACAAAATTTCCTCATAAACTATATTTTTTGTGAATGTGTTTTCAATTTGATTTTTTTAAGAGATCGTATTATCAATATGTATCTTTAATCCATCTTGATATTTTACTCGACTTAGTGCAACATAAAGTTGATCATGGGTAAAAACAAGTTTGGTCGATTGAATGCCTTACTTATAGTTATTGAAAATGTAAGTCTTAAAAGAAATTGGTTCTTTTTCGTTTGTAATGGCATGTTAGAATCTGTTGATATTAATTTAGTTATTGGTAAAAATATGACGTTTCCTTTTCCAGAACCAGTGATTATATATAATTTAATACACTTATCAAACATATCTAGCATGGTAAGACGTACTCCATTAACTAAACCTGATCCAAATTTCAAATGTCTAATTAATCGTTAATACTGTTAAAATATCTGTACTCAGCTGATTTTAATATAATATTTGTACAGCTGTTTCTCAGGTGAAATATTTGAAAATCATACTCAGCTGTTTTTCATGGCAATGTATTTCTTATTGAAATTTTTGGTAACTTTAAGGTCCTCAAATACAAATGTTGTAAATTGAGAAAAACCTATATTTTCCCGCTCCTTCATGCCAGTACCTTTAATTTTAAACATCTCCCTGCTCTTTACGAATTTCAATGCTCCCACAATTTTTCTCTCAAACTTCGGCTTACGAATTTATATATGGATTACAATGAATATAAATAAAGTAACATAACCTATGTCTTAAAACAGCTGTTCTAAAACATAACCTACCACATAAAATCATCTGTTATATGAAATAATGTTGTATCACTTATTTTAAGCCAAGCGGGAAGAAATAACTGTATTGCATACTTTTCCCCTTTTGTGAAAAGGTTTTGTCTCATATAACTAAAACTAATTCATTAAATTTAATTAATGAAGTAATATATGAAAAACTGTATTGACATCAAGTGTCATCCACTACAAAACTGAACTTGAGTGGGTGGCTAAAAAGTATTTGATCAACGATTGAAAATTTGATCAAGCTATATATAAGGAGAGTGTGAACTAATAGAAGGAATTGAAAAAGGTTATCGAGAGGACACCTAATTTCAATCTCCCATTGAGTTGTCCATGCTTGTCCTCTGACTATTCACGTTCTGACAGGCGGAACGAGGTGAAACCTAAGTACGAATACGGTTGGGTAATGAGTGCAAATGCCGTCTACAGCGGGAAATACTATTCTAACAAATAAACATTTTCCTTTACCCTAACACGCACGCCTCTTGTAATCTTTTGTCGTTAGACCGAGTGTAAACATTCGTATAATGTACCTTACATACGGATTCGACTTTAAAGAAGCCCACAATCTTTTAGTAAAAAGAAACAGGCGCTCTATTGCCCTTACATTGTTCAAACCTGTTCGTAACTTTCAGTTTTCAGCTCAACCATTACATCGTTCCGCACGACCTATTCAATATTTGGTAATATTTTTGTTGAGGATAGGAAAAGCAGCACTTGTATATTGCCAAACGAAACACAAAATAGCGTATAAGACCGCCCCCTTTGCCCTTTGACTTGATGTTAGAGATTATCACAGAGTAGACACACCTCTGACATAGTTTCAAGCCCCTCGTAGCTTTCTCTAAAACGGAACAGGTGTTCAGGTGTTGCGGTAGTACATTTAAGCATCATGTTAGATTGCTTAGGTAATAGCGCTAATAATGGGAATGAGGATTTGTGTTACAGTTTGAAAAACACGATGCTATTCCAACGAAACGGTTCGACTCCTTTTATCACATTTCCATTAACTCAGGGGTGACAAATAAACTTAGTGTCAAGCCTGTATTACCTTATTATTGTATTTTATATAATTCTTTTGTTTTTTATTTCAATTTTTTCAATTTTTTTCGATTTTTTTATTACAACACTAAAAATAAAAATTTTACATAACTAATACTGTTTATTGATAGAATTTTACTACTAGAAATCAATAGTAACTAGCACCGTAATTTCTTGTAAAGGTATCTAGATAACAAGTAATATAAACAAAAATGCCTTAAAGTCAATTCCTAATTAGGTCAACAAACCTGTTTTATTAAACAATTACAATTAATATTGTAATAAAGTAACAATTAATATACTAAAGTAACAAGTAATATTATAATATTAAATAAAGTAACATAGCATATACGTTAAAACAGCTGTTTTACAACATAACCTATAACATAAAATCAGCTGTTTTATCAAATCATATGTTATCACATATTTTAAGCCAAATGCGACGAAACTATATTACTTACCTTGCCCCTTTTGTGAAGAGTTTTCTCCTAAAATAAAACAAAATTTAATAAATGAATTAATTAAGTTTTACCGAACGTAATGGACTATAAAATTCAAAAATGAATTATTATTTGAAAACACTATATTAACATCAAATGTCATCGACTACAAGTTTAAAAATTTTGAATTTTAATTCGAGTGAATGAATAAAAAGTTTTATTAACGATTGAAGTATTGAACAAGATATATGGATAGTGTGAACTAATAGAAAGAATTGAAAAAGTAACAGATAAAAGAAGCTATATCAAAGTAGTAGGGGTGAAGATAAAAAGTTAAAGAAATTATTAGACTGAAGAGAGAAATTCGTGTTGTTTTAATTCAAAATCTGTTCACATTTTCGCCATTTTCTAATGATGGAAATTGAAATACATATGAGTTAACGAATTTTATCATTTTGATGCTGAATGGTGGGGATTGGCCTTAAAAAGTTAAAGAAGTCTTTTGCGATGCCTCCCTGACAACACCTCACTTTAAAAATACCGCCATAGCACACACCTCACCACTTTCAATACACTTATTCATTCACATAGGTTCAGGAGAGTTTGTGCTAGAAATCTTGCTTTAATTCTGTTGCAGAGCAGGCTACGGTTTGTAATAGGAACACCTTGCCCAATAGGAACGTTTTGCTTTCACTGTCCCCTAAACTTAGCACCCGGTGAAATCTTTTTGGACATTTCTTACTCCTATCTTCCTACATTAGCTTTTGACTTGTTAACAAATCTATATCCCCCCATTAGAATTAGGTCTATTCGCTATGTGACTCTACACTTTAAAATATTTATTATTTTCCATAAGCGATAGTAATGAAAAAAAAACGTTTGGTAATTTGCTTTGAAAGAGAAACACACAGTAAGACTGAAATTATCGTTGTGCAACGATGAGTGACGCAAGTTACTTCATTTCCGGAACATTGTCAGGGTTGTTAAAACTATGCAACTGGATGGGTAAGTGACGCAATCAGACTGTTTTTAAAAGAAGGAGTTTTTCAGTATCCTAGCACTACGTTTTGTAGTGTGACCGGGAGTCAAATTGTAGACATGTGAAGTCATGTTTCTTACGCTTTTTCAGTCAAATTTTCGTAAGATGGAAGAATTGTACTAAAGATTTTCGGAAGCTAAATATGGTGGAGAAAAACACTAACCCGTTTTCGGGTTTTCTTAGGTGGATATTTGGAGGTTTTGTTGAAATATTTTTAAATACTATTTCCTTTAAATTTCAAAATTGGGTATATTTTATTAAATTATAAATAACATTTATAAATATAATAATGTGTAAACTTTTAACATGCGTAATTATAATACTAAATCAGGTTGTTTTTTAACATTTGTAAAAAGTTGTTTAAAGTATAGAACAAGTATATTTTGCTAATAGTAAATCTACAAGAGAAATATTTCTCTTTAAATACTTATTTTAATTTAATTGAATACATCCTTAATTCATTTTAATCTACATTAAAAGAAGTTTACCCTTCTAGAGTATGTTTCAAACACGCCCTTGAGGTGCTTTTAAAGATAATATTGCTGATCATGGAAAAATATAACTTTATTTATTTATTTAATTAAAAACACCAGTATAAAAGAAAAATCTAACCTAAATCTGTATTATATTTTTGTTATTTGTATAAAAATATTTATTTTGTGGATTATTGATTGCTGCAAAGAAAAATAACAGTTATTTTTTCTCAAACAATTGGACGAATATTGTACCAGGATAGTGAAAAAAAAGTTCATAACGAATACAGGAGCAGTTGTTTTTCTGAGGAATTGTATTAAAGACATTTAGGCTTTATATACTTTAACTGACAAAGTTAAATAAATATTGAAGACTCAATAAGGTATAACCATTTTCATTCCACAAGTTATGTAGTAAATCGCGAGATGTAGCAAGAGACCTAGCCAGCCGATGGGCAGTAGCCTATTTGCCATTTAGATTGAAGGGGCTCGCTGACTCGTTGTTAGGCGAACCTCAATGCTATACGTAACTGTCCGCCACACCCCGACTTGTTGCAAGAGAGGGAAGAGCCTGATTGGCTTTCAATACTAGGTGGTGAATTCCCCTCCTTAGGCGCATCATCGGTCTCTTGCTATATCTTGTGAGTTGTAAGTAATAATAAGGTTTCGTTTTATTAAAAAATAAACAATATTTTCGTCAAATTGAAAAGTACTATAATTTTTTAACTGTAAATGGTCTCACAAATCATGATTCGTGATGCGAGACCGTCCCACACGACAGCGAGCAGGGGACACATCTCCGAATACACTCGTTTTGGAAACCGAATATACTAGTATCTAAATGTTAGGGAAGACAATATCGTTATTTCTCATGCACAAAACTGGCACGCTTAGTTAATATTTGTGTTTCACTTATAACTCTCTATCTACCGACAATGTATTGGTAAGAGAACAAGTAAATATACAAGTAAACATATTTGAAGTAATATTAATTTCATTAAATAAAATGAACTGTTACATAAATGTGATAATTTATTTAAACTAATCTCTTTTAATTAATTAATTAAATTATTTTTTAAAAATAAATTTGTATACTGTGGTTAACTTTAAATAAATAAATAAATAAATAAATATATATATATATGTACAAATATCGCAGTATGTTTTCTTGTGTATTAATAAAGAACAAAAGTCTAAATACAAATACAAGAATTATAATTGAATTTACAATTCAATTATAATTGTAAATTCAATTATAATTCTTGTATTTGTATTTAGACTTTTGTTCTTTATATATATATATATATAAGTAAATATATATAAAGTAATTTAAAATTTATAAATCTTGCAACATATTTATTCTTACAATATGTGCTAATTTTCTACTTAATAAAAATTTAGGAATAAATTGTAAAGGGATTTATTAAATTTTTTATTATTATACTTAAATAATCTTCCGAATATTGTTATTAGTTAGGCCTACTAAAGTATCACTAGATTCTTTTGTAATAATTTTATTTTATTATTGGTAAATAGTTTAATAAAATATTTTGGTTAAAAACTGATTAAAAATTTTTTTTTTTAAATTTTAAGGCAGTAATGAAATTTGACTCTTATTTCAGGTAGAGGGTAAGGAAAGAATTATGCGCAAAATGGTTAGAGTAGGGGGGTCATGGCATTACGTGGATGGGTGACGAAACCTGTTTGGTAGACTACCTGCATTAGTTTGGATTATTTTATTGTTAGATGGCATACGTTATTAGTTAACTGGTACACAAGTTACAATGTACTGTTAAATAGAAACAAAATCTTATCAGTGCCGCCGATTTGTAACACATCCAACCAAATGCTTTCCTTATTTTGTGAAACATCGCGGGAAATAATCCGACCAAATTTGCAGGCTTTTGTTGCGAAACGTTCCGCCAGTGTTATTTCCCGAGCTGGTGTATCCGGTTACGGGAAACGGATGTACTATTTCGCCGATTTTCTCGCAAGATATCCCGTCAACCTAATTTCTGTCACAGGTCTCGTGGAATAACAGATATAATATTCCTTTAGTGCCAGAAGCGGACAGATATGCGTCATTCTGCTTCAGCGCTGTGTAAGTGCGTCATATTACTTCCTGGTCGTAACACCCTACAAACACCATTTCCGGTAATACTAATGCGATTTAACAGAACGTTTAATTTCATTTGAGCGCTAACATAACACTCCCGCGAATTGTACAGTGAATATAAACGATTCTATTTAGAAAATGGAATGAAGTCGTTAGGGCTATATATTTTTTATAGGCACGCCGGTTGGTTTTTAAGCAACGCAGGACACCATCGGGCTACAAATCGGGACATTTGCATGTTTCGGCGCTTTAAATAGCAATGACCATTTGGAAATGAGCTGTTGCAGATGAGCCTGATGCTCGGATGAGCCACCTGTCTTACACATATTATTTCAACGCTAATAATACAAACGTTAATAGAGTAAAATATTAGAAAAATATATTAGATTTATCGACTGAAGTATATTAAGATAGAAGGATATAGCGCGCGCAGCATATTACTAATGGCGGTACCGAAGCTAAATTTGCAGCTCCTTCCCTTCTAAGTTGTAACCGAGGTTACAATGATGGTTTTAAACGAATAATTTTTCTTTGGCACATTTAAGAAAAAAATGATTTAATCTGTTTAAGCAAATTTTTAGTTATTTAATTAAACTTACAAGATTATTTCTTAGTAACTCGTTTACCAGGATTTTTAAGAGATCGTGTTTATTTCAAATAGCAAGTACGCTATTTACCCTATTTTTCAGCTTCTTTTGCATTGCGTTTCCACCTTGAATTCATAGCGGAAGAACTCTCCATTACTTCTTTTTTTACGGTTATTTGGTTTATAATTATGTATCTTTTGGGTTCCTAGATCTTACTACTTTTAGGGTTGTTAAGTTTAAATCTACATGCTTGAGTGTATGTTTGTGGTTTGTTCATTCGTTTGTGTGTGTGTGTATGTGTGTGTGTGTGTGTGTGTGTGTGTGTGTGTGTGTGTGTGTGTGTGTGTGTGTGTGTGTGAGTGAGTGCTTGTGTGTGTGTATGTGTGTGTTTGTTTTTGTTTGTGAGTGTGTGGGTATTCTCTCTCTCTCTCTCTCTCTCTCTCTCTCTCTATATATATATATATATATATATATATATATATATATATATATATATATATATCTGTGCGTGCGTCTGCGTGTGTGTGTGTGTGCCAAAATGTAGTAATTATACTTTGCTACAAATGTTTATCACTTTGTATCTAGATGTGACGCCCTCCTGGCGCACACATGGTACCCAGATTGCGTATGCCTAAGGACATAAGGCGTGTTTAAAGCTGCTTTTATAAGTCTAGAAAATTGTACTTTATCGAGCCGCCATTATAAAACTTTTGGACTCAAAGAAGATGACTATATGTTAGGGAATTTGTATTATTGAAAGACCAAGGTTAACAGGTTTTACAAATAACCTCTTCGTCGCTTAAACTTATGGAAAAATAGGCTTTATGTTTACAAGGAACTAACACTAAATGTAGCCCTAATTCTTTAATCGGTAAATCCTCTTCACCGGAAAACCCTTAATCTCTTAAAAATAACTAAGATAAAGTATTTTAAATTTAAAGTAAATTAGGTTTAGTAGGCTAATTACTTGATTTTGCAAGCTTTATGTTTTTTTAAATTATATAATTTATAAATGGAAATCCTGAAAGTTGACTTTCTCGAGATTTTTGTTAGTTTGCTTATTTTTGTTATTTAAAGCTAGAGAAATAGCCCTGAAATAAATTCTTTGTCCCTTGCGGGGATCAAACCATTATCTACTTGCTCCATCGCCTTTCTTCACTTTCTTTTCTAGTTTTAAGGCGATCGTTTAGTATAACTACTGTAGTCTACGTAGGATAGGAAAGGGTAATGTGTAGGGTTACTAGAGGAGAGATTGTGACATCGCGTGGGGAGATCTCCCACCTGAACTAACATCCTCTTAACTGGGGTAAAAAAAATGTCTACCTCAGATCTTTCTTCGATTGATGTTGGATTGTATTCATTCTAACTGTGTTAGTTCTGATCTCTCTCTACTCCCTCCTTCTCTTTCTCTCTCTCTCGGAGATCTCCTACTTGAACTAATATCCTCTTAAATGGGGTGAAGAAATTTTTATCTCGGATGTTTCTTTGACTGATGTTGGATTGAAATCATTCTAATTCTATCAGTTCTGATCTCTCTCTCTCTCTCTCTCTCTCTCTCTCTCTCTCTATCTATCTATCTATCTATCTATCTATCTATATATATATATATATATATATATATATATACCTTTCTCTCTCTCTTCTTTCTATAAACATGAATATCGTATTTATTAAACATAAACCACTTCAATACTAGAATTATTTGTATCTATACATAGGTTTAAAGCCTTGGAAGTTACTATTGGCAGCATCTTCAGGAACTTTTGCACATATTCAGTAATACAATACAACGTATATGTACTTCTATATAAATATATAACAGCTAGGCTATTGAATCGTATACAAGAGGTGTTCTTCAAAATTTAGCATTTTCTTATATAGTGTGTTATTTTTCTTTTCACGGTTCGAAAATTCAATCTTCTGTTGCATTTTTATCATCAAAGTCCTCCTAAAATTAATCTTTCCTTGATTGAAAATGAAACAAAAGCCATTTTTAACCGCTGATAACTTGAATCATAGCTTGGATTACTGATGGAAAAACACACACAATCACGCACACACTCACGCTCTTGCACGCGCGCGCTTTTATGTAGTTTTAAAGCTACGAACCATAGCCGTAGCAAGATCTAGAGTTCCAAAAGACGTAAACACAGTCAATTTTTAAATACTTAATACCAAAATTTGACATAGCTTCAGCCACACTTTGCACTTGTGATAATAATTTAAAATTTAATAATTTGACCTTTAATAATTTATTATATACTTTAATTTATTTTAAAAAATAACTATAAATATTATTACCTACATATTATAATCTAAATATTTAATATAGTAAATATTTTAAACATGCATTTATTGAGGGCGTCACATTAGGGTATGGAAACTAAGCGGCAAATCCCCATTAGTAATATCCTGTGCATGCTTATGCTCTTTTTTTTTAAATCAAAGTCTGTTCGTCAAGATTACCAAACATGATTTATTTGTTTTTAAAAATGTATTTAATAATTTATCAATTTATTTAAAAAAATAACTATAAGTATTCCTTTCTACATATTATAATCTAAATATTTAATATAATAAATATTTTAAACTAGCATTTTTTTAATGGGAGGGAAACGTTAAGGAAAGAAAACTTCTTGGCAAACTTAGCTTTGAAATCCCTATCTTAGCTTAGAATGATGCTCTCGCTTATGTCTATCAATCAGAAAGGGATAGACACTAGAGGTTAGAACCGTTGCATATGTGGACCATGGCTAGTAACAAGAACCTAAATAAATTCACGTCGCAGAGGTAGTAGACAACGATATTGAAGAGGTGCTGTTATTGAGGGTCCTGTACAAACGCACCCTGCCTGTCTCCACGTACCTTTTAATTAATTCCACTCGGCAACTTCCATCCTATTCAATCTAAGCCATCAAGTCGGCATAGATAATAAATCCACAATCACTCGCTCTACATATCCCCCGGGCGATGAAACCACTGTCATTTCCGAGTTTGATTGATCTTTTGTCTATTCTGCCGGACTAGCTGAACGTTGCGCAACGTTTCGCAACACTGCTCCGGGAGCTGCGAATCATAAGTTGTTGACCTAACCTAACCCACTTTCACCCTCCTTTGTCCCTCCCGTTGGCGTAACCACATAGGATCCTCCTGCGCCTAGCATTTTGTCGGATTCCATAACGACAAATGGAGAAAGGTAAAGAAATAACACATTCCTTTCCCTACCTACAAAGTTCCACGAACCCGACTGAGGTCATGCTTTAATCCGACTGAGATCATCCAGGCGCTGTTTACGTTGCCCGTTTATTGTTTTTTGTGTATAATAAACTCTGGTTTAAAATTTTACTCTCTCTTTTAAGCTGATATTTTTTTATTAATGTTATTCAAATATGCAAACAATAAATCACCAAATGCATTTCAAAATAAAATAAATTCTGGGGGACTGCGTTTATTATTAACATTGAGACAGTTTGACCGAGTATCTCTTTTTTTTGACAACTCGTCATTTTACATGCAATATACGTTTGCAATACAGATGTTTCGTGATGTAACAAAGTGCAAGAATGTGTAATGTACTTTGTGCTAGGATGGAAGAACAATATGCTGAAGGATGATCTTAAACTTAACATCTGCTCAGGTGGGTTAACTTGCTCTTTTGAGTTGCTAAGCGGTTGCCGCTTTAAACTTGCAGGGGCAGCTAATAGGCTGGTTTATCTCTTAGATACTTTCTGTTTGTAATTTCCGAAAATAAGGTTTTTAATTATAATGTTTTGTTGTGCGTAGTATATAAGAAATATTTATACGTAGAGCTGAATCATCCTATCTTATATGGGGGAGTATAGAGCAAAGAAGATGTCTTTTTTCTGTCTCTGCATGAATTCAGACTATAATATTTCTTACATCAGCTACTGCTTATGAAGTACACATATACTAGAATAGTTATTAAAAAAAATGAAAGTATGTATATATATATATATATATATATATATATATATATATATATATATATATATATATAAAGTTATCTAAATAAGTATTGTAGATGTAGCTAGTTTAATGATGACCTATTGTATAAATTTACTGACGCAGTCTTTGTGTTAAACACCTGCGAAGCCATTGTTAACTTTAGTCTAGAACGGTTCTCACTCCAGAACGGTCTCTACACTGCGAGTATACCAGCGTATATGTAAAAGTAATTCTTGTAACATTGTTATTCTAAATTAATAAACATTTAATAAAATAAAATCATTTTTTTAAAACCTTTTGTGTATAACGAAACAAAAACACGTAACTTTATATATATATATATATATATATATATATATATATATATATATAATATTTATTTAAATTTCGTGTTTTAACGACTAAAATTAAACTTTTTAAAATCTAAATTATTACATATACCTAATTGCGTTTATTTAAATCCGTTAAAATAATGTGTTACTCTGTAAATTTATGAAAATAAATTCCATTGCAACTCATTTATTTGTTATTTCAGCTACCATAATCCTTTTTATATATTCTAGAATCTTCTGAAAATACAAATCATGAGAAGCAAAGTTTATATTGTTGAAATTTTCGATAAATAATCAAATTGCTTTTAATAATGTATTCAGTAGAGATAAACTAAAATAAAATATAATTACAATAATAATGTATAGACAGACACACACACGCGCGCGCGCGCGTCTTAAATTTAGTAATTATTTTTTTAAAGTTCGACTACATTTTTCACTTAGGTGTTTCCTTTGTTTTACCAGTTCCACGACAACTATATTTTTTTAATGGCTACATTTTTACTACATAAAATTTCACCACTATGAAGTATATGTGTATTTCGCTTACATGGTTGGCATCATCAGAAGGTTGCAACCGAACCAAAGTAAAAGACGTTAACTGTCGCTCCTACTTCTTCACTCAGTGACCGTGTTAACCAACCACAAAGTCTTTGGACATTTATTTTGTAACATTAGCTGATAGATTTCTTTTTAAGAGTACATTATTTATATTAAAAGTAACGGAAATGCTTCTTTTATATTATTTTAATTACTGTATTTATTTTCAGGAAAGAAAAAAATCCTTAAAGGAATCAACGGGATTTTCAAATCAGGAGAGTTGACGTGTATTATGGGCCCTTCCGGGGCTGGAAAGAGCACCCTTATGAACATTCTGGTCGGATATGTGTAAGTACTAACCAGGACAATTGTAACTGAATTTATTGTTTCAGCTGAAGTGTTTCTTTATTTTTTTAAATAATTGCCCATATTTAATACTCAATAAATATGGCACGTAGCCATCGAACGTGTTTTTCCTAAGTGAATGAATTAAACACTGTCATAAATAAATAGGTAGAAACTTAGACTTAACATTCAATTTCAATGTAACCTAGCATTAACTAATATTTAATTTCTATGAATATGGGGATATTCTGGTTCCCCTAGCTTTGACCTTTGCCATCTTGTAGTACCAGACGGCGCCCTTTACACATTGTTAATCCTTATTCCACCTACACCTGAATGGGCTTTATAAGGAAAGTTGTCTACCTATACGAGCTCTTAAAAGGATAACTGTCCACCAATTTGCACCATTAAAAAAAATGTTCTATCTATACGAAACTTTAAAAGAAAAAATATCTACCAATATACAACTTTATAAGGAAAAAATTGCTACCAATATGGACCTTTAAAAGGAAAAAATGTCTACCAATATTCACCTTTAAAAGGAAAAAAATGTCTACCAATATGAACCTTTTAAAGGATAATTGTCTACCAATATTCACCATTAAAAAAATGTTTTATCTATACGAAACTTTAAAAAAAAAAATATCCATCAATATACAACTTTATAAGGAAAAAATAGCTACCAATATGGACCTTTAAAAGGTAAAAATGTCTACCAATATTCACCCTTAAAAGGAAAAACATGTCTACCACTATGCAGCTTTAAAAGAAAAAAATGTCTACCAATATGCACCTTTAAAAGGAAAAAATGTCTACCAATATGCTCCTTTTAAAGGATAATTGTCTACCAATATGCACCATTAAAAAAAATGTTCTATCTATTCGAAACTTTAAAAGAAAAAATATCTACCAATATACAGCTTTAAAAAAAAATGGCTACCAATATGCACCTTTAAAAGGAAAAAATGGCTACCAATATGCACCTTTAAAAGGAAAAAATGTCTACCAATATGCACCTTTAAAAGGAAAAACATATCTACCAATATGCACCTTTAAAAGGAAAAAATGTCTACCATTATGCACCTTTAAAAGGAAAAAATATCTACCCATATGCACCTTTAAAAGAAAATTGTCTACCTGCATGTAAGTTTAAGAGGAAAAATATCTTCCAATATGCACATTTAAAAGGAAAAATTTTCTGTCAATATCCACCTTTAAAAGGTTTTTTATAAACTCGCAAACATTCTGTGTCATAACATTTTCAAAAAAAAACAAAATCAGGTTATTAATATTTTTAGTAAGTCACTTTTAAAAGTTGTTATTCTTTGACCGGAATTATCTCGAGGCTGGCCTTAAATAACTTGCATCAAGCTTATGAAAGCCTCTTTCCAATCAATTCATGTTGTGATACTTAAAATTTATGTTTATCGCATATGTTAACAAGTTACTATAGCGTGACAATTGCCCGGAGATATTTACTTTGCTTCAGCTGCAGTTGTCAGCGGTAACCTTTTACAACAAACAATAAATAATCTGGTGTCAACTAATAAATGCTACCAGAAATACAAAGACCACAAGTATAGAATACCACTTCACCGGGAGGACCTCATCATCCACAGCGGAAATTTATTTTCTTTATATTTATTAAATTTGATTGATCTATTTAAACGGCTTTGATTAAACCCCAAAAAATATGTAAATCGTTTAAAGGTAATCATTTCATAAAAAATATAATTTTATCATCTTAAAGCAAAATTTAAGATTTATTTCTAGATAGTTGCTTGTTTTCTTTTAAGAAAAAGCTAAACATATTTTAATAAAAATTAAACTGGCTGCGCCTGATGTGAGAGAAGGAATTTAAGTAGATTAGATTAAATTTTGGACAAGAATTTTTCCTGGTAATTGGGTCATGAAGAGAGCAATGGACTTCGTGGGTAGCATACATATATGAACCTACTATCTGAGTCGCACAGAGTTGTGAATCGCCCGTCTACTATTTACTTTGTTTTAATTCTAATAAATTTTCTTTAGTGAAAGTGTAAAGAAGTTGTAAAAAGGAATCTGTTTAGATGAAAATTATTTTCTTCTCTGAATTTAAAATTGGTTTTAAAGTTCATATGTTCATACAACTCCTTATTTATACTTTTTTATTTATATTGATTATATTTTTAAACAATCGATAGTTTAAATATTTTTTTTTAATTTTGTGATTTTTTCTTAATTTAAAATTTTTACTCCTTATTTAAAGGCTAAAAAAATTTTCTAAAAAATGGCATCATCTCTAAGAAATTAATTCCCAAAATATCGCTTTAACGCAATCAGTTCTGCGGTTGCGCACATTAGTAAGACTTTGTTCTTAGATTTTAAAAAACTCCAAACAAATCTATTTTAGAAAAATTAGTAATCGATTTTGTAACATCGTTAGGTAATTTTTATGTATGTTAAATAAATACTTATTGAACAAGTAATTTTAAAAATATGTTAAGTAAATTCCTTCTTTGTTAAGCCAACAAAGAAAAATTTTAATTTAGTTTCTTCTTATTGTATAATTAGAATTAATATAAATATGTATATACATATGGCAGAATAACAATAGCAAGTGGCAAAATTAAAAGCGAATTTCCTTGCAATTTTTCATTTTTTTTTTTTAATGTATGGTAGTGGACTATTGTTTTTATTTGTTACTATTTAAACGCTTTCTTTTTTTCTTTGCTTGCATTTTGTTGTAGTTTCTTTTTGTTTTCCTTTCGCATTGTCCGTTTGTGAGGCAAGGTTCAATATTGTTAATCCAATTCGTTAGTTTATTTTATTCTTTTCATTCATTTTTAATCCTAGAGCATTATTTATGATATTGTGTGGTAGATAAGGTTGTACAATTGGGTTTCGACTATAATCAGTTGGGTACAAAAGAAATTAATATAGATCTTTGAAAATTACAATTCTAGCTATGGGAACGTTGACTCTCTGCGAAAAGCGCCAGTCAATGAATTGTTATAATTTCATTATTGAATAAATATTTGAAAAAAATGTATTAGCATCAATTGTCATCCACTATAGGTTTTAAAAAATGTATTTGAACTTGATTGGATGAGTAAAAACTTATTTTATTAACGATTGAAAATTTGCACAAGATATATACAAGGAGAGTGTGAACTAATACAAGGAACTTAAAATTAATCATAATTTGCCACTAGACTAAGCTACCCCTTCAGTTTACTGTTTATGCTCCTCACAAAGCAGGTCTAATCAACACATGGCATTTACTGCTAAGCTGTAAAGTTACATGTAATTTAAAATAAGTTTCCCTCATTTCAATAAACCTAATTAATTTTGGGTAAACCCTAAAACCATTTATAAACGGTGAAAGGCTCTTTCGTAGAAATAAACTGAAAAATATAACTTTAACTTAGTAACACAAGCCTCTTGTTGAAAGATAATAGAGAATATTGTTCTCATATTTTCAAAAAGCAAGAATACGAATAATGCAAGAAAAGTTGAGGAAACAAGAAAAGGTATTGGAGGCTAACGAATTAATGAGGCTAGTAAAATGGAAGAGGGAAAATAATAGTAATAAGCTCAAAATGAAAAATATAATTGTTCTTACAAGTATAGGTATTAGTAGCATGGCAGTAGCATACGGCACTTTTATACTGATTGTATCAATAAATTTAATTCTGTGTAATTCTGTTTTGTACTTAAAAATAAACTCTTAAGAATTAATCGTTTATAAATGAATACAAGTGACTTACTTACAAAATTACAGATCCAAAAACTTCTACTTATTGTACTTTTTAACTATTTATATTTAGTATTATAAATTGTGTGTGTGTGTGTGTGTTTGTTTGTGTGTGTGTATGTGTGTGTGTGTGTGTGTGTGTGTGTGTGTGTGTGTGTGTGTGTGTGTGTTTCATACCAATCAGTTTATGAAAGAAACTGTCAGTTCATATTGATGTCCATAAAGTAAGTGAATATTATCTTAGATAAGATTAAGGTAAGGTCTATAATAGGGAAGATTTATTGCAATCCCTGTACAGGGTTTCATGCCAAAGTAAATCTACTGACTTTTGGGGTTATGGGAACTTGTCAACTATAACCTTGGTGTAGTGACACAGCGTGAAACACTTGCTGAAATATATGTAGGACTAGGTACCGATAGGAGAAGAAATTATGTTTATTTGTCTGTGAGCTTAATGTCTAAATTACTTGAATCACAAAAAAAAGTGAAGTCTATGTTAGTAAAGTCCCATTAAAGATCTGAGCTAGACTATTCTTTTAATTAATTTGTAATTTAGTAATAAAACCATTTATTGAAAATGAATATTTGATTAAAGTAAATTGTGTTACTAATCCTATGCTCTAGAACTGTTTATAAACAACTAATATAAGAAAAACAAAAATTAAAGTCATTTCCTACTGAGATCAATGAAAAAAATTATTTTAGTTACTTTTTATTTTATAATTACAATTAATATAAATATGTATATACTGTACATATGACAGAATCAGAATATTAAGTGGCAAAATCTCCTTGCAATTTTCCATTTCCCTCTCATACAGTATGTGGTGTTGGCCTATTATTTTTCTTTCTAGTATTTATTTGCTTTCTTTTTTTTCTTTTGTAATTTACAAAGCTAACGGTGATATATAATTTCTCAGTCTATTAATCTCTTTTAATGCTTCACTATTGCAAGGAACGTTTCACTTATAATTTCATATACATGTTTAAGTAATTGGTTCCTAGCTATCAGAAAGATATCTCAGTGCCAATGTGATGGATTTCAAACATATAATACGGACATTCAGTTCGAATCTGTCAGACATCAAAATTTTAAAATTTATTTATTGAATAAATATTTGAAAAAACATTTATTATATAAATATTTTGAAAAACAATATATTAACATAAATTGTCATCCACTATGGGTTTTAAAAAAATGTATTATAATTAGATTGGATGAATAAAAACGTATTTTATTCACGATTGAAATTTTGTACAAGATATAAGGAGAGTGTGAACTAATAGAAGGAATTGACCATTTTAATCCATTTCTTTGTATACATCTTTATAAACACCAAATTTTAAAATAAGTTCGTAATTAATTTTTTATTTATGAAATTAATTATGTATAAATTAAATGTAAGCTTCTCAAGAAGATAAAGTCTAGGCGGATTTCTCTATAAGATGAAAAATACAATGTATTAGAAAGAAACAGTCCATATAGAGTATTAAGATGTTTAAAAAGTAGGTTAATGTACTTCAAATGGAATTTTAAATTATTTTTTAGGGGAAAATCCTCTAAGACTATTAATCAATGTATATATATTTACTTTATTATTATTTTTTTTTAAATGTAATCATTTATTTCCAGAACAACAGGTGTTAAAGGAACTATTATCACAAACGGGCATCCAAGACAGTTAAAACTGTATAACAAACTGTCCAGTTATATTATGCAGGAGGACTTGTTACAACCTAACCTGACTGTATATGAATCCATGTTAGTAGCTGCTAACCTCAAACTGGGAGACGAATTGTCAAAACAAGACAAAGAAAGAGCTGTAAGTGCAATGAATACAAATGTATCAGGTACCTTGCACTCATATATAAATAATAATTACGAATAGACCTAAAATTTTTTATTCCGATTCCCATTTTGATTCTCAAATTTGTCTTTCGATTCTCGATACTTAAATCGATTCTTGATTCTTTCAAGTTATATAGGGTTACATGATATTCTTTAATAATGCGTTTAGTTAACATCTTGGTCGTATTGTAAAGCCTTTTAAAAGTGTCATTTTAGTGTAATAGATTACACAAAACGTTCAACCTTGATTTATGAATAGGAAATTTTGAATCATGACAAACGTGTCGGATAAAAGTAGTGATTCATTTAAAGTTACAAATGTGAACTTTAGTTGACAATTACAATATAACTCCAGTAATAGCCATTTCAGTTTGTATAACTGGATAATGTGGAACTACATGCTATTTGTGTTTTGTTTTGACAAGGATGAAGTGGTGGCGAAGTAGTGGCTGACAGAGCCTGAAGAGAGAGAGAGAGAGAGTGTCGAGTCGAGTCCGAGTGAGAGTGGACCAGAAATGGTTTCGATTGCCTTTGTTATTGTGTCATAAATATAGTGTTTTTGTTATCTCAAATCAGCAATCATTTAATCGTTTAATTCATTCAAAGTAACTAATACATAAATATTGCACAGTCTATAATTAATATTTCCTATAAATAACACTTCACAGACATTTTAACAGCTAAAAAAACAAGAATCTGAATCGGCACTTTAATTGATACGTAATCGAGTACCAGCGACTACTCGATACCATTAGAACCGACGATTCCTGGAATCTAGAATCGGAATCTGCCCATCCCTAATAATATTAATGACTGTAGTTCTAAAACACAGACATGCCTATAACTGAGAGGTTAAGAAATGAAATTAGTAGTGTAAGTTGATTCTCCCTCTTTTATTTAACTTCACTTTATTGGAAATTTTAACAAAAAATTCAAGTGTCCAAAAGGAAGAAAAGAAGGATAGAAAAGAAAAAAAATATCGTTTGAAAATAGTGTTTCATAAACAGTTTTCATTGTATAAGTTTATTATTTGTTTCAATCAAACAATTATAATTTTTAGAGGTAATAAGTTTTAAAAATATAAATACTTGCTTGAAAATAGCTATTAAATGTACAGTGTATAACAATGGTCATTTCTGAAAAAAGGTTTTATTTTTAGCTCAGACTATGAGGAATGTCCAAATCACAGATCTGATACAACTTCCAAATAACTAACCACATACGCCATAAGGCTGTATACCACTTTAAAGAAAATTTGTAAAAATGTAGATTATAAAAGCCAACTTGAAAACAAAAACAGCTTAAAAATGTCATGTACCTGAAAGAAACTCAATTTGATAAGTGAAAAGTGTATTCCTCATTTTCAGTTTAAAAAATTTTGAATTAAAAGGGGGAAAATGTATGAGTTTACAAAAATTTTTAGTTTAATTGTATCAAAAAGTGTTCTATCTTTATCTTATTTCATTCATTCATTATCTTAAGCATTTTTATTTGTGCAACACAGGGTACCATAAATTATTATTAAAAAATAACTTTTATTTAGTTTTACATTTATTAATTTTAGGTGGAAGAAATATTAACAACTCTTGGTCTTTCAAAATGCAAAGACACAAGGACTGAAAGATTGTCAGGCGGCCAAAGGAAGCGGGTGTCAGTTGCTCTGGAGCTTGTCAACAATCCTCCTGTTATTTTCTTGGACGAACCTACCACGTAGGTTTTTAAAATATTTTTATTCCAAGTACTTATGTATCTATGTTTAGATGATTGAAAGTATATATATATATATATTGATATTTTACATTGTCCATTATTTTTCCTTTTATGAAATTTTTCCACTGACTTTATGAAGTTGATATATTACTATTGTAAATACTTTTATCCACCACTAAGTGCAATAATTTTACCTTGTGTGATGAGGCACCTTTCGATCACTTGAACATTGTCGAATCACTGATTATTTTTTCTTTTCACTTTTGAAAAAATAATCAGTGATTCGACAATGGTCAAGTGACCGAAAAGTGCCTCATCACACAAAGTAAAATTATTGCACTTAGTGGTGGATAAAAATATTTACAATAGTAATATATCAACCTCATATATATAAATGAAGCCAAAGTTTGAGTAGTGTATTGTTTTAATATACAAATAATGACAAACAAATACTAATCCTTAGTATTATTGAGCTCAATTGATAGTAAATAATAAAAAATAAAAATTCCATTTATGTTATAAACTTTGAATTACATAAGAGGATATTTTTATTTGAGGCTGTTTCTTTAACTGATATTCATGGCAGAATTCAGTCCAAATGTATAATTACTTGTTATTTACATAAGTTATAAAGAAGAGAATAAATAGGCTGACTCACAATTATAAAAACTTTATTATCAGGCGCGTTTTCAATGATAATTGTCATCATCTTCAGTGATGCTACACAATTGGAAAGTAATTGAAAAAACTGAACATAACCTATATGTTTTTCAATTCAGTTTTTCAAATGTGTAGCATCACTGAAGATGATGAGATATTGTCATTGAAATGTGTCTGATAATAAAGCTTTTATAATTATGAGTTGTAACAAATTTATTCTCTTGTTTATAACCTTCACTAACAAATTAGCAAACCGAATATTGTTTATATTTACATAAGTATTAAATATTTTCATTTTATTCCTTAAATATTTGTTGTTTCCAATGATTACAGAAACTGTTTCCTACAGTATTTTACTTTGCTTCCCAGTCCAGTTGAATGTAGACTTTTTTCTAATGAATATTGTAATCTTCTTCAAACCAAATATTTATTGGTTATTTTATCCTTAAATAGATTTACAAACTGTGGAAATTCTTTAATTTAAGTTTTTAAACCTTTATTTGGTGCAAAAACAATCTGGTGTGTACATAAACAAAATACATGCCTCTCTGAAATTTTCTATTTTTCAAAATTATTCGTCATATCTTTCAAAATAAGATCAATGATCTAACTTGCATAAAAATTGGCGGAACTCGTTTAAAATACAAAATTTCATTCTACAAGTTATATGTAATAATTCTTATTCTGTCTGTATAGGTTTACAATGAGTGCTTTAATTTTCTACTTCACTTTTTTACTGAATTTTTTATTAGGTTATGTTTTTAATTTACTAATTTTTTTTTAAAGTAATGATACTTTTTTACCTCAAGTTCACAAGACTCAGATTCTACTCTAGCCAAGTAAAATCTTTGTGAAATGAAATATCTGACATATTTTAAAATGCAAAATTTTAAACTGCTGTCAATCAGCATTTTTAAAGATGGCAGATTATATTAAGATACTGAATCTCTGTCAGCAAATACTTTACTCACACAGAGAGGTGTTATTTTGAACTCATAGGAGAAAATCCATCAGCAATCATATTTTTTATATTATCTCGTTGAACAAAACTTTTATAAATCCAAAATTTCCAGTGCTGCATAGTGAAAAACAAAATAAGTCTTTCTATTAACTATAATACATCCTTGCAATGTAAAGGTCAATAGTAATTACACAATTTTTTTTTGTTCTATAAGTTAATTATATTACTCTTCTTTTAGTATATAAAATGCAAAGATATGGATGAGAAACTTCCACAATAATTGCTTTTAATCAACCTCTACATAATCAAGATGTTTATTTTTCTTATAATTTGAAGTGTTTAACCTTAGACTATTAAAATTATTTTGTTTGTACTGTTCCACTAACCATATGTAAATTTGGTGTACACATATAAATATATCAAATGATGGTGAAAATCACCTCTCAGTTGCCTGTAAAAGTGTTTTTTTTTTCAAATTCCAACTAAAGAAGCTACTTTTTTTTCTAAGTATTTAATCAACTAAAAATTTTATTATACACTAATTATTACTTTGAATTTCTTTGTTAGTATATACCAAAAATTCATCAATTCTTTCCTCTTTTATATTTATAAACATTTTACAACTTTTGGATTGTTATTTAACTTAGGGCCAGGTCTAATGTGAATGTTTTTTTGCTTTGTATTTTACTCTGCAGGTATAAATGGGTTTAGTTTTCCAACAATATCAATTTTTTCCAAAAAGATCTCTTTCATTAGGTATTTCTTTAACTGCTTTAGAAGACTGGGAAGGTTATAGATGAGAATCTTGATCAGGATTGAAAAGAAACTATTGGGATGATTTAGAGGAACTAAAACAATCAACACTACCTCTCTTCCATTTTCGGTTTTAATTCCCTCAATTTGTCTCTTTTCAATTGACCTAATATATTCAAAATCAAGAAAGCCAATCTCATCTTCAGGACGGAAATCTGGATCTGCATCTGTATTATCTGAGTGAAACAAATTTCCAAGATTGTCTTCAGTTTCACTATCTTCTACTTCATCATCAAATACCTCATCAATAAGTCTGGCGATTTTCTCATCATCATAATTCTAGCCATGGTGCTGGAAAATGAAAATGTATGATTTCAGCATTAAATATTTATCACAATTTTGTCGTGTATGCCAGATTTACATAGTTGTTCCTGCTATAAATTTCACTAATTATATGTAAAATGTACATACTAAAACATAACTTAGAAAACTACTAAAATAAGTGTGGTGACTAACTGTAAAACGAGTATAGTGGGTAGAAAAGAGCACAGCTTAACCATATCTTTCACTGTCTCAACTAAGACTAAACAAAGAAAGCACTGCCGGTAGGAAAGATGTCTGATTTGTTTGGTATGGGTATGAAAGAAGGAAGATGTGAGAATTACGTATACTTAGGAATCTAGAGTTAAATGTTTAAAATTTATTTTTCTATTATTAGAAAATTTTAAAACTTCTAAAAATTTAATGTTAATTAAATGGTGTTTATGATTATTTCAGTGGTTTGGACATTGTTTCCATCAACAGCTGTGTACAGCTTCTAAAGGACCTATCACGACAAGGACGTACGATTGTATGTACTATCCATCAACCTAGTGCTTCTCTCTTCCACATGTTTGACCTGGTGTATATGCTGGCTAGAGGATCATGTATTTATCAGGGCTCTTCTCAGCAGCTGGTACCTTTCCTTAGTCACTGTGGCCTCACTTGCCCAGAGACGTATAATCCAGCTGATTATGGTAATTGCAGTACACTCTATTTTAGTTACTATAGTGCATAGTATTTTAGTGGCATTATTACAAAAGCTATTAGAAAAGAACAAAACCAATAAAACAGAAAGGACACAAAATATGCCTGAAACACTTTAGTTATTAATTTCTTCATATTAAACATTGGAAGACATTTTTAAACTTCTTTTTCACAATCTCTATTGATACTATTGTGTGACCCTTGGGATGAGCTTTTGTATAAAATTTAGTTTCTTACCATAATCTACTTTATGAGCTATATTTGAACCTTCTTATCTGCTGATGATTAGATCTCAAAATGTTATAATATTAGGAAACAAATTACTGTCAGCTGGTGAGGGGAATATTTCAAAATCCCACCCAAAAGAACCACCAATATTTCCTGTTTGGTATGTGTGCTACATCATAGATATTATCATGCATTACTCCTGGATTGATATTCCCTGTGATTACTTCTTAATAGCGTTATTTTGTATTTTTCCATTTTTCAGCAAAAATTAAATATGATGGTTTTCTTTAAGTAAAACATTGTTGAGAAATAATTAATTTACATCCAAGATAAAAGGGTTTACATATTATGGTTAAATATAAAAAACAAAACTATACTTATAGAAATTTGATGAACATATAGTTAAAGTCAATTTGTGAAAATTTTATGACACTAACGATTTTGATCACAATGAGTGATCCTTATCAGTGCAGGTAGCTGATAAAGATTACTTAGTGCAGTCAAAAATATTATTTATTTTTTATTAATATTTTTTTATAAATTTAGTTTAGTTATAAGTTTAACAGGTTGTTATTTTACTAAGTTCAAACTCAAATATATAAAATTTCTCTTCTACCAAGAGAATATTAGATGCACTGAATTGACATTCCTGATATGTTGTAGTAACAAAAACCTGTTAATTTAAAATAAAATCAAGAAATTAAATTTTTAAGATAGGTGATATTGTTTTCAGTTTTTGAAGTACTTCAACATGATGTAATAAATCTTTTGACTTCGGAAATACAAAATGGAAGAATAATCAAGTTGGACCCGAAAAACCAGAATGAGCCTCCAAGATCAAAACTATGTAAGAAAAATATTTTTTTATAATTTACTAAAAGGTATAAGATTTTCATTTTTTATTATAATTTTAAGCTATATTAATTTCTGAAGTTAATATTTTTTAACTTTAAAATATAAAAAGAAAATAAACACAACTGAGGTTAAATTTTAATATAAGCTCTAATTAAGTTAAATTGGAAAACTATTCAATTAAAAGTAAAAATATTGTATCCAGATATGCCATTGTATATCTGTAGCCTAAAATTCACACAAGTCTGTACAGCTTTACCATAATGTTATAATTATTTATGAGAAAAAATGAAAATAGTTTATTTCTTTTAAAAACCCCAAGATTTTCCTGCTTAGATGATATAAAAAAAACTGAATATCAATGGTAATTTTAATTTTTAAAATTTGCAGATACTTTTAATTTTAAAAAAAATATTTAAAAAAATTAAATTGAATTTTAAACAAAGAACTTAAAGCAGTTTTAGATAAAAATAAACAATGATTCAACTTTTAATGTTACTTGCATTCTAAAAGTTTTTTTTATATTATCATTATTTTAGTTGAACAAATATTGGAAAAGCAGAAGTATTGTTTCATGTTCTATAAAATAATTTAAAAATTTTATATCGTTAGGGAATTAACAGATTGGAGTCTTTGCTCAATTGACATATCATTTCTACATTTTAGTCATGCAGTTTATGCTTGATGCTAAACTAAATAGTGCTTTTTTATTGCTTAATTGGCCTACAAGAGTCATATTTGAAGTATTTATTGAATAAATATTATTTAGTAAACTCTTAATGTAATTTCAGAAAATTTGAAAACAGCAAAATGATGTCAAGTTAAATTAAACTGTGGGGCGTAGTTTCTTATTTTGTTAAATTCATTTATCTTTTGTAATGAAAAGAAATTATTATCAATATATATTCTAAAACAAAATTTTAGTTGCTATATAATTCTTTCTTGAATTTTGTAGTCCATTATGTTAGGTGAATCTTAATTAATCACTTAAACAATAGTTTATAACTATCCAAACTTTAAATTTTGTAAATTTGTTAAAACTTACTGATACAGAACGTTTTTGATCGCTAAGTGGCGATCTTCATCAGTGTATTCTGCTTAGAGATGTCAGGTCAAGTGGTGACGGTTTTAAAGGCAGGTTTTCGATAGCATCAAAGAGTATGTGTGATTTGTATTGTGTCTTCATTTAATATATTTGTACTTATAGGTACTTCTAAGTACTATCGTTTATACTTACAAACATAACATTGTTCGTTAAACGAAGAAACACAATTAATATATAATTCTATTTTAATATGATTCAACTTTGACTGATGTAATATAAAGTGTGACAGCAAAGTAATGAGTGGGATGTGATAAAAAAATGTTTCACAGAATTAGTCAGTTGTGGTATAATATCCTTTAACCCTTTGATTAGCAGTATGTGCCTGCCCTGATATGGCCGCTAGGAACATAATTTTGAAAGATATTTATACTTTTTCTTTTTTCTAATCTTTTCCTTTATTTTTATAAATTTTTTAAAATTATTGTAATATTTGTTAATATTTTTTTATTTACTAATTTTCTCATGGTAACCAAACTTTACCTTACTTTTACTGACAATTTCTTTGCTAAGAATTATCTATCTTCTTTTTGTAAAATACCTATTCATTGTAAAATACCGCACAAACCTTGAAACAATCTGTAAACACTTGGGAAAAACAAATAAACTTTGAACACAAAATAACTTCTTTATCATTCAATTGCCAATCATTGTAAAATACCGCACAAACTTCGAAATGGTCTGTAAACACTTGTGAAAACCCATAGACTTTGGAGATAAAAGAATGATGACTATGTACTCTGTGTAGTATTTATTGTGCAGATATTTGCAAATATTTACCCTAGGATACAGCACATTACACAGGAAAACACATTGTAAACATACAGCAATGCTAATCTGAGAGAAATGGTAGAACATACATATACAAGAATGCTCCTGCTGGCCGTTGCTTGACCTCATGTTCTGGCTCATGAATGCTTATTAAACCATGACAGGTTAAAGTAGTTCTCGTCTGCTTGGCCACATCTACTCTAACCCTCCTGTCACTACCAGTAAAATTTCTGAAATTCTTTTGAAACGTTGTCTTTTTTATGCTGTTTGAGAACAGTATATCTTTATCTACATTTTGATTCTTTGAAATGAAAAAAAAGTGCAAGGAGTGAAATATTTTGAGGGCAATAATTAGTAATACATCAATGCGGTATGAAATGGTACATTATCATGATGAATACTGTAATTATTGGCAATGTTTGAATAGATATTGAGTTATTTTTGTAATCATTCTAAAACATGTTGAGTAACTGTTTGTCAAGGAGGCAATAACTTAGGTGAACAATGCATTTGGAACTGAAAAACCACAAAAGTGTGCATCCATTAATTATTAACTACAACATGTAAAATTTGTTGCTTGTTACATGTCAGAATGATCTTTGATGATTTGTCCTTTGGATCATAGGTGGAAAAACTATTTCTCATAATTAAAAACTGATACCAAACTTCTATGAGAACTTTCAGGGTCATTTTTGCCCACATTTTTTATATACCCAAATCTACTTCTACCATTTTTACATGTATTATTGAATGTTACTGAGAGTGACATCAGTGGGACCTTTCACTCTATGATTGGATCATACAATTTCTTTTATCCAGTCTGTGCTGGATGATAGCTATCACTGTGATGGATCAAGAATTGTCTAAATTCTCGCCAATGATTGCCATATTTTGTTCAGTCAAAAACAATCTCATTTCATATTGTTGCTCCTTCTAACAAATTCATATTTTTTGAATGCATTGAGCATGAAAAATGTATTTAAATGAAAGGTATTTTATTTGTTTGAATACATTTTAAAAAAAATGTATTTACTTCTTATAGGCTATTCATATTTTTTATTAAAAGTAGAAATAATAGAGAATTTTCTTGTTTCTTCAAAACATGCAAATTTGAAAAGGTGTTTGATTACACAGAATTATTATTTGTGGAAATACCACATATCATATAAAAAACAAAAACATGTTACTTAAATGAGAAATGATGTTACATAAATCAAAATTATAATATACGATAATTTCAAAATTCCCTACACCAGCAGGTTAACAGCATCTTTAAGAGAGCAGACTCCAATGTGTTGAAAAAATAAGCAAGAGTTGAAAAATAATAACAGTATTTTTTAAAAAAATTGAATTATCATTTCTTCTTTATCTTTAGAAAAATTTAAAGTTTTAAAACTGTAACAATATTTGCACATTAAAATTAATTTAAAAACATAATTTATCAAATATTTTTATTTTTATAAGAGCAGATATAAATTATGAATTGAATTCGAATGGTTACATGCTTTACTAGATCCAGTAAAATAAGGTATGTTGATTTTAAAATGTTAGAGTAAACGCATGTTTATTTTTTTAAACATTAAGTTATGCATGCGTTATACATGTGAGCATGTATATTTTTTAAACTCGACATTTCATTGTTAGCATGTTTCAATTAACATATATTTTTGTGTTTAATTTCTTTGTTCTGTGTGTGCTAAACGCATGGAAGAAATCTTTGTTGTAAAATTCTTCAGTGCTTTTCTATCTAATCAGTTGAAAATTGTTTTAAAATATATATTTGTTGATTCCATTTTCACGTCAGCTACTAGTTTTTAACTAAAACACTTGTAAATTGTTACATTTGCCTATACAGTATTAGCACTTGTAGAACCTCTCAAATCCGAACCCCCGCGAAATACGAACATGATTTGATGAAAACCAAATTTTAAAAAAGCATCTAAAATGTAATGAAGTATGTACTGAATGTTTGCTTCTTATGTGAAACAGGACTGAGACGTGTAATAAATTGGAATTGACACTATAAAAACATGATATAATACAAAGGCCTATACTGTACTATTAAGTCACTTCATTAACATAAAACTTATTGAGAGTAAAATAAAAATAAAAAAGACAAACTCTAAACTATATGCTTCACTTAAAAAGAAAAAACGCAAACACTTGACTATATTTTTCACTTAAAATCAATAATCTTCATCTGGCGAAGAGACGTAAACCTTCCCGAGGATGCGATATTGCGCCACTGACTCATTAGCATTACATCATATGGATGTTGCACCTACATGTTGTTCTACGTAACGCAATGCAACGTCGAGAGCGGCGGCAGTGTTAGCTTGAGTAACAGCATTCGTAGAGGCATCTTTTTCCTCTCTTTCGCTATCTGCTACACTGTCATCATGTTGATCCTGGACCATAGACACCTATGTGTCACGCTCGGTATATTCTTCATTGTTATCTAGTGCTGCCCACTCTTTCAAGTAACTTTATTCAGCATCTTCACATCCTGGTACTCTTTGAATGAGCCAAAGGAGCTCAGTTTCGTCATCCCGTGTTCTTAGTGGTGTTTCCACAAATTCGAGGCTAGGTCAGAAGTTCTTCTAAGATTTCTGTAGTAAAATGTTACTGATATTATTCCAGGATTCAGCCACCCAGTAAATTATATTATTTATTGTAATCGTTTTAAGTTTTTTCTGGAAAAGAAAGAGAACCATCTTCTTCATTTAATGTTTGCAGAATCTTTTTTCTGTAGCTCAGTTTTATGTTATGCAGGACAACTTGATCCATAGGCTGAAGCAACGATGCACATTATGTAAGAGATACATTGCTTTTATATCTTTCCTTACCATCTGCATGTCTGAAGGATGTGAAGGAGCATTGTCTATCAAAAGTAGAACTTTTGGTGGCAGTCCATTTTTTTAATTAAATTTTGTTACTGAAGTCACAAATTCATTTTTGAACCGCTCCTTGAAAATATTACCAGTCTTCCACGCCTTACACTGATTTCTGTAATGAACGGGAAGATCATTCAAGTTCATATTTTTAAGAGCTCATGGCTTTGCAGATTTTCCAATTACAATTAATGGTAGCTTATTGTTCCCATGTCGTTACTGCAGGCTAAAACTGTGAGACGCTGTTTGCTCGTTTTAAAACCTGGTGCAAAAGATTCCTCTTTAAAAGCAAGTCTTTTAGTGGGAAGGGCTTTAAAATTCAAACCAGTCTTGTTTGCATTATACACTTGCTGGGGTGAGTAATTTTCAGACAAAATCAAATCTGTGAATTCATTTAAATAATCTTTCGCAGCAAGATTATCAGCTGATAACTTCTCCCCGCTTACTGTTAGCTGTCTAATTCCAAGCCTTCTCTTCCATCTATCCAACTATCTATTGCTAGCAGTAAATTCCAAAACACAGTTCATTAATTTGTTTAACTGTAATGCCTTTTCTTGTATTAATGGGCCGCTAATAGGAACTCCTTTCTGCCTCTCTTGTGTAAACTATAAAAATACAGCATCATCAGTTTTTCATTTAGAGAAACTATCGCTTGATAGCAATGTTCCAAAGACTTTTCACTTGTACCACTGCAAAACTTTTCAATTTTTGAGACAGAAATATGTAATGAATGCTCTAATATTGTTCGTTAATTAAAAAATGCACTTCTATCAAATGTAAAATACACAGAAAATCCGAAATTTTTTGGCAAATCAAAACTTTTCCAAATCCGAACAGCTATAGCCCTAATTACTTCGGATTTGAGGGGTTTCACTGTACTTTATATTATTGAGGACTGTTGTTTCGTGAGATGTGTCCAATTGTCAGTTAGGTCTGAGTTGACTATCGGACACATCTCCAAAAACGGCCGTCCTCAACAATATAAATTAAGTGCTACTATAGGCAAATGTAACCATTTACAAGTGTTTTTAGTTTAAAGTATTCTCTGAACATATATGATACAATTTTTCAAAGGCATATCTACTATTTTACCAAATCTTTCTTAATCCAGATTTGGCAATCTGTCCCTCATAGGTTGAAGTGCGGCTTTATACTAAATAAAATCACTCTTTGGAGAATAAAATATAATTATTTTATTACATTTAAACAATAATTAATAAATGTATATATGAATTGTGTGTCCCTTTTAACGTATACCATAGACAATATACAATTATACGCTGTGGAATCACTTGTTACTTTGTTATTTGCAAATATCTAGAAACAGATTTATTTTATTTGAAATTAGTTTAAAAATAACTTATGGATGATGATATTGATGATAGTAATAATAATAATAATAATAAATACTTAAAAGCTTTAAATTTCATATAATGTCTTGTGTAGGAAAGATATAAAAAATATACACACTAATGAAATATATATAAAAATATCACTTTAGTATAATTTTCAGTGAGAAAAATTTATAGTAGAAAAAATTAAAGCTGTTACTGCAAAACGTTATAAGAATAAAAGTAGAAAAATAAGTCTTAAAAAATTTATATTCAGAAAAATGTTTAAAATAGCAACTTATTACAATATATAATTAGTATGAAATAAATATGATATATATTTGGTTATATTTGCCTGACAGTTACTTGAGATTAGGAAAAACTTTTAGATTTTGAATACTCTGTTAGAAATTTGTTAAGGAGATCAAAACGGAAAAAAGAGGACCAAACCTCCATACATATGAAAAATTGTATACAACTATTATTTATTGACTATTTGCTAACAACATTTGGAACAACAATGTAATAAATTTGTTTGTTTTATTTATGTTTACTTATTGGCAAAATAATCTAAATGCACAAATCTAAAAATTTCTTTTGCACAAATCAAACACTATTCTTTGTGACTTATTTTCTAATTATTGTGCTCATTATTAATAAAACTAAATCTTTATTTTATCAATTCTTATTTTATAAATATGTGTGAATTATTAATAAATATATATATCTTGATTTTCATGTATTAACTCTTATGTGTTTTCTTCAACTATTGTGTTAACCAGCTGCAAAATATTTCTTCGCATGTTTAAAGATTTTATTTTTAAATTGAATATTCAATTCTAATACCTTGATTCAAGTTCTCTAAAAATTTTGTAAAAGATGAAATACAAATCAGGAAAAAAATGACGGGAAGATTCATTTTTAAAGTTCAAAATTTTAATTTAAATAACCGTTTAACTAATTTATACAAATTTTTGTCTGATTTTCTACTCAAAAAAACATTTTTAAAATTCAATAATATTGTACTATTAAAAAAGTTTTGCAATATCGAATTGAAATCTAGTGTCAGAATATATTACTTACTATCTTCAAAATCTTATTACTCAGAGATAATATTTTCTGTTATTATTCGCCGTTATTTTCTGTTTCAACGGTCTTTCTTGAGAAGGAGTTCTAAGTACTCATCTACCTTATACAGAAGTAATGAAAAATGTTTTGTTAAAGATAGGTAAAAACTGATGAAACATTAATAGCATATTTTAAATGTTATTGTAAAAAATAAATAAGCAAGAAAACTAAAGGAAAATTTTTGATAGCAGTGAACAATAATTTAAAGTGATTGGTTTTGAAATAAATATCATTACAAACACAATTGTTTTGTTTCATAAAAATACTAACGAAAATAACAAATACTGTATTAATTTTAAAAATAAACTTTTAATAACCTTTTAATATGTCTTTATTTTTTATGATAATTTTAATACAATGGGATATCTACAATTACGCACCATTACACACACACACACACACACACACACACACACACACCACACACACACACACACACACATACACACACACACACACACACACACACACACACACACACACACACACACATTGGTACTCATGCATACACACATACACACACTCATATATACACATATGCATACACACTCACGTGCAAACACATACACATGCACATATTCATAGACACATACACACATCTTATTTTTTTGGAGAGAACTTTTTCCTGAAACTTATGGACAACAAATTTATGTTTGTAATGAAAAAAAACGTTCCACCTAGTACCAATGGTGAACATTAAAAATATTGCCTAAATTATATGTAGTTTTTTTCTGCCCTAAAGAACTCATTTTGTGGATTAACATCATAGTATAAAAACATTATGTTTAAATAGTTTTTAAAAATATAATGTATTTTAGTTTAGTTCAAACAAATAAAATTTTAAATCGAGGCTTACTACCAGCCCAATTTACTATTTCAGACACTTTTCACCTCACCTCTAATTTTACATAAAAGTGTATAAATTTTCTTATTTTAAAGAGACATAAATTGAAAAGCTATAAAAACAATGTGCAAGTTCAGCCATATTACTTTTTTGAACAAAATCATATTTGATACAAATAAATTATCTGATTTAAACAATGTATAAAAAATCTAATTAATTTAATTAAAAACTGTTTATTTAAACAAACATTTTCAAAAATTTATGAAACTGTTTTGCAGCTTGTGTTCTAACCCCACTTGAGCATCTAACTATTTCTTGTTTGTTTGTTTCTTGTGGTGCATGTTTGTTAAGCAGTAGGTCTAGGATCAACTCTAGGAGATGATTATTCACCAGGTCGCAAGGATACAGTTGCTACAATGCCAAATGTCTACGGAGATACAAAGACTTTGCAGTTTCCAACATCCTTTGCTGTACAGTATGCAATTCTGATGAAGCGAATGTTCATGCAGAAGTTTCGGAATTCGGTAAATATTTTTAATTGATGTTATTTTAATAATGTCTTTAATACTCTGATATTTTGTAGCTAAAATTTAATTGTTTGTTAATACTTCCAGAAGTTTTTAATTAATTTATACGGATATGATGTTGTGAATTATTAGATATATGGAAATTTTTAATGGCAATGCTCAATAAAAACGTATTAAAATTTGTATTTTACTACTGATTGCGACTTGCTACTATAAACGTAACAAAACAAACCATTGCGAATATTTAAACCATGTAGGTCAGAAGATGCCAAAATTATAAATCTTGCTAATATCAATGTTTTGATATGGCTTACTATATTTACCATATGTACCATGATGCACGTAATATAATTTTTAAAAAAAATCTGGTTTAATGATTTGGATATAAAATTATTTTAGTGTACCAATTATTTACCAATTGATTTCTTGGTTTCAGTTCATTATATTATTTACTAAATTTGACTTTACAAGATCTTGAATTGTTTTTCTTGTAAAAATCCTAAATAGGTTGGTCTAAGAGATTAAAATTTCACTAATACACTTTATTCTCACCAAAACTACTTGTATGAAACACAATGTTGTGTTTGTATAACACAACTATTGAAAAGTTAGTTTGGTTACTTTACCAATGTAAATTAAGTTATATATAAGATTATACATAAGTTAATTTTATATTACATTATTGAAAAGTACACCAGAGTAATGTGATGTCAGTTTTTGTTTATTTTACCTTTATAGTTATTTGGAACTTTCATGAATTGCTTTTATGATTTTAAACATGTCATTTTATATATTTAATTATATTTTTATTATATTATTAACTTTTTTTAGACTGCTTTGTATCTACAAATCATCCATCACATCTTCTCTGGATTGATTGTTGGCACAATATTCTGGAATGTTGGTAACAATGCTAGTAAACCATTTGAGAACTTTAAGTTTTGTTTGAGCGTAGCAGTTTTCTTCATGTATACTTACGTCATGGTACCTGTTTTAGTATGTAAGTATTTTGAAAACTTTAAAATTTGTAATTTATTGGACTAGTTTGAAACAGATAGATTATAATTGACAGTTATTTATTGTTATTAAATACATATGAGTTGACCATCATAATTATTCAGTAGATATTCTGTTGTAAAAATATATGACAATAGTTAAAATTGTTTAAATGCTCCACTAAGCTCATTATTTAAAATAAATACTTTGTAGATAAATTATCCCTTTCATTCTATTAGTAGGGAGAATTCTTATGTCTAGCTCAAGGTTGAAATTCTTGAGTTGAATTCTGGTTTACTTTAGTCTCTCTCTGCCATAATGCTGTTAAACCATTAATCACATGCACAGAAAGAATAACACCAAAATTTAAAAAAAAATATGAGTTTTTAGTACCCAACAATCCATAAATAAATACAATAAATATGATATGATGTTGATAGGTTAGTTACTTTTAATGTATTAAAAATATTTTTATTCATAGGACTATTTTTCTAAATTCAAAAGAAGTATTATTTTATATTATTTATTTTATTAATTATTATAGTATATTATTAAACTTTCTCAGTTTATATAACATATTGTTCACAAAGTGGAGTGTTAAACCATAACTTATAGGCTATTATATTAATATAATGTTTGTTGTAATTTACTTTTAGCTACAATCTCAGATATATAAGGTGTGTGTGTTTGTTTGTTTGTGTGTGTTTGTGTGTGTGTGTGTGTGTGTGTTTGTGTATGTGTGTTTGTGTGTGTGCGTGTGTGTGTGTGTGTGTGTGTGTGTGTGTGTGTGTGTGTGTGTGTGTGTGTGTGTATGTGTGTGTGTGTATGAGAGAGAGAGAGAGAGAGAGATTTGATATAACCAGATAAGAATGCTTTTTCACCTTTAAAATATAATTTAACAGGCTAGACACTAACCTGACCGCTTATGACCCATTCAAACTAACTAGATAACTAGTCATAACAAGGGCCCAGAGAGAGGGGTCATAGGAGCCTGGTGGACTTGGCCGGGTTGGTGTTTTTTTTTACTACGGAAATAATTACTTTGTGTCAAGATCCATGAAAAAGATAAAAACATAATATTGATAAAGTATAAAAAGTAAAATGTACAATTGTTAACGTTTTTAATGGCAAAGTAATACTCAATATATGAAAAGTTCTATTCGCACAAAATGCAATATCTTAGTTGCTGTAAGTGAATGGGAGTTTGTTTCAATAAAACTAAACCTACCAGGTTAGATTTAGTAGGCTTAAATAGTAGTTGGTTTTAAGACGGAAATATTAATTTATTTATAATGCAATGCAAAATACATGGATGTATAGGCTTATCTTAGAAGTAATATTTGCCCAAAATTTCTCTGACTAAAGATAATTATATCACAAAATCTACTGAAGTATACGAAAAGAGACCTTATTGAACGATACGGGTGATTTAAATTTATCATCCTTATTTTCCAATATCAATTTCATCTTTTTTTTCATTGGGTAGCTTTTGTTTGTTAATGTCTTTCAATTAGGTGGTAAAAATATAAAGTATTATACGTGGCGGCATGTTGGGTTATAATTATCAAATAAAGCAATGTCTAGGAGGTATAAAACAGAATTGGGAGGGAGGTTCATGACTTTTATAACCGACAATTTATGATATCACTGAATCATATATAGGTTATAAGCAATGATAAGATGGAAAAGTAAGTAAATTATTTAGTACAGCTAAACACATGTATTTGTGTAAATAAATATTAAAGAAAAAACTGACAAATGTACACGATGTACTAAACCTTCCTATTAGGGCTATAGTCTGTTTAAACGAAAAAAAGTTGAAGTTTTAAAAAGCCTTTATGTAAAAGTTTTTACTAATGGAAATTAAACTCCAATCTTCCTTCTTTGGTAGCACATTTATTGACTCCGGTGTTAAAAATACTTTTCTCGAGTTTTACTTCTGCCAATAGTTCACATTTTATAGAATATGAAACTAAGTGAGAGAGCTTCTGTTGACCAGTTGCATTTCTTGAATGAGTTTTTATTTTTCTATCCAGATAGTATTCCTTCCTATATTCCCAAACAATAAACAGTTCCAACAAAAACAGCTTGTTACTCTGTACTATTCGCTAACCAGTTACATTTTTCTTAGAAAATAGATAAAAATTCAAGGTAACTTTCCACCTCTGCATTAAGTTTGACAAACCTGGAGTAACCAGACCAAGTTTCATAATTTCCTTTTTGTCTTTAAATGTTTGAGAAAACAGGTAATTTCCCAGCATTGCGAATAAACAAAACACTGGCACACTAAAGTTTTATTTTATATATTATACATTAATGTATTGATTAAAATACAGTAGAACCTCTCTAATTCGCCACCTTCTGTAATTCATCACCATATTCCTCACAGTAAAAACAAACGTCATCTACACTGTCACATAGTATAGGCACCATCAGAAAAAATTCTTTAGTACAAAAGAAAATAACAGACTTTTTTAAAACTAAAACGTAAATAAATTTAATATACCATATTTTTTTATACTAGTGTTATTGTTTTACAAAGTTCTGTAATATGTTTTTTTTAATGTCTTTTATGAAAATAGAGTAAAGTCCTGTATTTGTAATTACGAACTATATTGCAGGCTACTAGTGTTTATATCGTGTTATGTGATAGTGTTGTTGAGTTTTTTGGGTGACATAAATAATGTAAGTACAACATTAATTACATTACATAGCTATTTACACATTGTGTGCGGCAGACGTGCATGAAACCCCATGCTGTACTGGCACCTGTGACGGTAAGCGCTCATGTACGCCTTACTATTCTTCTCAATTCATTGATTCATTGTGAGGTTAGGCATTGACGGAAAATTTTGTGTCTCTTGTAGGTAAGTGTGCCACTATTTGTAAACCTTTCAGTGCATTTCTTTTTTCCACCATTTCTGACAGTTTAGGGACTGTGTTATTGTATTAGTGTTATTTGAAATATGTTATAGTAGTGTTTATTATTTTTTCTATAATAAATATAGATAATGAAGATGAATTATTGGAGAATGTATACTTAGACAAATGTTGTTGCAGTAGACATTCTCTAAAAATTCATCTTTGTTATCCATATTCATTGTAGAAAAACTAATAAACACCATTATAACACACTTCAAGTAACACTAATAATATAACACAGGCCCTTGTTTAAAATCAATGGTGGAAAACAAAAACAAAATGCACCGAAATGTTCTTAAAGACTTACAAAATCACAGACAAACGATTCAATGTTTTTTGGTATCAACTAACCTCACAATGAGCCAATGAATTGCGAGTGAGACCGGGAAGTACATGAATACCTACCGTCACGGGGGCCAGTAGAGCAAGTGCATTAAATGAGCGTTCATGCACCCCCTCCCCGGTGCATGAGGTGCTTCTAGTTAGCAATAATAAATACAAAATACATATTATAATTAATTGTAGCCTTATACTGAAGCAGTTCACTAGTTTATCTCACTCATCTCCACTGAGTATTATTAAAATTAACCTAAAAAACTTTACACAGAATAATATCAGAGTTATTTTAAATATGCTGTTTCATAACAAAAATTTAATAAAACTTTGGGGTTTCTGTTTGCAGTACCTACGGAAATGAAACTACTAAGGAGAGAGTTTTTTAATCGTTGGTATGGGCTGAAAGCTTTCTATGTATCAAAAACAATGTCTACAATACCAACAACAGTAAGTTTATATCTTTAATTATAGTAACGTCTCAGTAATTTGGGCTCAATTTGTTTATGCATTTGTATCAATGCTAAAGATTATCAAAGTTCATATTCTCAAATTTACATTTAAACTTCTAAACAGGTGACAGTAATCTCTATTTTGTATGTTCTGGTCACCCTAACGAAAAGTTAATAAAGTGCTAACATAGCAGGCTCAGAGACTGCTTGAAAAAATTAATCTGCCCATTGTAACTAAACAAAAAAAAAATAATAATAAAGAAAAAACTCATATTCTTTTCTTTTTGTAATTTATTACAAAATAGTTCGAAAATTTTCTTTTATAAATCAATTAAAATTAATAGACTTTTATTCAATTATTTCTATTAGTTCACACTCTCCATATATATATATTGTTCAGATTTTTAATTAAAAACTTTTTATTTATCCATTCAAGTTCAATCTGCTATTAATGGTGACATGGTGAAAACATTTTAATCAAATACAGTATAATAATATCAATAAAATTATATATCTGACAAAATTACTTGTATATTAACTACACATTATTTTTTTGCAATTCCATCTATTAGTTCAATCTCTTCCTATAAACTATATATTTTGTTCAAATTTTCAATCGTTAATAAAATACTTATTTATCCACTCAAGTTATAATACATTTGTTTAAACTTTTAGTGGATGATGATGTAAATACAGTTTGTTCAAATATTAATTCACTAATTAAATTAATTAATGAATTAATTTTAGCTTTATATGGGAGAAAAACTTTTTACAAAAGAGGCAAGGTATGCAATATAGTTATTTAATCCTATTTGGCCTAAAATAAATGATAACATATGATTTCATATAGAACAGATATTGTAACACGTAGGTTAATTATTTATATAATTGTAATTATTTAATAAAAATTAACTCAAATAATTTTGATTTTTTAATGTAAATTTTCTATTACATTAATCAAAAATGACAAACTTACGGGAAGAATTATCAAAACTTTACCAATTAAATGAAGTTGTCAATTCAGTCATGTATCTTCATTAATGATAGTACAACCATTTATAGGAAAATATATAGTTAGGACAAATGATAGCCAAATAGACTCACCAAAATTCCCTGGGAATAAAAAGAATCAGAACTCACACCACAACAAAGATTTGATAGTAGTTAAATTAGAATACTTACGTTATTAAAAATAATTTTCCATTTTTGTTTTGCTTCTATGTTATTTATAGTGGTTGTACATTGTGTATAATGAACATTGTTTACTCCTTATAAAATTATACTTAGTACAAAATAATTGTAAATGAAGTTAAAATAGTGGTTTTTTGTTTCAGATAATATTGACAATGGTGTTTAACTCAATAGTTTATTGGATGGCAGATCAGCCAATGGAATTACATAGATTCATTTGGTTTTGTTCCATTAACGTTGTGTTAGCCATCATCTCTGAAGGCTTGGGAATTTTAATTGGCATTATATTCAACTGTACAGTAAGTACACACTTTTGAATAGCTGATATGTAAATGTAAGCAGTTTTAAAGTTTAGAATTACCAAACCTCATGTACTCAAAGGAGTAAAATCTCTGAATGTTTTTTACAATATGTATGAGAATCAATTGCATTTGAATTATACAGGGAATCAATTTAAACTTAATTTTTTTAATATTCAATCTCCAGAACATACTAAACTGTTGTAATAATGGAGTTATTAACTAAAACTGGTAATCATTTATAGATGGTTTTGAGTTTGGCTCGGCGAGATCAATATATTGAATTATACATAAACTCGCTAATACTCAGGTAACACAATTAAAATTTGTAATAACATCAAACATGTTTTGACAACCACATTGCCGTCATGAGTAATTGACATACACATTGTGAGTATTATAGTAAGTCAGGGGCACAAAAATCATGAGCCACTTGCAGCCCTCAAAGTGAGTTTATGCCCAATAGTAAATATTTTATACTATTGAGAAAGTGAATATATATTGTGAGTGATGAGATTTTTCCTATTATTGTAGTTCTAGTCAAAATGAATTTTTTAAAAAATTTTTTGTTAAAAATAAAACAAAAGGTAAACAATTAATGGATTTTAAGATTTTAAGTTTTGCATAACCAGACTGCTGCAAAGTTCAGACTGACTCTGCAATTCAGTTGGATTTGCAATACAGTAGATGTGAGCACGTGACTGACACACAAACTCGTCAGTGTGTTGCATGGGAGGATGATAGCCCTGTGTGACCATAAAGTGATGTAGCCTGATGCTATTTATAGGTTTGTTATTTCAGACTGGATGCTACGTTGTATACTGGGCAGTATCATTGTTGTCAATCCAGAGCTCACGTTTGTGAATTGTTAGTCCATTGTTACAACTAGCATTTAAACCATTTAGAGGACTCAAAAATTGTCTTTAAACACAATATTTGTCTGCTGGTAAAATAGGTTATTCAGATAATAGTAAAATTAGCTTTAACGGAATAGTTTGCCAAGTGCCTACGGCGGAAATGTAATTTTCAGCCTGCCATGTATTATGTAAAGATATAATTGCCTCTCCCTTATAAGAAGGTTGTATACCCCTGTCTGTAGTAATTAAAGTTGGCACCAGATTTCAGGTTCTAGGCCCTATACTAGGTCAGGTTGGAGAAATTCACTAGATATTGTAGAGATGTATATTATAATAAAAGATTTGTATCAAGAATCTTTGACCACTAGTATAAATAAAGTGGAACTGAAAGAACCATACAATATCATGGACAACGTAATCAATATATTTTTTTGTGCCTGGAATTTCATATTATGTCTAATACATAATATGTTGTATTTTGATAGTTTTCAGATAATTGAAGTTGGAAAGTCTAGCGAATTTGGGTCTTTCCAAATACAGATGTCAACATGATCTTTTTTATCATGTTTATTTCTATTTATTGTTTTTGGAGATATTTACAGCAAAAGCTATCATTGAGATTATTCATTTACACCAATGACTTTTGTATTTCCAGAATGGAGCCGTGGTAGGTCCCTCAGTGATGGCACCAATCTTAATGGTAGCGATGCACGGCATGGGCTATGGTGACCGCATTTATCCTGCAATGCATTACTTGATGCAGTTCAGTTTTATGCGATTGGCTCTTGTTGGGCTTCTGACCACTCTTTATAGTAATGGTAGAGAACCGATGGAATGCAAAGATGTTACCCCATTTCCATACTGCCACTACCGAGATCCAAGTATGTTACTCAGAGACTTGGGAATGCGAGGGCAGGACACAGGAAATCAGCTGATGGGATTGATTGGGTACTTGTTGCTTTTCAGGGTAATGGGTTTTTTTGCGATGAGGTTTAGGTTAACAACAGAGTTACGAAGTAAAATTATTGGCTATGTTCATAAAATTATTAAGCATTAGTAATAAGAGTAAATGATTTTTATACTATGTGGTATATAAAGTACAAATGCAGGTAATTCCAGTGATGTTTGTGTTAAATACATAAGTGTCAGGATAATTATACAGGCATTTTGATTCATTTAAAACTTGAGAAATAAAATTTTTCAAACTATTTAAAATAGTTAATTTTAAAAAAGATTGTTGGAGAAAATATTTAAACTCAGCTTGAGTTGCTAATAACAAATATGTTTATTACAACAATGAAATAAAAGTTTTAACACACGCATTACTTGAAAATTTTCCTGTATTCTTACATTTTACAGTATGTACTTTATTAACACACTGTAATTTGAAATCTGTGATTTTTGTTTAAACATAAATAACTGTAAATATTATTATAATTTTGTACATAGCTTATTTATAAGCTTATGGCCAGATATGTAGGTAGTGACATATTTTTAGAACCCCTCGCATTCAAAAAGCATTGGCAACCAATGAAGTATACTGTTTTAAAGGTAATTTTATATCGGTCTTTTAATTAAGAAATCCTTTGACTTGAATTTGTAGAAGAAAGAAATATACATACAGACTTTATTTCAAATATAATTTATAATAAAGTCTAATATTTGACTGCATGTGTATGCTAAAATGACAAAAATAAACAAACGTTAAAAGCAGCATCTGTGGTAGGACTGAGAATATTTTTACAAAACTTTTTTACAATTACAAAAAATGAAAAAAATAAAAAATGTGCAAAAATGTTTTTAATAAAATTTGATGATGGAAAAGAACTTTCAATAAAGGACTTTGTTGTTATTATAAAGCAAATACCTTAAGTGTTATTTGTTGCGCTTTAATTTTGTGTATATTTTTAACATTCTGACAGTTCATTTGGATAATAAAACTAATACAAACAAAAATGCTTCATACAATTCTAAACATCACTAACAAATCATCACCATATGTTATAAAGAATTTAAAATTTTCAAAATCAAAGAACATTTTATATTTTTATAAATACAAACTAATTTGTGGTGATAATATTTTGACATTTTAGCACTACTGAATTTAAGTTAAGTTACTATTTATTTATTTTATAGCATAGTTATTGTACATATATAGGTTAAATAAAATTTTTAATGACAAAAACAGCTGTACCCTATTTAGTTTGTTATAATTTATAAAATGTATTTTTGGAAGTAGCCACTTTAGTCTTACCAAAACCAAGTGTGCTGTTGTTGAATGTTGAGTGAGATCTTTATAATTTATCATAATCAAATCATTACACAGATTTATTGAATCACAATTTTGTTGGAGTAATTAATGGTTTAATATTATTAAAATTGTTTCATTTCATCTAGAGATTGTCCTCATAAACAGTTTTGATCCATCGTTTACACATAATTTCAAATTTTATTTATTCTGAGAAATTAGCAGCTATATAGAATGCTAATTCTATGAGAAAATGCCACTAGATTTGTAAAATCCTGTTATTCGCAAAATTTTTTAAAAACTTGTCTAGAAACCATTATCTTTAATTTTCAAATAAAGAAAATGAAGTTATTTTTTATACTTTTAGTTTTAAGTACCAGTATTTTAAAAACAAAAACTAAGTATGGATAACATTAATTATACACAACTTGTAAGGTAGAGATTTTGCATGATTGATATTAATGGCATTAAATATCAAGTTTCGAATAAGCTTTATTGTGATTCTAAGATCAAAGTCTATTTGCTGCAATTGTTCAAAGTATTACGTATTTGTTTTAATATATGTAGTTTTAAGAATGTTTGTAACTTTGTTATTGTTTTATAAGAAACAAAAAATGTTTATCTCATAAACAATAAAACAAAAGCATTATCAGTAGTAACTCATTACTTAAAAATAATGTTATTTTTAAGGCAAAACCTTACTCTATAGACACATTATTTAATTTAATTGTACAATCCTTACATCACAGCTGGATGTTTACTGAGAGTGGGGACATTCCGACAAATCTGATGATGGTTCTAAAACCACCCAATTCTCCCTAGGTTAGAATTTTTACAAGGGAGATAGTCCTTGTATAAACATAAATGGAGGTTAAGAAGGACTGAATTTGTCGGAGTAAGAAATCGTTGTAAATAAATGAGATTTAAAATAAATTAAGATATTGTATTGATGACATTCAGATAGCAGTTAAAATAATTTGATTACATTAGTAGGATGAGTTAGATATTACTAGATCTCATTAAAAAGATGAATGTATTCATAAAGAATAATGTGAGAATATTTTTGAAATGACTGGAATTAATAAGTATTGTGTACGGAATATTTTGTTTTAGAGGTCCCTTCCCGATTTGAACCCCTTAGACATCTATGTATGGGGATAAATGAAGACATTAGCGTATGCTCAAGAATCGGATAATGAACAAGAACTTTTACACAGAGTTATGATTGCTGTCCGAGAAATAAAAAACAGTCCAATTATGTTAGAGAATCCAATGGCCTCTTTAAATTGTCGAGCTAAAATGTGTAATCACCATGGAGGTGGGCATTTTGAGTAGCTCTTGTAAAACTGTTATCAATCTGAGTTGATTAATACTGTAGGTTATTTAATAACATTTTTTATTTATAGTAGAATTATTTTGAGAGACTTTGGCATACATTTTATCATCAAGCTACTTCGTAAGCAATGCATGATTTTCATAATTTTCAGTTTTGTGTTCCTAAATAAAATTGAATTAAAATAAATTATTCCATTTTTATTGACTTTATTCACATTATTTTTTGAGAATAAAATTCTATACAAATTTTATTGGACATATTTATTTGTCTATAGGCAATTTAACAAAGTTAAAGTAGTCCAAACGCAAAAAATTCTGTTTTGGACAATAACTTTTTTGCTTTACCCCAATTTTCTCTTAAACTATTGGGGATAGAGTTCCGAAACAGGATTTATACGATTTGTCTGCTCATTTTACATAAAACTTATCTAATTAACAAACTCCATGAACGCCCTAAAAATTACAGTGCGAGTTAATTTCACTGAGGGAGCTGAGTTTCAGATTAAATCTTTGACTCTGTATAACTCGCCAACGAAGCATTTCAGGACCCATGTTTATAATAACTGTTTTCCATTATTTTGATGAGAGGAATAAGCTTGTGCAGTATGGCAGATTCCTCCTGAAACGCCCTGTATGGCTGAAGACTTAATGTAGCAGACCTGAAGGACTGTAGCCTCACTAGGGTTGGTGCTACTTTTTTAGCAAAACTAGGAAATGGATAAAGCAAAATAGTTTCAACATAGTTTTAGCCAAAAATATTTACCAATAAAGTGAATTATAAGTATTAAATTTAGTTATAATATAATGTAGCATAATAGGGATGCTAAAATATCAAGAATAATGTTGTGTATTTGTTTTTGTGTCAATTTTGTACAATCGAGCTTATCTGAAATCCTTACTTACTAGCCAACGCCCACCCTTGGCTGTTGAGCCATTTGGTGACACGCTGACCAGTATAGATGAACCAGTGGGTCATCATCATCTCCGGAATGGTCGAGTGCATTGCATTTCATCAGATTATCCGCACCCATCGTATCGTGTCCAGAGAGGGCATTGCGGTGTTGGGAGCACACCGATGCGATGTAGATAGGCTGCCAGGTAGTCGTGGCAGGTTTGCATTCTGAACTTGGCAACGTCTACAGCTCATGGAAGTCTGTAGTCGATTGGCCCTGTTGTAACTAGGTTTTCCCATTTTCTTCCTGCTGTGCGAGGTGCAGTTTGCTGGCCCGGTCGACAAATGCAAATGGGTTGTGCCATGGATGTGGCTTTTTTGGCCAGAAAGTCTGCCCTCTCATTTCCATAGATGCCACCATGGCTTGGGATCCATTGTAAAGCTATAAGCCAACCCCTATTCGCCAGGTGTTCCAGGGCTTTCCTTGTTTCCATTGTTCTTTTGCAGTCTGAATCTGTATTGCGTGATAGGTTTCGAATAACCGCTTGTGATTCGACGAAGAAAACTGCCTGTATAGGGGCTATTTTGTTTATTTCAGCTGCTGCTGCTATTTCTCCATCGTAGTTGGTCTGGGGAGTTCCCACTGCTAGGTATCCCTCAAAATTGCGACACAAAATTATCTGAAATCTAATTCATTGGGTTGTCAGATTTGTATCCAGCTTGACCAAGAGTTTAAAATGGCCCTCTGAAGTATTCAGTATTTAAATGTTTAAAACAAAAGAAAAGTACACAAAATAACAAATTTGTAGTTATTTTGTATTTAATATTGTTCTTACATGTAGCACAAAGGTAGGAGAAGCCACTCTTTACCTGGTTTCAATATTTAAATATTAACATTGCAATAATAATGTTTTATTGAGAACTCAGCACCGAGAAATGATTGATGGTTAAGGTAAGTGGTAAAGAAACTATTCTTGGAACACCTCTCTCTTCTCAAGTTCAGAAATAGGATTAAAATACTGTACTCATTCTTCTTCTTAGTAACGTTGTTATACATTTTCTTTTAGGTTTTCATCAACCTCACTCAATTCTTTGTTAATATTTGTGTTTGAAACTTGTTAATGTGCACCACATGTTTGTTCTTAAGATTGTAATGTTTTCAAAACGCCACATTGTTGATAGCGAGTTTAGGCAGTTTAATTTGGTTGCTTATTTCAAAAAGGAATATGGGAGTAGAGTGATTTGTTACATGCATTGAAGTAATAGCGGTAATGAAAGAATACAATATCAAACAACAAATTTGATGGTTTGGATAAACTTAACAGACATGAATGTATTACTAAAGCTAAATAATATATGTTTAGTTACATAGTGATTTTTCTTATTTATATTATAAAGCACTAAGTCAGCATATATTACAATGTTAATTAATCACTTTTACATTAGTTTATGACTATGCAAACTTCAATTTTGTAAAAACTTACTGAGACAGAATATTTTCGATCCCCGTGGCTATCTGCATCAGTGTCTAAATTTTTTTTTCTGCTTGGAGTTGTTAGGTTAAGCTGTGATGGTTTTAAAGGCAGGTTTTTGATAGTATCAAAGAGTAGGTATGACTTGTATTGGGTTTATTTGTTTAATATGTTTGTATTTTTGTAAATTTCATATTGTTCTAGTGTGTTGAGATGTGGTCCTTTTTTGTTGATGTGTAAGATTTCTAGGTTATGGTAAATGAATGTGTATTTGTGTCCTGTTTCTCTTAGGTGATTGGAGAATGCAGAGTTGGTGTTCTGTTTGGGTGTTTTTGTGTGTTCCTCAACTCTTTGTTGGAAGCTGTGACCTGTAACTCCAACACACTAGAACAATATAAAATTTACAAACATATTAAACAAACAACTCCAAACAGAAAAAAATTTAGAGACTGATGAAAATCGCTATGGAGAGATCGAAAATGTTTTGTCTCAGTAAGTTTTTATAAAATTGAAGTTCGGATAGTCAAACTAATGTAAAAGTGATTAATTAAGTTTCACTGAACGTAATCGACTACAAAATCCAACAATGTTAATGATGAAACTGTTGCCCTGAAGTTTTTCACCCACAACATAATTATATTAGATGTTTCCTCTTTGTCCCAAATTACCGTATTTGCCTATATATAAGATAGTCTTTTTTTCCAGAAATAAATTTTAAAAAATAAAACTCGTCTTATATGCACAGATGAGAATTTCCTATACGCACACATTTTTCAACAGGGCTTTTAGAACTCAGGCTCATCTAGGACAGTACATCGGTTTGTTTCATTTTAGCACATTGGTATCATGCTTACCGATTCACTTTATTAATCCCGCATACATATTGGGAAACAAGCATAGGTGAAAAGTAGGGAGCATCCTGGATCAAATTATAATTCTGTTCATGTTCTAAGTTTGTGCAGTAAACCTCAAGTTGTATTTCTTTTTGAAAATGAATTCCAATAAGACAAAAAAAATTTCATATATTGTTCCATATTAATTACAAGTTGTGAGTTAAATAAAAGAAATCGTGCTGTCCAAAGTCATTTAGGACCTCCACCAACAAAAATACACAAACGTAGAAAACTAGACAATAAAAAACCATTTGTTTCATTTGCATGTTGCTAAATGGCCTGTAATTGAATAGGAAATGGGTACTTGTGCATAGAAATTATGGAATTTGTGTATCGACTACAATGATAAATCAAGAAGCTGGTTATATGTTGTGGTGTTAAACGTTTAAGGATTCAATATGCTTACACAGACAAGACTTCTACCAGAGTACAAGATTAAAGTAATTGAGTAACATAAATTTGCCATTAACGCTAGAAAATATCTTAGTACGATACTGGACAAATAGGTAACTTGGCCTATAGCGTTAATGGATGATGTACCATCTAATAAAACTGAAGATAAAAAATATCCAAAATAAACTATAGTTAAAACATCTGGGCATGAGAAAACACGCTATACAGTGGATTTTTGCTTGTTGGGTTGATGGAAGAATGTTACCACCTATGATAATACTAGAGCAAAAAACAATGCTGGCGGTGAAAATGTTTTCTGGAATAACACTTCATGTTCATGAGAAAGGATAAATGAACATGGAATGAAAGTGTGGTTTAAACATCCAGAAGGGCTACTCAAGGAGCCAGCATTGTTAGTTTGTGATCATTTTCAGTTTCATATTATAAAGGCTATTTAAAGAAGACAAAGGAATTCACACAAAAATCGTTATTATTCCTGAAAGGTTTACAAGCCAACTTCAGCTATTGGACATATTCATCAATAAACCGTGAAGCAGCAGAGAACACTGGACAAAGTGGATGGCACTACCCGACCACATAATGATTCCCACAGAAACAATAAAGAGGCCTTCCAAATATATGAATGGGCGAAGAATTCTTGGCTGCAATGGGTGAATAAGCCTTGAAACTGTGGTAGAATTCTTCAAAAAGTGTTGAATAAATAATATAATAATGGCCAGTAGTGAAAATGACTGACTCTTTTACGAGGATAACAAAAAAAAATTTCACCAGAAAGCGAAATCGAAACTGGAATTGAATAAATTAGTAAAAAATGATATAAATGAAGTGATATGAATAATAGGTTATCATATATGTATTGTTTTTATTGACTGTTTTTCATGAACTTTATATTCATGAAAGGTTTTGGATAACCTAGAGAGCAAGGTGAGAAATGTTTAAAGGTTTTATTTTTTGCTAATAAAGTGAATTAAATGCTTTACTGAAATGTAGGTACTATGTAAAATTTTATTTTCATTTCACATTCTAGATCAGGAAATTTATATCCATCCTCATATCATAAACCTATCTGTATACACAGTCCTCTTCTTTTTTTCATTTGCAGGAATACTAAGTTTAACAGATTACCTACAAAAATTCCAATCTCAGTGTCATTTTCTCCACCTTCCCTTAGGTCACTTCTCAGTCCTTTCTTTTCTGCAAGTATTTCTATGCAGTCATAGAATTCTTATAATACTTCTCCAAGTGCTTCTCTTAGCAACAGCTATCTTATGTCTTCTGTTTTCTTCATTGTTTTCTTTATGATCTTACCTTTTCTGGCCTTCTAATTTATGGTTCTAAGATAAGCATAAAATAACCTTTTTAAAATGTTATGAAAATTTCTGGAAAACTTTAAAATCAATATACTATATAAAATAAAATAATATTGTTTTTAACCATATAAATTATCTTTATTCAAAATTGTAAAATAAAAATATAAAATTGGACACAATAGAGACTGATCCCTTAATGATATGCTTACAATATTACAATAACTTTAGCAATAGGTACAGGGGACATAAGTGTATGTTTATAATATATTGTATTAAAAAAATTACACAAGCATAATGCTACACTAACTTATATTACCTGCTATACACTAAGGTTTGTCTTTTACAAGGAGTTATGAAATAGACACCTGGAAATTTACAAGTTAAAAACACCCTTGTGTATATTTAAAAAGATTTTAATTTCTAAATCTAGCAATATAATAACCATATTACATTTTATGTTTTTTTTATCATAGTATTTCTCCTGTAATGTGTTTATTGATTTGATGTATAACTACAGTATAGAGATTAACAGATTGTTTTCGTTGTACCTTTGGTTATTTTCTGTAAACGTTTGGTTTAAAATTATTACAGAAAAATTAAAAATGGATTTAACATCCAAAGGTTTTCTGATGAAGGATTAATAAAATATTTCATGCAATGAATGCATTTTGTGTAATACAGCAATGTAGTGTGCACTGGATAATATATTATACAGTTATAAGATGAGTTGGTTTTTCATTAGTCAGAAAAATAATATGAATTAAATACTATTTATTAGGCATAATGAAGGAGGTCCCTTTAAGATGAGTGTCCTCACCAATCCAGGCTGGTGATTGGTTACACAACTAAATAACCTGGCTGCAAAGATAGATGAGCAAGATATAAAAACAAATGTAATCAAGAAGAAAATACTGGCCAGGTGAGAAGTAGAAAATGTTCTTTCTAAATACTGTAATTTCTTTGATGGGATGTTAAAAGTTTAGTAAGAATTAAGATCAAGTAATGAAAAAGTATCTCCCAAAATATATTCACTTTTATACAAAGATTCGGGAAAATATTTTGGATGATAACAAATTAGAAATATACTGTATAAACAGTCAACTCCATTATAATTTGTACTAATCCATAGACTTCTACAAATTACCGAATTATCTGTTAAATTTGTTTAATCAAGTTTAACATCCTGAAAGAGGCTCAAGTATGTCTTTTACAGGTTTACTGAAATAAATAACCTACAAAACAAAATGCAAATTAATTAACACGTGTTGCAAAATTTACTAGGATTAGTAAAATAATTTTTTAGTTAAACAAAATAATAATTTATGCTTAAGTAAAAAATTTACCACCTCTAATTGTTCTTGTGCTAATCTTTTATTGGTTTTACAATAAACTGTAAATTTATTAAATTACAAGTTTGTAAATGAAAATTCATTTTAGGCAAATAATTTACTTTATATAAAATGTCTTCTTTCAAATTAATTTGCACAAGTGTGTTTGTGATTTACAGTAACAATTATGGTGAAAAAATATATAATATATTTAAATATTGCAAAAGATGAACAAATTCACAGTCTATATTGCACTATAACATTATATAACTAAGAAATAAAAGTAAGAAAAAAAACAAATTTATATTTAGGCTATTAATACTCTTACAATAAACCTGTTTATAATATATAGGTTATAAACTAACCACACTTACTTAATGTTCTTTTAAATTCCTTTTTATACTAAAACACTTGTAAATATTTTATAACTTGCCTATAGTAGCACTTACATATGTTTGTTCGTCAACAAACATAGTAAGTGCTACTACTATAGGCAAGTTGTAAAATATTTACAAGTATTTTAGTGGAAACTAGTAGCTCATAGTTAATTTTGTTGTAATTTTTAACTTATCTCTGTGTCATGGTTTCAGTTAGTCTCTCGTTGCTATGAGGGTCAGTAGTGCTGTCACAGTCTGCGTTGTAATATTTTAAATAATTTCTAGTTTTGTTTCACAAATTTCAATTATTGCCAATTGTTATTGCTAAGTAAATCCATTTCAATCACCATTGCTACATTTTATTATTAATTCTCAGATATTGTTCTTCTTCAATTCTAAAAGGGGTATCAGGCAGATGTAACTGTTATGATAAGAGAGGAACGTGGCTTCAGGTAAATGATCCTGTTACCATGATTTTTCCTTTGAAATACTAACAAGCTTCATGTCTTTTTATTAGGGTAAACCTTCGATAAAGGGGTCTATGCTAAGGATATTATCCAGTATAGAATGGTTAGAATCCATTGCTATATTACAGTACCAGTTATATATCTATCCTTATTCTGCTAATAACTTTTCGTACAATAACCCTCTCACATCCTTATAAAATGATAATATTCTTAAACCAGTCTATGCATTTAAACACAAAATTCGACTGAAAAAATGTGAATAAACGTTTGTTTCCATCACTAACCATGACTTCGTTTCATAGAAAATAATATTAATTTTTTCTGTTCTTTTACATACATAAACAATTTTATAGCATAAACAAATATTTTTTAACTATTACTAGCAACAGTATGTACAACTTACAATACACTTTACAATGAAAAACACAATTTTTGTAGAATAAAAATTTGTAAATTCATTAAATTTACAAATAAATAATTAAAAAGTATAATTAAGGAGTTTATGACATAATTAAGTGAGAAAAACTATTTTAGATTTTACCTTGTCCTATGTTTGTCTCATAAGAAATACAAACAGTATTTATAAAAATTATCAAACATTTCAGCTATTACAAAGATAAAGCAGGCTTTCATATAGTTTCTACTCGAAGTATTATCTTAGAGAGTGGGGGAGGTTGAAAAGTCCTGTAATAGGCCTTGGTTGTTTTGAACTGTTGATAAATTTTATGTTTTTACTGCTAAAATATTTTCTGTGTACAGACTTTTGGTAAATTGTAAAAATTTACTAACCCTTTTTCATGGATTTTCAGAGTTTTTTTACTCAGAACCGAATCAAATGCTTTTCTAGGTCTACAAACACTAGGAAAACAGGTTTATTTTTAGTTGGTTGAATTTCCTTCATGTGTTGTACTGTTTAGGTATGGTCAATGGAAGATTACTTGGTCTTCACTTAATTTATTATCTATGCTGTCCTCTTATTCTGATTTTATGTCTGGTCGGCGCACTGGCAGCGAATCGCTGTTACACAAGTCATTTAGTGTTACCCAAGGAACATGTGTGGTACGAAGACCACGGACGCGAGCAACATTGTCGCCCAAAACATTGCGCTAAGAGTAATCACAGGAGCTCTGAAATCGACACCAATCGTAGCAATGGAGGTTCAGGCGAACATTGTACCAATACAATGCCGTAGGGAGAAATCGGCCTTAAATTTTTGGGAAAGGCAAAAAAAATACAGCCCCACAAATGGGAGAATTATAAGGAAGCAGCGTCTCGTCTAAAAAGCCAAATCACACTATTGATTGTAGCCTATTCTGTTAGAGAAAAACACATCTTCTTGGAGATGCCGAAATGTTCCCCCCAGTGGGAGAAACATCCTGCTTCTCCCCAACCTCAGATATACGCCTGGAAAACCACTTTCTTCCAAAACATATGTCATCGGACAAGGAACTAAGGATAGTAGGGCTAGAGATGATCAATGCCAAATATCAGAACCAGAGTGGCTCCGCATATACAGTGGCGGTTCATCCATGCCAGGAACAGGGAATACCGGAGCTGGATATATTTCCAAGCCTCCATAGCAGTGAGGGCACCTCTCACAAATTATAATGGGAGATCGCTGCAATACATGAGGCAGCAAAAAGGTTAGAAGACTTGGAACAGAACCAAAAAGCTGTATTTCTAATAGACTGCCAAGCTGCAATAATTGCACTCTCAAACAGCAAATACATTGATTGCAAGAAAACAACTGCATGCCGAATGAGACTCTCCAACTTAATAGCAGGTGGCTGGATCTTACAGTGGATCCCAAGCCATGTTGGGGAACGAAAATGTCGATCTTCTCGCTAAGAACAGCACTGCTCTTGAGCAACCACCTTGCACTCAGTTCTACTCTTCTGCAAAGGTCGCAATCAACCAAGCGGTAAACAACTGGACCAGAACACGCAACAGACAAGCCAGCAAAGGGAAGAATTGTGCTAAGCTGATAGACTCTCCCATACCCTGAAACTTGCCAAGAGATGTAGCAGTAGACCTACCCCATTGTCCGGCCCTATCAGCCAACTCTGTGGATGAAGAAGAAGACAACTACAGGGAGATTTCCCGCCTCTACTGGTTAGCACGCCCCCCAAATGGCTAAACTGCCAAAGGCGGGCGTTGGCTAGTCAGTAAGTAATTATTCTGATTTTATTAGTTTTTTATATAGTGTACCCATAGTTGAAGTAAAACTGATGTCACAACTATTTTCACTATTTTTCTAGTTTCCCATTCCAAATACTGTTATAAAGGCATTCTTTTAATAAAGTTTCTCCAATTATTCCTCACACATTCATATGCCTTGGGTGTTTTGAGTATCATACTTTATGAGCTCAGGATTTATGCCCCCTGATCTTGCCGATCTTCTGTCTCCTAGGTCTTTTTATTTATCGTTTATTTATTTCAGGTTAACTGTGCGTTTTATCTCAGTGTCTTCATTAGTTGTATATCATTATTATTAGCTGTTTTCAACATTTGCCTACTCTCAGTCAACAGCGTCTGGTAATAATTTTATTACTTACATTATATTACTGTACTTACTTATATTTTCTGTTCATGTTTTGTCTTTGTTCTTGGTGTCTTTACCTCTCTCTGTGTTTCATTCTATATTCAGATATGCTGACTCTTCCTTTTATTTGTTTCCTTTGTTGCTCTTAAAAAAACTCTAAAAAATAGGGCAGATAACTTGAAAGAATGATTAATTAAATAAAAGAAATAATTAACAAAGAAAATAGAAAGATCAAGGGAAATAAACACAAGGAAAGAATGGAAGACAAGGAATTGATTAAGTAAGAAAAAACCTGTGTGGAGAAATAAGAAGCTTGACAAAGAGTCAATAAGACAAGATTGTGTCAGGGCTTAATAGGAATAGGACAGGATTGCGTTCTATCAGTAGCACTAACTGATAATGTAAAAATATTAACAAACAGCCCTTTTAAAAGATATTGTGAAATACCACATTATTTAGAAAATTTACAAAAGATAATTTATAAGGTACAGAATTAAAAGGTAATTACTGTATTGATTGATCATTAAAATAAAGTAAAACAATAAATATCTGTAAAATAACCAAATCTATAAACAAAATAGAATATGCTTATAAAGCTCAACAATAAGTAAACTACAGAGTTTCTAAATGAACTATATGAAACAATGGAATATAAATGTTAATGAATATATAAATACAAACAAACATAACATTAAAATAATAAATAACCTCTATAAAATGATGATCTAAGATTAACCTTTAGGTTTAAATTTTTATAACAGTAAACAATTGTTTTTAGTTACAAAATTTTAGAACACAAATTTTTTTGGCAAATTCTCAACTATAAATATGGACACTACAATTTTTAAAGTCAAAACCAGCATTTAGGTAAGACAAATGAGTATTATTTTATGTTATATAACTAAACGAAGAATATAAACAAAAACATAGATGGAATGATTTGTATTTATTTATCTTATTCTTACTTGTTAATACACAAAGGAATACAAATTGCAGACCTAAACAATGTATGCCTACATATTAAAAAAATTAGATAAAAACCAAATATTTTGTATATGAGTATATATAAGGTATCTGATTATATTGCATGCAAGGGTTATTAAATGGATGTTTTAGAATGTTTGAAATTTACATATCATCAAAAACTTAATCACAACCCCTTTTGAATTATTAATCAATAACTTAACATAATTTTTTATATTAAATACTAACACGGAATGAAGAAACAATAAATAAGATCTACAGTTATAGAGGTGAACAGACATGAACTATTTCATATACCTAACTGTAGAACACATGACCACAGTTGGGACTTAACACACTTAAATGTGCACAAAATGGAAGTATTGTAAATGGTTTGTAAATAACGGTGTAATTTTGTGTATGTTATTGTATATGATTGATAGAAAAATGTTATCTATGATATTGTGCAATATTTAGAACAAGACAGGATCTGTAATAAACATTTATTAGACAGACACCTTACCATGACTTCATAGTAGTCAAAACATATACACTGTTGTAGGTAACTAATGATCACTATGACAGACTTAAAAGGTAACTAATTTATATAGAATATAATAAAAACAGATAGGAAGAACAAAAATTATAATAAATAGCTTGAATATCCTAGACATAAAACTTATTTTCAAAATACTTTCTATTCTTATATGGATGAATATGGTAAAATTGTTGAGAAACATTAGTGTCATTTAAAAAATAAAAAAACAAATTATAATTAAAACATATTTTAAAATTTTCTATTTCATCTTCATTAGGGATTTATTTAAAAACCAAAAATATCAATTTTTATAGTTTAAAAAAAAAATAACGTATTCTATTTTTTAGAATAGTTAGAAAATTGAAAGCTATCAATTAATTCTGTTGGTTGTGTGGTATAATCTTATTATATTCTTCAAAATGTTTAAAATGACTCTATTAAATTTCTTCTATTAGCTCACACTCTCCTAATATACATCATCTACAAATTTTCAATCGTTAATAAAATATGTTTTTATTCATCCAATCAAGTTCAAATACATTTTTTTAACCTATAGTGGATGACAATAGATGTTAGTACAGTTTTTTCAAATATTTATTCAATAATTGAACTATGGAAATTTGTGGGGACTAGCCGAATTCGAACTGGGGACCTTCATGTTCAAAGTCTAGTGTGCTTTGGCACTGCGCAAACTTTCCAATACCTACAATTAATTTCTCAAAGGTGTATATGACTTTTTCTTCTTCATCTGGTTGTCGTAGAAAATCAGCATTGTACGACCTTAAACTGTTGCCATGGATAAGACATAATATCATAAATAGTCTATATGTTAACTAAAATTAATACAGTCGGCGCCGCTTATTGTGATCATATTTGTCAGAAGCATATTTGATAACAATAACCGAACGCTTAATCACGATGTAGTCTACAGCCATACTGCATTGAACTCACTGTATTATTGCCACAACTGTTTGTTCTGAACGATATGTAAGCCTATCCATTACATCAAGTAATTCTAATTCTGTAACACTATAATTAAACTGTACTTAACAAATTTTGATGCTATTCCGGACAGTTTTATGTACAGTAGTAGAATTTCTGTAATTTAGTTTTCTACTTGTTAAAATTAGTGGGCATATTTCATGTCAGTTTATTTTATTCCACTGTAGATTTTTTTTAAACACTGAATCTAGCATAATTGAAAAAAAATACAGTATATAGAACTACATAAAACACTTGATCAAAACATTTTAACACATAAAACTTCATTATAAAACACTTCAATCTTATTTACACTTCAAATTTACATTTACTTTTTCTCGAAGAATTCCTCTATATGTGACTGTCTGTAGTCTTCTCGTAAAATATTGTTTATAAATTGTTCATATTCATAATGTTTGTTGAAATTTTCTGCTTTTTGTTGAACAAACTGCCTTAGAATCTCAAGAGCTTGGTGAACTTCCTGCTTAGATCTTTGCGGTACACACTTATCATTTTCGTCATCATCGGTGCCTTCTTCTTCTTCAGTAACTTTTGATGTTGAAGCAACTACCTCAAAAATATCGTCTTAAGTCATTTCCGCTGCTGTTTCAATACTATCGTCAACTTCTATCCACTCGGTATATTCTTTTAAGGACAAATCGAAAGGCTTCAAGTTCTCTTCAGAGTCTTCCTCAGATGTAGCTTGCTCTTGATTTTCTTCAACAAAAAAACCACCTTTTCTAAAGCAATTTTTCACAGTTTTTTCAGAAACTTCATTCCAAGATTTTGCTATCAGATGAATAGCATCGAGTAAAGAAGTTTTTTTAGCCAATTCATTTGAGGTAAGGGTTTGAAATTCATCCATATTTTCTATAATTCTAGCACGCATCTCTCGTCGATAAAAACTTTTGAGATTTTTAATTATGCCTTGGTCACATGGCTGAATAATTGATGTAGTATTGGCTGGAAGGTAAATCACTTTGATGTGTTTTAGCATAGTGCTTATGTCATTATGTGCAGTGCAGTTGTTTAGTAGAAGGACAATGTTGCGTTTGAGGCTGGTATCCCATTTAGTCAGCCATTCATTAAAAATTTTTTATGTCATCCAAGCATTGAAGTTTGCTGTTAGCAATTTCATTTTTAAATAAGTAAGTATGTTCGGGTAAAGCACGATAATAAAGTCCTGTTTCATCTGCATTGTATATGCAGCTAGGAGAATACTCGGCTAAAATCTTTGGCCATTCGTATTGTAACCAGTCCTCAGCTCCAACAAAATCAGCATTTCTTTTTTCACCACACGTTTTCTTGTAAACAATGTTTTCCCTTTTCTTCCATCGATTGAACCATCCGTCTGGAGCTTTAAAATCCTGTTTTCCTATTTTTTTGGCAAGATCCTCAGCTTTTAGACGCATTAGTGGGCCGTCAACTCGAGCATCTTTTTCGCGAACATTTTTAAACCACAATTTCAAAGCTGATTCCACTTGCGGATCCTTCCCAGAACGATGTCTTTTGTTGTCAACATTTGCATTACACTTTGATAATGACAAGATTTTTTCTTTGTTGTTCAATATTTTACATAAGAGAGGTTGAGAAACGCCAAGTTGAGAAGCAGCGTTTCTTTGACTCATTTTTGGTAATTTACTGTACCTATCTAGAATATCAAGTTTTTGTTTAAGACTTGAATCGTGTCGTTTCTTTTGAGATTCGGACATCTTGCTATACTGTCCTTTGAAACTTCAAGTGACACTAAACTCTACAAAACAAACGAAAAAGATCTTTAAAAATTAAGTTATGTAAAATCACACTGAAATACTGTAATAAACGTTCATAAAAATTCACTGTTAAAAATACAGTAGGACTGTACTGTAAATGGTTGAGTAGTAACATCATGTTAACAAACAACTAAAGTCGACTCAAGCGAGGCTAGGGTGTTTGCATAAACAAAGAGTAAGGGAGACATTCTGAGAACTGTGCTAAGTGCTGAAACCGTTATAAAGTATTTCTGTCATTCTAGAAATAAACAGTCTATGAAATGGGCGTCATTGTGTGTTGCACGTGCTGTTTACACTACTTTGAAGACATTTTTACTTGGTCTATGCTAGTATACGTTGACGCATATGATTTTGAATGGCAAATTAAATGATAATAATAAGCGAACAGATGATTACAATAAGCGGCCTAATTACAATGTATTAATATACGTCCATGTTTGTTTTTCAATGAAACGATAACAATAACCGAATGATAACATTAACCATGATCAAATAAGCGGCGCCGACTGTATTTTCTTTTCTAAACTAAGTAGGAAATTACTTCAATTTTTTAGAAAATATTACTTGTTCCTATATGCAACACACTAAATTTTTTTACTTCAATTATGGAAAAAAACTCTTTTTGGTAAAAATGGGGATCACAGGAATAACCAAAAATGAATACAAATATGGAGAGGTGCCAACCAAAAAGTCGGTGCAATAATTACTTATAGTTTGACCAAGAAGAATACATTCATAAAAAACAGCTCAAATATTGATTAAAACAACATATATCTTAGCTGATTTTTTGGGCAAAATATTTTGTTAAAAAAGAATTTAGGTAGAGATTAATACAGCCATTTTTCAATATTATCAACAGTGTCTCTAAAACGGTTAATTGCTTACTGCTAAGCCTGGGTCATTATTTATGCTGATTTCACAACGCGATTTTAGGATATTCTATACACTCAAATACCAGGTTTACGCTCTCTCTATGTATGTCTTGTTCAAATACATTTTTTAAAACTTGTAGTGGATACCACTTGATGTTAATATAGTTTGTTTTCAAATATTAATTTATAATTAAACTTTTTAAAATTAATGTCTCTAGTTAAATTTGAACTGTATGACTACATGTTTGAAATCCAGCATTCAACTGTTGAATTTCAAACATGTTCTGATAGACAGAACAATTAGAGCTTTGGATTTTACCTGATTTTATTATCACTTTTTGGGATATAAAAACCTATTTGAACACTTTTGTAATAGATTTAAACACTATTACATTTTATTCCGTAGCTAAACACTGTAGTTTAAGAGGTTTTTAAATTATATTAGGGGGTATGGGAAATTGGTTTATATACAAAGGAGTTGGTGGTGCAGAAAAGGTTGCGAACCTACAATCTAAAAGTTTATAACAATTTTTCTACAAACCAGTAAACAAGTATTTTCGATAAATATTCTGAGAAAATAATTGTTTTCACAATAAATAATAGGAAATAAAAATGCAATCTAAATTAATTACAAATCCTAAAAAGTAAGTTAGTTGAATCAGTAAATCTGTACTAATAAATTCTAATCCAAATTTTCAATAAAATATCTTATACAATTAAGTTGAACAATAAAAATATTGAAAAGAACCCCAATTACACAAAAATAAGAAATAAAACAAGTTACTTAAGATTAAACCTTTATGTACATTTCGTTGACCATGTCATCATCATCAGAATTTTATTACAGTCTTATTAGATCACTCTAGTTTGTAACTTCTTGTTTGCTAGATTGTAATTTTGTAATAAGACCCTCTGATGATGATGACATGGTCATCGAAATGTACGGTTTAATCTTAAGTAACTTATTTTATTTGTTATTTTTGTGGTATTCGGGTACTTTTTAATTCACTGTAGTATATTGTACCATTGTGCTCTTAATATTGTATATTAAGTTGAAATTTAAAAAATTATTTGTAATTAAAATTAATTTTATATATTGCTTTCTATGGAGGTAAGCATTTAGTAGTTGGAGTACCTCATCTAGACCTTGTCATGTGTTTACATTTATATTAAACAATTTTTGACCACCATGTAGCAAGGGTAGGAGGTACTGAATGGTTTAGTTTTTTATATCATTTCATAACTGTACTAAGTAAGTTATGTTGAACAATAAGTTTGTAGTGTTTATGATGCTGCAAACTGTAAAGATAAACACAAAAGCAATCTCCACAATTGCATAACAATTTATCACCTGTCAGTTGTTATCAATAATCTTTTATTTATCAGTTGACTATTCATTGACATTAATTACACTTATAGAAACATTTTTAATGTTTTTAAAATATAAATTACAGTAAAACCTCTCATATCCAGATCAATGTGGCTACACCTCGATCCGGATAACAAAAAATCCAAAAATTAAGATTGGAAGTAAATGTTTGATTGTTTCAAGTAAATAAGTTACACTTATTGAAGATTGTAATTATATTTTAATAACAATATAAAACTGTACATACAATTTAGTTGCATGCTTTTATGTACAGTTCCCTAACCAATTACGGTTTACGTGCTAGGTCAGTTAGTCACAACAATTAATTAGCAACAGGTATAAAGAACAGCCCAGCTAATCATGAATCTCATCATTGTTTGGCTCATATGTTTGTTTTAACAAAGTTTATTTTCTGATTAGTCACCGAAAAGATTAGATTTTTATGGGATATTTATCGACTCTCAAAACTTACAGCATAATTAAAGATATTTAAGTAAGTGAAATTAAATATATTCAGTCAGACATATAAACATAACTGATACGGACACTCAAAGACAACTGATTAAGTTGGGTAATACACCAATATGTAGAACACTAGTGAACTGAATGATACAGAGGCTTGAACAAATTGACTGAGTCAGGAAAGAACAGAGCCGACTTCTGGCGCCAGAGACTGGCACGACGGCAAGGCATCTTGCTGAATAAAGAAGCTTACTTTATTTTCATATTACGTCAGGATATTGGAGGTTTCAGATAATGAGAGGGCCAGTTATGAGATGTTTTACTGTAAGCGCAGTCAAAGTTCTCAATGTTTTTTGTAGTAAAAAGATGGTCACTATCTATACCCACTATGTTAGATTTATCATGTGCAAATTTGTCAGTGTCGGATAGCTTTTCATAAGCAGGTTGGTAACAAGTACCATACACAACAGCCTGAAACAATTCTTAATTCAATTTTGTTTATTTTGTGTAACATAAACACCTCTATTGTTTAGTTTTCGAGGAAAACCCTGTCGCTTATATGAGTAGATGGTTGTTCCTATTAATTGTTAAATCTATTTATTGTTTACTTTTATCAAGCTAAATTCTTAATGTTTCTGATAAGCATTTGCTTACTCGGAGTGTTATTTTTAGACATCAAATGAGTTTAAGTGATGTCAATAACATTTAGGGTAGTTCTAATCACTCTCTTTGCAATTCATAACTGAAAATAAACAACAAAAAATATTAAATGGTTAAGTAAATAATAAATCCATAAGAAATGCTTTCATTTGAAAAAAAATTGGGTCTTAATAAGATAAATAAATTATTTCATTTTTATAGGAATCATGAACTACTATTACTAGTGGGCTATAATTTGATAATTGTACACTATTCATTTTATAAGCGACCTAGAGACTACACTGCAAAGAATATCTATTTAATTTTGGTCAAAATAGGAATTATTACTTCATATTCCATATGCTTAGTTTTCAATCAGATTGTTATGAATTTAATCTTTCTTGGGGCATTGTTAAACACCCCTCAAGGTATAATAATATTCATTTTTTGTCATTAAAAATTGTTAAATTACCTTGAGTTTTTTAAAGATAAGGGAGGATTATTCTTTAATTCATATTCTATTCTTTATAAAAATATTTCATTTTTTAAATTACTGTTGCATGCATTTACATTTCTAAAGTAAAAAATTGTTTTTGTGAATAAATAGGAGATATATAATCTACTTCAGTTGTATCTAAATGGGTTTTGTGTAATATATAACTCCTAAGTAAAATCTTTAGCTATTGCTTAAGAATGACAAAGAATAAGCATATCTCTAAAGAACTTATAATAAGTATGTTGATAGGACATTCACCACGCTGGCCATAAACAATTGATGACAAAGTTAAAGAGATCTGACAATCTTGTATCAGCAGCCTGGAAAAATTTCGGGCTCAATGAAATCTTCAGTTAAATATCTCCAAAACAACAATCCAATGTCATTTGTAAAAGATTGAGAATTTGTGATACAATTCAGTTGATATCATATTAAACCCATTGATTTCCTCAAGTTTATTGACATTGTCAGTTTCTTGTTTAATGAGATGAATGACAATCTCAATTTTCTTAAAAGAGTGCTGTTCTCAGACAAAGCTACATTCCACAAAAATGGTATTGTTAATCGTCACAACTGTGTGATATGGGGTTAAGAACAACCTAACTTATTGCAAGAATATGTGTATGATTAGTCTAAAGTGAGTTTGTGGTGTGGATTAAAATATAACCAAGTGATAGGTCCTTTGAAAGGAACCAAGTGATCGCTTAAAAAATAATTAATGCCATAATTTATCTTTATATGCTAGAAGAATTTTCATTTCCTTTAATAAAAGACATTGAACAACAAGCTGGTTAACAAGTCATTTTAATGCAAGATGGCACCTCCCTCATTAACAACAAGAATGCGTGACAAACTAAACAAAAGATTTCCAAATGGTTAGATAGGCAGGAGTGGGCCTATTCTCTGGTCTCCCAGGAAACTTGATTTGACCCCTTTGGGGGTTTTCCTAAAACTTTTGAGTTTTAGGAAAATATCGCGTTTGTAGAGCGATAAGTCATAAGAAAACGGCAAACCACTACGTATTTTACATCACCTAGCAAAAGTGGTGAGAAAGATTCCTCAAAGTAGGCCAATGGGTTAAGGATACAATCTCTGAAAATTTAGAATCTAAACGTTTTTCTAAAACATTCTTAACCAAGTTTCATCCATTAAAGAATTGAAATTTTTTTTAAGATCCTTTAATTTTATTAATTTTAAATTTTGAAACAAATTATAATTTAGGAATATATACATAACTGGAAATACTTGAGTAAGAAATAAAAGTAATGTGAAACTAATTTGATTAATTGTATAAATAGGAAACATTTTTCACAATAAAAAAAACTTATTGTGCATGAATACTTTAAAATATTTCTCAAGGTAGAAATTTAAAAAAAATATTAGTAAAAAAACCTAACAAAAATAAATTATATAAAACAAAACAATTTACTTAAATTTAATTGTGAATAACTGTGATAGATACAGGAATCTAACTGTTCCTTATCTATTTTACACATTAACAATCCTAACTATGTACAATAAAACCTTAACCTAAAGTACAGATAAATCACATCAAGCCTTAAAATAAATGAAGCAGTTATGTAAAATTCATAAATTATTATGAAATAATTGTAAAATGTATTATAAAATAAATGAAGCAAATGTATGTATATATACACATATACATATACATATACATACATATATATATATATATATATATATATATATATATATATATATATATATATATATATATGATTTTACTAGGAAAGGAGACATCCATTGACATTGACTAGCAGCCTACAACCTAGAATATCTGGCAATCAAATCACCACACTATAAAATACACAAATATAGATATAATAGTTGCTTAATATCTTAGTAATTTTTCCTTCATTGGAAAAATTACATGGGACTGTTAGGTACACTCATTTGTTTGGCAATCGCCTTATTAGAATCAAACAGAATGAGTGTTAGATGAAGACCTGATGTTTGGCGAAGAAGAACTGCAGGGCAGACGACAAATTTGAGACATAATAATCTTATGTATGCTCCATCCTCGGCCATTTCCTGATTGGAGTTGTTCAATGGAAGTCTCGTCATTGGCCACAGACTCCAATTGGTCATACAAGATCGCCATCACAAACATCCCAAACAATGCACTTTCAAGCACTAGTACAACAGAATGTAATCTAAAACAAACACAAAATAGGGAATTTACAGAAACAAAATGAAACAAAACTATGGTAGTCAATTAACCTACAAATGTTTAAGATAACATTCTGCTTAGACTAAAAAAATACTAGGAAAGTGTTAAATATCCTGAGCATAAAAATATTCTATCTTCACTAGGAAAGGCATATTTTTGTTTATATTCATAATATTTATATAGATCCTAGATACAACATAGAATATTATAAGAATTTGTTCTAATTTCATGTGAATGAGTTGACAAGAAAACATTATTCTTATAAGTTTACTATTTTCTTTTTTAAAGTTTTATAATTATAAAGTTGGTAGGTAACATTCACTGTGCATATACATGTTGCTATTGAAAATGATGAAACAATCTTCACAAACTTCTTATAAATGATCAGCTAAATGATTTATGTAAACTAAAAATTGTAATGAATTAATGTATCACATTGTAACACTATTGCCACGCCTAAACAAAATGATACACTTAAAAAGGAAAAATAACTGTAAGATAAAAATTCTTCATAATCAATTACTTTTTGAAATATCTGTCAATGTTAACAAAGCCTTTGATATCACTTGTGCCTTTTATGCTAGTTCAAAAACTGGCAATATTTATAGTTAAAAACCAGAGCTAATTCTTCATAACTGCTATTTTTATCTGAACAAAGAGCTGTTGTCTGATGTTGCAAATTGAATTAATTTATCTTTTTGTTTTAAAATGTCTCTAACTATGGACTCTTTTATTCCATACTGCAAGATAATTGTTTTTGAAGCACCATTTTCAATTTGTTCTATTAGTTGTAACTTTTTTGAATTGATGAAACTATTTTTTTTCCTTTTATCAGACATTGTAAAATAAAATCATGAATCACTAGACATACAAGCTAACTGCTATGGCCAGGTTCACTAAACTGATGTGAGCGAGAAAATGAAATGGTGAAAGGAAAATGTAGGATAGGAGTGAAGTTCTGAGAGTTGTAACTCACACAGTCTTTAGGCATTACAATCGGTGGAACACTTTAGTAAAATGTAAACAAACATTTTGTTCTGACAGTTGTGTTCATACACTTATTGGAAATTATATGGCTGCTACAATTGAGTAAATGTTTATTATTATTATTTTTGTGTGTGTGTTTATTCACAACATTATCTTATCTACAGCTATATACAACAATCTGCAAAGCGGACAATTGAGAGTTAACTGTACTTGGAAATGCAATGGCTGAAGAAATAGTTTAAACAGTAAATAGCTACATCTAGATATTAAGAACTGGACAGAAAGCTTAATAGATTTCAGCTTGTAAATTCACCAATATATAAGGTGTGTAATGAATAGGAGATCATCATTGACACATTATATTATTCTTAATTATGTAAAGGACAAAGTAAAAACTAATAACTTAGTATGCTGGTGTTTTTCAAAACAGTATTTTTATTGATGAAACTAATCAATAAAAATGATTACCCTTGCTACTTGAGCATTTGCTCAAGGGTGCAGGTGTGGGATTGATGGTTGTGGAAATAGATGGGTTGTGTACTAGGTACTGGAAATGGGTGTTAGATTTGAAGTGTGTTGTATCACATCATTTAAAATATGTTGTTTTTGTGTTAGTGGTGTTTGTATATTTAAAATTTAATGTGATTAGTTTTTTTACAATGGGTTAGGACATGAAGAATGTTTAAATTAGTCTTAATGTTTGTTGAGTTTTTTATATGTGTATTTATAGCTAGATTTTGTGTTTATGTTTTTTATGTTATTGATGTATTATTTGAATCTTGTGTTAAATGATGTACCAGTTTGACCAATGTAGAAACTGAGGCAGTCATGTTATTTTATATATACTGGTAAGATTGTGTTTGTCTGTTATTTGGTAATTGCTTTCTGAAGATAAAAGCAATTTTGTGTTTGAATTTTTTGTAGTAGTGATTGAGAAGTATTTATTGTTTGTTTTATGTCTTGAAAGTGTGGCTAATTGAAAGTGTTATTTGTGTTTAGTTTATTTGAGTATATTATCTACAATTGTATGTTCATAGCCAACATTTTTGGGCGATCTGTTTTATTTTGTGGAGCTCTTTTTGCTGTACGGGTATATTAATTAGGCACTGTAACATATGTATTTACATGGGTATTACTAATTATGTAACACATAGTATGATTGTTTGTTACATGGGTATAGACGGTGTATTCAGTATTTTCAGTATTTCTTAGCACCTGGATTAAACAATATTATCCTAGCAAAGCCTGAAGGAAATTATTGAGCTATTGAAGGGATTACTCAGGATGGTTAACCTTGGGTTACATGGCCAGAGAGTAGCTCAAAATAAAGGTTATTCTATTCCCAAACTGGGGAAGAAGAGTTACACAGAGATAAAGATCCTTACATTGTTCCTATTACAGGAACAGGAAAGTTCCATGTTATAAGACATTGAATGAGCAGGTGAATGTCTTTTTGAAGGAGAGGCCTCTGAAGCTATACTGATTATTGGACCAGTAGTTCAGTATAAACAGTGTGGTTGTTGCTTGTAGCCTTCATTGAAGTTCATATCACCAACAAGGGGATGTGTATTGGAGTCTTTCTTGATCTAGGCGTCATGTTTAATCTAGGTAGGCATCAGGAGAGCTGCTGAGAAACACCAGATTTTCTATGGCGTTATTGACTCGATCATAAGTTCTTTGGAGAAGTGAGGAAGCATCATATCCTGTATGGGATACTTGATTAATGGAATGGTCTCAGAAAGTCTCTGCAGGGTGGAGTGTTGTCTCCTCTGCTTGGGAGCCTGGTCGTGTATGGCCTGCTGAGGGTGCTTAGTGAGATCGGTGTTAAAGTAATAAAATACCCTGATTACTTATTATCCTTGTTAGGGGGCTCTTTAAAGAGTTCGTTCTCAGGTGGCACTCAAGGTAACTGAAGTATGGTAGGGACAGGAAGAAAGCACTACACATCCAGAGAGATAAAGATGTAGCACTCATCTTCACCAGGCAATATAAAACTAAGTTGCTATAGTGGATGGTAGATGGTAATACCTGGATAAGTTATATAGAGTGTTAAATATCTGGGAATTCTTCTGAGTAGGAACTTACTCTGGTGTGGACACCTGGAGGATAAATACTAAAAGGCCATGGCAAAATAGAGGGGCTATAGTTAAGAAGCAGGGTCTGAGTCTATTTAAGATGAGCTGGATCTACTTTGTCGTCCTTATGCCGAGGTTATTCATCGCCTCAATTGTCTGGTGAAGCAGAAAAAACAGAAAAATGGATTGCTCTGCTCAGCCAAATCCAGGAGCTCTTCCTTAGCTGTGAAGGCCATACTGGATATTCCATTCCTGGCATTGCTCCCTCAATTGACAGACTGTGCAAGGAATTGCCTGTGGCAAGAGCAAGGCTCCGTGGGGATATTACGGAGACTTGTGGGGCAAAGTAGTACGCTCCCTAAGTAGCCCTTAAGTCAGAACTCTGGTAAAGATGGTCACTGTAAGTGCCCTGCAGTAGGGTCTACCAGAAGGAAGTGGTTTGGGGGTGAGATAGAAACTCTAGAGAGCACCTGGAGATTCAGTATAAGTTGGGTATTTGGGTACTGGAAAGAGGTATCCTATTCAGTAATCAAATCCTGAGGTAGAGATGGAAAGAGAGTAAAAAGAGAACAGCTAACTGCCCTACACGAAAATGTCCATCAGAGCTTTCTTAATTAATAAATAATGATAATACTTAATGACAATTGAGTGTCTTCTGAAATGTGCATCAGTTGTTGAATTTGTATTTTGAAAAGTATACGTCATAGTGAAGTTATTGTTAATTGTAAATTTTACTAACACACATTTCAATACCTAAATATATTTAGTTTATTTAATGCATATATAAAAAACTCAAGTAAATAATAAACAATAATTGTGTGTTATGTATGAACAACTTCAGACTTTATTATTTAATACTTGAATAATAATTAAACTCATGTTTATTAACACTTCAGTAGTCACGTGGGGTCTCCTGGGACCCCAGACATTTTGTTTTGCATCACTGCATGACCTTGACAGTCTCAGTAGCTTGTCCCTCACTATTTCTGAGTATGTTAGTGTTGCGTCAACTTCCTTTGTCTCCAGCTAGTGTAGTTAGAAACGTTTGAATGTAAAACTACACTGCTTGGGGGACTGAAGACCCCACGCGACTACTGTCATTACTGATTGTTTCAACAAGTTATTTTTGTAGTTCTATATTTTAACCTGTGTAATGTCGGAACGTGATCGGGAACGATTACAAGTATGTTTAGAACGGGATCTAAAACAATTACGCATTTGGTTGGACGAAAGTATAAGTGATAATTAGGAGATATTGGGATCTGATGATCCTGACGAAGCAGAAGAGGACTGAATGATTCCAGGAGGGATGAGCTGGATGGTGGTGATAATTATAACGAGAATGATAATAATAACAACGAATGAGAGGAAACCTACTATAACACGAAATTTGGCGTTGATATAGTCGAAAAGATGTGTCACCAATATGATGTTAGTAGGAATTCCAGAAGATGGCCATTGACACTTTTTTTCACCTGATGAACGTCGGAGGTGTGAATGCAATAAACATTTTCCGCACAAACACCCATTTCAATAATATTGTCAGACAGGAATACCTCACCACACTAGCAATCGAGTTACTGAAGCCAGCTGTTCACCGTCGGGTGAGTATGGGCAATATTCCTAGGATACTACAGCTTAAATGCAAATGCCCCAGTCATCAAAAAGCTGTTTGCGAGAGATGTTTTTGAACAATCAATACTAATCCGTTTTTTTGTTCTTATTAATAGAATTGTTTGATCTGGAAACAATTTATAAGGATATGATTTGAATAAATGAAACTATTTGATTCAAATAGACTAATTGTATTTCAAAAACGATCTCTACCTTGTTATCCGTTATACCTTATTCCCTAGTTACTCATTATATTGATACTAGTCGATACTACTCACCGAATAATTATCACATTTTGTCGTGTTTTGAACGACTGTATGAATTTATCGCCCACCACGGTGGTTCAGAAGCAGAGACTCTGGCTAATAAGTTAGGCGAGCGTAGCGAACCTGGTATCAGGTAATAACTATAAAATTTCACCAAGTCATTGCAATACTATGTTGGGAGATATTATTCTCATAAATGAAGAACCAGTTCCAATTATATTGGCGAGAAGCTCGGAATACTGAGTGGGGTCGAAAAAGACCCCACACGAGCACTCACGTCACGATAATAGGCGCGGGTACTGGAGTGTTAAAATATTATTAAATAGTAATAGAGGTGATATAATTCACCTGTAACTCAGACTTGTACATAATACGGTCTTAACCACCAAAGAGTTATATCTGCATAATTTATTTTACATTTCAAATTGTAATTTTGTCTGTTGCGTACTCATTCATTGGACCCTGATTTTCATTTGTAAGTTTTCTGATAATTGTACCAAATATGTCATACTAACTTAAAACATATTATGAATTATATATGAATTGAGAATTTCAAATCATTTTCACAACACTAAAAAAACTTGTTCAAGTATAAAAAATACATTAAGTTGCAATTATTATGAACATTAACAGCATTTAGAACAAGCTTGTAAATGTATTTTTTTAAAAATAAATAACAATACCAGTACTAAAGAAAAAATTTAATACGTTAAAATTTCTTAGGGTGAAATTACCCTTAAGAAAAAGATAAGGTTATCAGGCTTGACTATTATGGTGCATGAAATCGGATGTGTCAGAGCTGGGAACTCTACAATCACCAATCCACCCTATTGGTTATGGATTCTGCTTTACATATATGTCTATAGAATCAAAAATAACAAAAGAACATATAATATGCCGATGATGAACTATATAGTTTAGGAATTCCTTAATATAAAATTTATAAGAGGGCAAACAAATAATTTAAAATGAATCAAGTTGATTTTGAATGTAGCTTTCTCCTCTCCCTCCTTCTTACCATGTTTCATTTTGTTATATAATGTTATATGATGGTTTTATTTTCTTAATAAACTAAAGTCTTTATTACAATGGTATCAAGGGTATTTGTTAAAAATTGTTATTTTTTAGGTTATTTAAAGGTTATAATATTAGAAATATTATAATTTTTAGACCTAAAATAAAGCATTTGATCAACAAGTTTTTGAAATTATCCCCCAAAACCCCCTTCCGGGATTTCTGTAATTAATTTGAATGTGCCTTGGTCAAACAAAGTTTGGGAAACACTGAGTTAGATGGTAAAAGCACAAGCAAAAACCTGCTTCGTTAAATCTTTCATCAAAAGGTTAAAGAATTGAGAAGGACAAAAACTAAGGGAAGAGTTGTTAAAAATCTTATAAGCAGTTGGCAAGACTTACATTCTAGTCTGTTTCAGAGTTACTTCAGTACTACACTGAGGGCAAGCTCTCAGCCAAGATGTTACGACCAAAACTATAGCATACATTGACAGCACTCCAACATACACTAAAAATTGAATGAAATACTTTTGGTTTCTCTCTCCTACACAATTGTTGATCCTGAAACAAAAATGTGGTTAATTTGTTGTTTTTGGATGTCTCCAGTTTAAGAAATTGGAGTTTATAGAGCTTCTTCCTTCTACAAATTTCCAGCTTCAGACGTCCATGGTAAGCCACTGCTGAAAGCACCTAAAAAGATTTGTTATAGACAAAATTATCGTATATCTATAATATGACGATAAGTAGTCCCAGCACTGGTTACTAAATACGATATAATAATTTCAATAGTTCAGGTAATTCTCAATGTTATCAGATTACAATTTTCAAGTAAAGATTAAACATTTGTTCTATTATTTGATAAAAAAACATTGTGAGTTTTTTTTTTGCCTTTTTCTTTATTTAAGTCTAACATTCATTGCACACAAACAACACATACATACTGCAATAGCTAGAATAACTTTATAGGGAGTTTAAAATAAAAATTATAAACAAAATTAATAGATTAAAACCCATACCTAAAATAAACAAACAAAACCTTTAAATAGAACCAAATTAAGTTAATTTTACACTACTTAACTAAGTGAATACGTAATTGCTAACATCAAGAAACTTCAAATTAAGTTATTAAGATTTGGCACCATCAATATCTACGTCAGCCAAACCAAAAACTTGCTAATAAAGTCTGCATATAAATAATATTATTAAGAGTAATATTAATTATAAATAGTAAATAACAGTAATATTAATCAAAATAAAATCAGATCAAATTGTATATGTAAAAAATAGATCAATAAATAGTCATGATAATTAGTTTTGAATGGCATCAACCAGAAATAATTATCTATTTAACTTTCACCTTGTTTAAATGGATATCAAAATGCTAGAAAATATTTACACCTGTTAATTTTTAAGAACTAAATGTGATTCTTCAACTATTTCCACAAATACTTAAATTGTTTTAATGGGATTTGTTTTTAATTTCTCAATTCTATTATGGAATGTTAAATTCTTATCTATTTTATGTCCCATTATTAGTTTTCAAAATGTATTACTTTTTTACACTTCTTGCTTATATTTCCAGTTTTATTTTTCCTGGGTTTTAAACCTCATTGTCATGTAACTTGACTCACATTTAATGTGGTAAATCTAATCAAATTGTACATGTTTTTTAAATATCTCTGACTATGTATGTAACTGTGGAAGTTTCCTAAGATCAAATCTACATGGCAGATATTTTAGATAAAGCAGGATCTCTGCCGAAGTTGCCAAAAGAGTTTCAGATTAGGTCCATTATGGGTGAATGGATTAATCGCCAAGGATTGCATTGCAACAAGCTTAGGACAGAGATGGAGTACATAAGAAACACTGTTGCTGAAATGGAAAAGCAGGATATGCTTGTCCTGACACCGTCTCTGACAAAGAATCTTGATCTGATGTTAATGGGAGATGCTTAAAAAATCACTAGTTGAAAATGCAAGGTTGCAGTGATGGTTTTTGCATGAACGGTCCCCTTACATTGTAAAATCAATGCCGATGTTTTACAAGGAATGTTATTTAACTCGAGTAATTTTTGTGTAGTTTAACCCAAGCTAAAATCCTGCAGCTGATAGTGCACAAAGCTTGATCTTGGTAGCTCCTGATAATAGGTAATGGTAATATCTACCAGTTGCATTGAAGCTCTGCATTAGAGATCATCTACTGAACCTAGTTATTTTTATACATGTGGCAGGAATCATGGCTTCTTTGAAGATATCATTTATCTTGAATATGATCTTGTTTGACAAGAAGACAACTTCATTCTTCTATTTGATAAGCTCAGCCTTTCTCCAAGAAGCCTACAATACAAATATAAACAGATGTGTAAGACTATTTTCAAATTGTATTTAGTTTTTCAAGGACACGAGCCTTTAATTTGATTTATTCACATGTTTTCCTTGTTTCAAGTACATTTCACTCAACTTTAATCAAATCTGAGTGGTCCCCTGGTAAATTGGTTATTTCTCTCTTACAATTTCTCAATTTAGGGTTGTACCTGCTAACAACTTAGACCTAAGCCTACCTTATTTTCATTTACAGTAATAGCCCGTACTTACGCAATAGGTGGGACCGAGCGATAACCATGTAAGTCGAATTCGCGTAAGTCGGGGTATAATTTTACATACAATCACATAGGAATCATGTGTAGTTGGGACCAAAGACTAAATAAACTAATAATTAAAAAAAAAAACATGTATTTATTACAATCTTAAATGCATAATACAAGAAAAAATATATTATACACAAGAGAATTTATTTAGACATAGAAGGTTTAATAAAATCTAGTAAATTTGTTTGAAGAATTCAAGATTTTTTCTTCTTACTCAGAATTTCCTCCTAACTCGATATTTCTTTTATTGTTTTGGGGCAGAAATATGCTCATTGTTGGAGTCTATGATTTCAAAAAATTGTAAGCCTCGCTCAATTAAACTAATTCATTTTGTCAAGTTTCTAACCGTCATTTCATCTTCTATAAAAACTGGGTCTAAAGAATCTGCATTTTTAAGGTCTTGCTCTTGCTCACGCATTTCTATGAGCTCATCAATTAATTGTTAGCTCCTGGTTGTGTAAATCCAGCAGTTCTTGAACATCATCATTATCCACTTCTAAATTTAGATGTCTGACAATACCGACAACTTCTTCAATCACATCAACAATTTCATCAGATTCTGCTTGAGTTTCAGTGGCGAAAAAAAGACATATCTTTTACCAAACGCCATTCAAAGTTTTTTGTGAAATTTCATTCCAAGATTGTCCAATGATTCTCAGAGCATCTAAATCATTGAATTGTTTCGAAAAATCTTCAACAGAGAGCTCGTCGTTCTGTCTCATAGCTTCATGCAGATCCGCAAATGATCTTCTTGTATAATAAGCTTTAAATGTTTTGATGACTCCCTAATCCATCGGTTGAAGCAAATTATTTGTGTTTAGGGGCAAAAATATCACTTTCACTCATGTGTCAAAATTAGTTAAAGTAGTAGGAGGATGGCCAGGTGCATTGTCAATTAATAGGAATTACTTTAAAAAGAATTTGATTAGACTGACAATAACGTTCGTTTTGAGGTATGAAATGATGACCAAACCAGTCCTCAAAAAACAGCTGTTAACAAAGCCTTCCGATTCGACTTCCAAATCACTGGCAAGCTAGCTTTAGAAATATTTTAATGTCGTTGGATTATATAAGCGATAAACTATAAGAGATTGTAACTTACAGTCAACAGCTGTATTTGAGCCAAATATCACTGTCAATTGGTCTTTGGTGGCCTTAAAACCTGAAAATATTTTATCTTCATGAGCCATAAAAGTTCTCATAAGCATTTTCTGCCAGAACAGGCCAGTTTCTGCATACTCGTACAGCGTAATTTAAAACCGCGGAATTTGGGAATCGCGTAAGTCGGAGTAGCTTGAGTCAAGTCGAGTACAACCCTTTCAATTCACTTATAACCTTGAATGATCTAAATTTATTATTTAACTTGACGATGAAAAAAATTATATTTCTCAACACATAAGTAATTCACTCCCAATTTCATATAAAACCATTTTAAATTAACAAATTTAAGAAAACCACTTTTATTGACCACTGTTGTTAAAAATTTTGTCATGATGAAAAACGGAAAAGAAATATTTAGAAAAAGAAGTTAAATGAGTTCATACCACAGGAAGTTAATTAAGTTGTTTATACCATCCCTCTACCAAATTAGGTGAGTATTTGTATTGACAAGCAAAATCTGTCTTAGAAGAAAGCAAAGAATATGTCTGTTTCACTTTGTTTTTTGAATCTGATTACTCTATTTCTGCTCTAATTCTTAGATTGCTTCCAGCCTAGATATGTTCAATGAGATAAGAGTCATTTATGCTTGCTACACTAGCTACAAAACCGTTCCTGTAAGGATGTTAGTTTTATATTAAGATACAATATGAAGAGCACTGTGGTACAATATATTACAAATATTGGAAACAACTCCAATAACACAAAAATAATAAAAAATAACAGATAATAGATGTTACTTAAAAATAAACCCTTATGTACATTTTGATGACCATGTCATCATCATCAGAGGATCTTATTACAATCTAGCAAACAAGAAGTACACTCTAGTTTCTAACTCTTGTTTACTAGATTGTAATTTTGTAATAAGACCCACTGATGATGACATGGTTATCGAAATGTAAATAAGGGTTTAATCTTAAGTAACTTGTGTTATCTGTTATTTTTTATTATTTTTGTGGTATTGGGATTGTTTCCAATATTTTAATTGTTTTATATGAAGGTTAAGTCACTTTATACTTATTTATAAAATACTAATTTAAATATAATACCATGGACAATGATGATCCATTCTGCGTATGCAACGCTTGCAAATGCGACAATGATGAGCTCTTGGAGGCCTGTATGTTTCACACCTTGTACAAACCGTCCAGTCCTCATGAAGTAATGACTCATTACCTACAAAAATAAACATAATGCTATATAATAACTTAAACAAACTAATTTAATATACTAATTTTTGTTATTAAAAAAACCTAATAAATAATAAAATTTGTCAAATAAATTAAGGTTTAAATATAACTATACATCTCCAAAAATATGTATCTCAACCATATCTTAAAAAAGTTGCTTTAAAAAAATATATGGATGGAAAAGTTTTTAAAAAATCAAATAAATAAACAGTTTTTTTTAAATCATCGCTATGGAGGAATGAAATTATTACATCCCTATTCTCATCAGTAAAATAAAACATAAAATAGATGATGGATTTTTAAATGTTTAGTTGTTCATACCTTACTGTAAACCCAAGAAGATTTTCAGGGAAGGTGTTCTTTGACTAAAACGATTTCGGATAAACGTAATGAACTTTATCAGTTAAATAAGTTTTCTAGTTTAATTATGTCAATTGTCATATTCTATTATACGGTTGCTATTTTGAAAAGTTTCAAGGAAAGACATTTACTTCATATTTTCAGATCCCAAAAGAATTAATTTCGTTTAATTTAAAGGAGTGTCTATTCGATTTTACACTACAGGAATTTATTACTCCAAAGTGGAAATACAAGAACTACCTTCTCCGGCAAAAAATTATGACAAGTAACCGTAAATAATGAAAAATATGCATATGATTACTGAAGCTAGTATTTGCATTAATTGCCTAAGATAATAGGTAAGTACAATCATAAAAATTTAATAAATATAATTTTTATAAAATTATTTTGATTTATTTAGCTTAAAGTATTATAGTTTTGTAATGAACAAAATTTAAACTTAATTAAAACCTAAATTGAAACAAAAACAAAAAGAATCAAAACCTCTTACCTGAATGTATATCAGAGAAGTCCATTCTATTTTGGGGAAGTGGGACTGCACCTGGGTCAGAACACATTGCTCTTAAGTGTGAAAGAGAGAGTAGAAAAATAACTGTATTGAATAACACAACGTGGAATGGAGCCCACAAACTGTTTTAAAAAGTTTAAAACATAATTATTAATTTTATCAATATCAACACAAAATTACATATAAAAATTCATTTCGGAATAGAGTATGTAATTCCTATATAAACTCTTTATTTTCTTGAGTTTTACAAACTTAGAAACTCAATGTTATAAATTTGAATACAGAACAAAAATAGACTTATTTAACCAACTCTGCAAGCAATTAATATGTTTCCAATATGGCATGACATTCATATGTACTTTTCATAACATTAAGCAAGAGCTCTGGGATAGCAATACATAATTGCACATTACTGTTTAGTCTCCTGAAAACAGACGATGCTACCATTGTTAATTTATCTGCTTATCACAAATGAATTAATACAACCCATACAGGTAGCTATAATTTATTTCTTTCAATTAAAACTTCAGTGAAGTGAAATTACTTCAGAGTCAAGATGCCTTTTAGTATTATAAGCAAATTGGAATACATATTCTGAGTTTTGACCAATTATAATTTTTTGATAATACAAATTAGAAGTTGTATTTTAGAAAAAAATATTTTAGAATTCAGTTGTACATAGTGGAATAAGTTGACTACAGTGAAAATTTAGAAAATCTGTTTTTGTAATTAAGGAAAAGTTAGTAAAAAATATTCCCATTAATTTTGATTTCTATGATGTTTAGTAAATATTTCAGATTTATACAAACTAACAAAAGTAAACTCATTTTAAAAATACTTAACTAAGTGAATACGTAATTGCTTACTTGCTGACGCGTTTCAAAACATTCGTTCCTTTTATAAAGCTAACTCTCTACTGGCGGCATCGGTTAGGTGTAAAGGCTCAAACAGGAATGGATTTATGAGTGTGGAATGGGGTGGGTTGTTTTGGTTGTGTGTCATATAATAGAAAAGGCTGTTGGCTTCAAAATGTGTGTGTTCATTTAATACGTTTTCTTTATCTGTCCCGTAGTGTTTATATATTTCATATTTTTCTAAGGTTGTTGGTTTTTTTATTTTGTTTTAATGTGTGTAGAACATTTAAATTAGTGTGTATGTCGGTGTGCGTTGGGTGTTTTGCTAAGCTGGATTAGGGTTTGTTCGTTTTTTTTTTTTTTGGGTAATGTGTTCTTCGAAGCGTGTATAGAATGACCTGCCGCTTTGGCCGATGTAATAGCTGGAACAATCGTTACAAGTTAATTTTTAAATACCTGAGAGTTCGTATTTGTCAGTTTCTTTTTGAAAAGGTTGTATTTGCTATCTTAAAGTGTGTTGTTTTGTAGGATATTTGGTAATGGAGTTTTTTTAATGTGGAGGCTATTTTTGGTGTTTTTGTTGTGGTAGGTCAGGGATATGTATTGCGTGGCCGTTTGATGGTGTTTATGTTTAATTTTCCTGAGTATGTTGTCTATGAGTGTGTTGGTAGCCGTTTTGTTGAGCGATGTATTTTATGGTATTAAGTTCTTCGTAGTAGTCTTTCTGTAGCATTGGTAAATTATCGACTTGCACAAACTGATAAAAAAAAATTGAAAGAACTCAAGGCAAAACCTTTCTTAGTACACTATGTAATCATGTATAATGTTAGGCTAAATGTTTTAAAGGTAAGTTTTCAATAATGTAGGCAACTCTATTTTTTACTGAGTTATTTTTTGTTTTATACTGGTATTTTTGTAAATTTCATACTTCTACAGTTGATGTAGAGAATTCAAGATTCTAACTAATGTTTACATAACTATAGCTGTTTATATTATACAGTTTACAAGAAGCCTGTGTTTTACTTAACCTATGAACAACAGTATACCTCTTGCAATAGTTTATTATGTCACATTAAAAAACTTATTAAAAAAAAACAAATCTATCCTTAGCAGATATTTTGTGGTTATATTTTAAGTGTTTTTTTTTTTTGTTTTGTTACTAAACCTTGGTGTTTATAAAGTTTTGCATCATTAGGGGAGTGAAGTTAATTGAGGTTTTTTAACCGTTTCAATTACTGGGGCTTCAGCACAATGTCTGATTATTTTTTCTGAGCTACTGTGTAATTTCAACATCACAAGGTACATCTTTTGTAATATCAATCTATCCTGGATAACCGATAATTACCAATTAATTTGTGGATAATTTTTTTAAAAAACGGTATTTTTAATTAGAATCAGCCTAAAGTTTTCTATCACTTTTTCAAATGTAAAATAAATATGTTTTTTTAACAAACACCTAATTTGAAACTTACCTTATGCTATTTTACTCATTTAAAAGTTAAATATAGAAATGAGGGAGCTTTATTATTCTTACTTTTATGTAGGAGTTATTATTCTTACTTTTAAAAAACACAAAAATAAACAGAAAATATATTTGGAATAAATTTAGAAAGATACCTTTTAATTGCAGATATGTAATATCAAATTATTAATTGTTCAGAAAATAATTTACTTTTACCTGTCTTGCATTGTTTGCATTATAACCCATCGTATAATGACGTAATCTGCATAAAATACAGCAACATAAGTTAAAATTATACAAATAAATCCACACGGATCTCGCACAAATATTGACATTCTCACTGTGTTAAATTTCTTTAATAAAATAATACATTCCTATCAGTGTACAACGAACAGCTGACTAAACTAAGCTAAGTAGAGTAGAACCACAATTCTCTGTATGATTTTTATCCAGGTGTACCAACATCGATGTAAATTAATGTTTCAAAATATCAAAGTGTACATAGTTACAGAGTTTACATTTTTTTTTCAAATTTCAACTCTTAAATCAAAGTGGGTGGTTGTAATCATTTAACACAATTCTAAGCAAAATATTGTATACGATGTTATTGGAGTAAATACTTGACAAATATCGATTAACTTGAATTCTTTTTTACATGTATAAGAAGTTTTATGAAAATGAATTATAAACAAAACGTGTTTTCAAGTGTCTCAAGACATAAACAAGTGTTACAATTAAAGAATAAAATACAGACATAACCTAAATTTATAAACTGACGAAGATGTATAAACTGAAAGTTTACCATCTCAGAAATCTTATAAACTTGATGTTTTCTAATAAAAAACAATATTACATAGTTACAAAGTGACAGATTAGTGTAGTAGTCACGAAGTTATAAGACGTATGTGTATTTTTTAAATATTAAGGGAAATTGATTACTCGTTCAATTTGTTATCATTTAATGACCAGTTAAGCAGGAAACTTTTTTTTTATATATCACCAAACATATCATAACCGGTACTTTATGGCTACCAAATAATGTATTAAATGGCCTATACTTATGCCACCATAATTTCTGCACCATAGTGCTACAATTCATGAAAAATTATTCAATGAAGGGTGCTTTAAAATAGATTTGTTTTTACTTTTGAAGAATGATAAATAACCTTAAACTAATATTTATGTTTTGCGAAATAAAAATAATATTTTACTTGTTTGGAATGTATTTTTAAAAAAAACATGTAAAGAATGAAAATAAACTAGTTACAGTTGTTATGTTCTATAAAAGGTAAATATTTCCCCAATTTTATCTATTTAATAATGAGAGTAATTAAGAATTGTGAAACTATTTTTATTTTTTGTTTTATAAAGTGCTATCAATCACAGAATTTGACATATCACTTTTTTTTAAATCATGTGTACACCTTTAACTGTTTAATGTAAACATTTATTATATGTTATTTTTCTTACACTACAACTTTTTCCATATCTTGCTCACTGCCATCTAGATCTAAATTTGTTCTTGATCTGTGATTTTTGAATTAGAAGTATAGACCAATACGACACATGGAGTAGTAATAGTAGTATTGCTATTAACTAAACTAAATTGAGATACATTCCGGTGTTTTATCACCTTAACGGTTTTTAGTGTTTTCTAAAACAATTTTGAACGAACATGTTTTTAAATTGTATTTCAAGTTTTACAGAATTTTTAGCTTAACGGCTTACAACGTTATTTAAAATTTAGTTCAATGTTTAGTTCAATTTAAAGTTTGAAGGATTAGTTTTAGGTTAGGTTTTTAATTTATCAAATTACAGAATAAAATGGATCAAATGCTACCAAGTCCGGGATTTAGTATTCCTAGTATAGGAACACCTCTTCACCAACCAGAAGAGGATCAGCAGATTCTTCCAATGGCTCAACTTCAGCAACCAATGCAAATGCCACCACTGTTACCTATTCAACAACAAAATATTATGACTAGTCCTCATAAGCCCATGCATACTTATGCACCACCAGTTGGTTTTACAACTCCACAGAGTATGATGCAGCCACAGACTCCTGTAAGTACATGTATATAATATTTCAAAACTATTACTAATACTAAAAAGAAGCTGGTAATTATGTACATTAGGAATTCATTTAGGTGTGTATTTGAAAGTATTCCTAGTTGTATCCCAAGGCTATATTGATAATGATTTTTGTTTAATTTTGTCGGAAAGTTATCTTCTATCACTTTTTATTTACGACTACGTTTTGGATGCACAGTAGCAATGGTGCACTGTAATACGTATACAACATTACTATATACCTATAAAGTATCCAGTTAGGATAGATTTGGTTGTAATTTTATAAAACAATATTATATACCTATATTAAAATATACATATGAAGTCTCTAGTCAAGATAGATTTGGTTGTACAAATCTGTAAATTAATAGAACATGTAACCAAACAAATCTACATATGTAAGGTAAGAGTAGAGATCACGTGATGTCACCTGGAAAAAGGTAATACTCTGTGATACTAGACGTTTAAATAGTTCTCAGAAGTAAATAATTATAAAGAAATGCAAATAAATTGGTTGTAAAGATTAATGAAAAGAAAAGTAATTATTTCCTTTCTACATATATTCAATATTAGCAAACCAAATTATACCTAATTAAACAGTAAGTCTTCAAGGATACAAGAAAAATAAAAATTTTATTGGAAATACTCAAAAAATTTAAACTTGAAAAGTATGAAAAATAACTTAAATTCCCAGTTGAAACAGAACTTTTTTAAATCACGTCTTTTTTTTAAAATACTATACACTGTTATCATACATAAGTAGCTATTTAAGTACGGCTAAGTATTTATTTAAGAAAGATTTATTTTTTTCAAAGTATAACGTTTATTAGATTTTAAGTCAACAGTTGAAAGTGTTGAACATTGCCACCTTGTTGTGTGCAACAATGAAAAACATATTTAGAAATATATATTAAAATGAAGGATATTACACTTGTCAACAAGTTGAGCTCTTACTACATATAATTTTTTCTAATAATCAAACGTATCCTAATCACTTATTTCATTACTATATTCTAATGTAATATAACATGGTGCTCTTTCTTATACAAAACTTGAAGGTTTTGCATCATTTTGATGAAGAGGGGTTGTTTCATGCTCGTTATACACATGTTTATTTTTTCCTGTAGTTGGACGATAGTGGTTAGTGGTTTATCACAAAAAATCTTCTCCTTCATCATTCCCCTAACATAGGCATCAGGTGGTGTAACATTGAGGGATAGGCTGGGTAGTTTGTTTGGGGAAATTGGTTCTAAGGAAAATGAGGCAGTAGACAAAAGTCTCTTGGAGGAAAGCAATATTGTCTGAGGCAGTGGGACTTAATGGATCATCTTGCTAGAACCATTGTGAACAAAAAGGCAGGTCTCAGGTACAACAAAATCATCTGAGGTCTCCTATAAAATGACAAAGAATAACATTCCCCTATCTTGGTCCCGATTTACACGAAGAGGATTTCCATTATTGTCTTCAACAAATTATGGACCAAATATGCCTCTCCCTGACAAAGTGCACCAAAGGGTTATATGGCTACTATCCTGTGGCTTTGAAACCACTAAGGTTCACATGACATTAATCCAAAAACCATACGCCACTCAGAAAATCAGGTTTTCCATAGCACATTGCAAACATCGAAGCCATATACTGACTCTGGGTGTTTTGTTTATACAGTTCAAAGATTCCACTATTTGATCTTGTAGGGAAAACCACTGATGTTTTTGAACATTCTTCTCACAAACGTAATGCTTTAATTCAGTTCCAAAGATGTTCAGCTTAGGCTTCTTTTCGGTGACTGTAACATTTGCTGCAACGCTCTTCTCTGGTTTTTATTTTTTCAGGCAATAGTGTGGCAACCTAAAATCTGTTCCGCGGTGTCAAAACACTATCTGATCTTTAAAGTTTTTAACAAAACTAATGATCACATCTCTACAAGGGGAGTTTTTGTGAAATGGTTCCTGAAAATGTAATGCAGAATATGATAAACTTGTCCTACCCGCACGTCTAATTCCAAATGAGCGAAAATAATGCTCTATGATAAAAGTTTTCTCTGCAGTAGTTAGCACCATGTTACCAAAAAATTACCTCAAAAGAAATACGCCAACATGAATAGGCTTCAATAATCAAAAGTCAGCACAGTTGATTTAGTTTCAGTAGTGTTTATTATGATGCATATGGTATAAGTTTTCTGGTTGCTATATCAAGAGAAGTGATAGGCTCCATCTTGTGTATAATTAATGTACATATAGGGCAAGATTTGAGAGTAATATTTGGATTCTATCTTTATTTTTTGTTATTATTTAATAGTATTTGTTATAACTAAATAAAGACTTTAGGTAGTATCAAAACAAAGAAGAGATCTTAAGTTTTTAATGTTTCATAAAATTTTGTAAGGTGTTTAAAAAAAAATCCTAATTTTTGTGTTAATGTTAATTTTCTTAATTTTCTAATTGTTCCTGTGAACTTCCCACATTGATTGTTAAAACTGTTTCTGCATTATAACTTATTTTGAGTTATCCAATAGTTACCGAGCTTTGGAGAAGTGGTTAAAGTAGACAAAGTAGGATATGATAAAAATTAGTAACTGTATGAAGCAACTGTGGCGTAATGTTTATTTTTATTTTTAAATAAATAAAACCTCTAAACCACAAATAACATTTATTTAAACCTAAGGTTTAAATAAATGTTATTTGTGGTTTAGAGGTTTTATTTATTTAAAAATAAAAATAAAAATTAGTAATATGATCTTATAATTATAGCAAATGTTAAAAAAACTTACTTCAAGTAAAAAAACTTATTTTATCATACCAAACCATCAATATCAGTATCCAGGTTGGCCTCACTGTTGTGTTTTTGAGTCGTGCAGCATTGATTTTCAAGAAAGGTGTGGAATAACCTGGTTAAAAAGTGTGTAGGATTTTGTACTTGGAGTTTACGTTTGGTAATTTATTATGCTTTTATTTTATGTTCTGGTGTGTTTATAAATTTCATTGCACTATTGTGTTGTAGTAATTTTGCATAATATAACTTTTAGTTGATATGAGGAATTTCTAGGATGTGGTAGCTATGACCTGTTTTTATTGTCTCGATAGCAAAGATGAGCTAGTATCAATTTTAATTAAGTATAAGGCTATATAAACAAAGCTATTTTTAAAGCTATAATTTGTATGGATTCTGTGATAAATGACAAACTATGACGAATTTACTTACGTAGTTACTAGCCAAGGCACACCCTTAGCAGTTGAGCCATTTGGCGCCAGTAGAGATGGAACCGTTGTAATCCTGGGCCCGGTCCAGGGCTGTGCAATCATTAAGGTGTTCGGCATTCATAAGTTCACCACCAACAGCAGACACTCCGGGGTCGGTAGCATATAGATGCAGTGAAGGTGCGCAGAAAGGTAATCATGAGTCATGGTCAATTGGTCTCCCTGTCACAAGACATTCCCACCATTTTCCTGCTGAGAGTTCCCTCAATCAAACGTGATTTCATTTTTTGGTGGAGATCTTTATTAGGGACTTGGAGAACTGTAGTGAACTCAGATGCTCGGACTGAGGGAGGCTTGTTCCTTGCTTGGCTAGTTGATCAGTCTTTTCATTACCAGTAATATTTAGGTGGCTCGGGATCCACTGGAAATTAAGTACCCACCCAGCAATTATGAAAGCATTTAGTTTTCTTCTACAGTCTATGGTTCTACTACAGTCAGTCTGTGAGTTCCCAGAGAGGTTCAAGATGGCGGTCTTAGAGTCAACAAGGAAAACGGCCATAGCCGGAGCAGTCAGGTTCTCAGGTTCAGTAGCTGCAGCATATATGGCAGCTACCTCACCGTCGTAGTTGCTAAGTTGGGCACCGACAGCAAAAAAATCTCAAAATATATGCAGTAGTATGCAGCACCTGTTTTGCCTGATCCAGGTATGATCCATCAGTGTAAATTTGGAGCCATTCTGGTGCAGGGTATTTATCATTGATAGTTCGGAGGGTTGCACTTCTAAGCTCCTGATCCGAAGAGGCATGCTTCGGTAATTGGTGTTCTGTCAGGAGGAGCTCTGCCTCAGGGAGCTCTTGGAAGCAGTCCTGAGAAGCAGTAAGTGGAACTGGTTCTCCGGGAGTGACTCCATACTTTTTATAAAGATCCTGGTAACAGGCAAGAAGTGTTCGCTGGGTTTTAGGCTACCCTTGGGTTTATGGTACTCGTCCCAAGATTTGTTTGTTCGCTTAAATCACTCCTTTAACCCATTCGCTTACAATGACGGCGATCCGCCGTCGCGACCCAGTGTGCCATTCTGTGAAGCGACGGTGAATCGCCGTCCTCCAATATAACTCATTTGTGTCGAGTTAGTTCTCAGTAAATCCAATAGATCGCATATGCATCTTATTCTACAGGCTTTGGGCTTTCCAATGGTAGTATTTTTATCTTCTTTGGACTGTCCGTTCTTTCAATATTTACGTTTTATCTGGCGACCGATCAGCTGACATTGTCTGTGATGTTGTGTTTACGTTGTAGTTGTGTGGGATATGTTTATAACCTAACCAAATTGTATTTAATTTGTTATTTGTGTTCTTTTTAAGTTAAAAATGAGTGGATTTATTATTTTATTTGTTGATGAAAGTGAGAAGGAGTTGAAAGATTGTGAAATTGAAAGAATTTTTGGAGAATGGGACAGTGATTTGTTTGAGGAAACATTTGAGAGTGATAATGAAATAAGACAGTTGGACATTAAATCTTAAATAGATGTAGATGTAAGTAATGAATTAAAAAAATCATAATAGACTGTAATATAACAGGTTCACCACATCATGAAAAATGTAATCTGCCTTGTTCTGCAATAAGTGATAAGTTGCAACTTGAGCAGCCCTCTTGTAGTTATGTTAGGCCTAGGACTCCACTAGATGTAAATAATGTAATTTCTGATATAAATGTCCAAGATAGGCCTGTATTACCATCTAATTCAGATGACGAAAGCTCACAGAATTCCAATCTAATTGAGCTACTCGATCAAATCTACCTTGATGGAATAATTGCCCCTCTGTCCCCTACTGCTAGTGAGGAGGATGATGCCCCTAGTTTTCTTGATCCTTGTCCTAGGCCTATTAGAGTTAGTACTAGAGATAGGGGTAAACCAAGAAGGGGTAGGCCTAAAGAAAAAATTCCAAGTTCCGGTAAAAGGCCAAAGAACCAGTCGGTGGGAGTGTGGACTGTGCCTCATCGCATTTCACCTACCAGAATGTTTCAAAGTATACAACACAAAAGTTAACTTTTCTTAACTCTTGTGAAATTGAAACATATTCTTTGCACCCTGAAGAATATTTTGGAGTATTTCCAATGGTAATTTATGCTTTTACTTTAGGATAATTGAAATAAAAAAAATAAAGTTTGATATTTTTTGTTGAAACATTTTAGTTGTTTACATATTATTAAATTATAAAAGAAAAGATATTATAAATATTAGTATATATTTTGAAAGTAAATGTATTTGTGAATAAAAAAATAACAATAGGTTCCATAAGAAACATAAATATGAACTAAAAAAAAGTAATCAACAAAAACCTTTAAAAATGGTCTAAAAAATTAGTTTTTTATGGCTCAGTCGGTGTAAAAAAAATTGTAAGCGAATGGGTTAAAGAAAGGGCTGACGTCTCTTTGCGTATTTGTTGTGGTTCAATCTCAGTTTGAGCCTCCATTGCACCAATAGGGGTGGACTTCCCAGCACCAGTTATCACTCTTAAGGCTTTGTTTTGAGCAAAATCAAGTAAATTTGTGGTGCATTTAGTGGCCGTGACTGTCACCTCTCTACCATAGCCTTTAATTTAGTGTTTGATAGGCATTTTTATTTTTGGCTTTTTTATTATACACATTCGTCAGTTTTTTTATATAAATACAAGTTTGTATAAAATATTTAGTAACCATAACAGAACATACTTTTTAAAAATATTAAACTATATTTTTTCTGCAATATTAAATTTCTGTTTAGCAAAACATGATGTCACCTATGGTTAACCAGCATCAGTCATCACAATTACCTAGTTTAGGGCCGGCAACACCAGGGCCTATGACTCCAATGACACCTTCTTCAGCTGATCCTGGAATTGTTCCTCAACTACAGTAAGTTATTGCTTCCATAATATTTTAACACAGAAGTCATTTGAAATTATATCACTCAAGCAGTATGAGATAAACAATTTGGTAGTTTTCACCATCATTGACCACAATATCTGTCAGTTCTATTAAATAGAACTGACAGATATTTAATCAATTTTATTTGAACATCTTTTCAAATTTTAGAAAAAACTATTGGACCTGATTAAAAATTTTAGTATACATTTTTTGAGGTTACGTATTAAAAACTCTAGAAGTAGGTTATGAATGTTTTGAATTTTTATGTAACAGAATAATTTTTCACTTAAACATTCAAAAAAACATACAGATTTAGATACACAATTCTTTTAATCAATTTTAAATAATCAAAAATTTACTTGTAAATATTTTTAATAAAGTTATTTTGAAATCATACACATTTATAACATTTTTAAGAATAAGGCAAATTACATTTTTATTATTGTAAGATTTATGAAATAAAAGACTGGAAAGAAAACAATAGTTCTTTTTCAATAACTAACTTCGAGTTACAAATTATAAAACATTATTTTTATGTTTAGCATAAATAATTATTACGTGTACATTACTCCATAAATCCTTTTGAAAATTTTTGAACTTGTTTCAAATCAAAATTACCTGAAAGTTGTATAAGTTTTGCGTAAGTTATACGAGTATAACACATTTGAGTCTAATTGTATAGCCTGATTTAATATATATATATTTGGGTTAGTTTTGGTTGGTAAAGATTATTTAGATTTTTTGGACTGGAAGACCGACAGACTTACCTTGGTAATAGTCCACTCTGTAGTCTTGAAATAGAAACACATAAAAGCACCAATGAAATATTTCAACCGCACAGTGATCTTTGTCAAAGAAAAAAAAATTTTTTTTGTGTTTTCTCTTTGATTGACAAAGACCACTGTGTGGTTGAAATATTTCATTGGTTAAGTGCTTTTATGTGTTTCTATTTCAAGACTAGAGAGTGGACTATTACCAAGGTAAGTCTGTCAGTCTCCCAGTCCAAAAAATCTCTCTCTCTCTCTCTCTCTCTCTCTCTCTCTCTCTCTATATATATATATATATATATATATATATATATATATATATATATTTTGCACTGACTTTATGAAGCTATTATTATTACTTGTAAATAATAATTTTTTCCACTACTAAGTGCAATAATTTTACCTTATGTGATGAGGCACCTTTCGGTCACTTGACCATTGTCAAATCACTGATTATTTTTCTCTATTTTTCTGATGTGAATGTTGGGTTCGTGATTTTGGTATTTGTTGACGTCATATATATTTCTTCTTGAGCCTCGTGTATAATGTTTTTAAATAGTACGTCGTTTGCATATGTTGTCTGTAGGTTCATTATATTGTTGTGTATTTTTTTATAAATGTGGTATTTTTCTAGTGAGTCTAGTTCTATTGATTATTATTTATTTCAAGTATGGTTAGGTTATTTTCGTAATTTGTTATTTCATGTTTATGTGATATTAGGTGTGCTGCAACATTTACTGTTTTTGTATTTTTATTTTTGAATGCTCTGTAATGTTCTTCAAATCTTATTTTAAATGATCTGGTTGTTTTCCCTATGTAAAATGTGTTGCAGTCGTTATATGTAATTTTGTAAATTCCTGATAGGTAATGTTTTGTCTGTATTTGTTTTGTGGTTTGTGTTATTAAGATATTTTTTTATTTTGTTGTTTGGTTTGTATGTTGGAGTGTAGTATTCTTTGTTGTATATATTTGTTAATTTTTCTATTTTGTTATTGGTGTATTTATATTTTAGGTAGATTTTTTTATTTTTATTATTTTTGTGTTCCGGTTGTAGTGTTGTGTTGAGGTTAGGTTTTTTGTAAATTTATTGTATATATTTTTTATAAGGTGTTTGTTGTATCCATTTTCTATTGCTATTTTTGTAATGTTATCTGATTCTTCATTTAATTTTTGTTTGTTATCCTGTGTGTATTTTATTGCTTTATCATGTTACTGTAAGTGTTAATTTTGTGTGTCCAGGGGTGGTTAGATTTGTAGTGTATTGTGGTGTTGTTGGAAGTTGGTTTTCTGTATACTGTAGTTTCTATTTTATTATTATTTATATTTAATGTAATATCAAGATAGTTAATTGTTCTGTTTGTTTCTGTTTCAACGGTGAATTGTATGTTTTCGTTGTATGTATTTAATTTGTTTAGTATTATGATGTGTTTGTTGTGAATGGTAGGTTGGTATATTACAAGTATATCGTCTGCGTACCTTGTCCATAGTAAAATATTATGTGTATATAGTATAGGTTTGATTATTATTTGTTCAAAGTCTTGTAGATATATTTCTGACATGACTGATGACATGGGCGATCCCATAGGGAGTCCAGTTGTTTGTTTATAGTATTTATTGTTAAATTGAATGTAATTTTGGTTACATATGTGTTTGGTTAGTGTAATGATACTATTTATTTGTTTTCTTTTTCGTTATTGTGTATTAGTTTGTTTTTTATTATTTCTATGGTTTCTTCTATTGGGATACTAGGGTACATGTTGGTTATGTCATAACTTATTATTTTTGTGTTGCTGTTTGTTTCTATGTTTTTATTTTATTAATTAATTCGTATCCATTTTTTATATTTTATGTGTTGTTGTTATGTATTTTAGATCTTATTATTTTATCTAGTATTTTTGAAATTATGTAAGATGGTGCTGTTTTGAAATTTATTAGTGGTCTAAATGGTGTGTTGGATTTTAGGTAAGCCTGTTATTATTGGTGCACATAGTTTGAATGGGTAAAGTCTTGTGTGGTATTTTAATTTATTGTTATAGTTTAGGGTATTTCTGTGTGTGACTATTAGGTTGTTTATTATATTAAGGTATTTCTTAGTTGGGACTGGGATTTGTTCGTATTTATTTTCATTTATGTGGTTAGTCATTGAATTGATGTATTTGGTATTTTCTATTATTACGGGTGTATTTGTTTTATGTGATTTTAATATTACGTAGTCGTTGTTTTCTAGTTTTTCTTTGAGTTTCATAATTTCTTTTTTGTTTATATACTGTTTTGTTTTTTGGGTTTTTATTAGGTTAATTTTATTATTAATGTGATTTCTTATGTGTTCAGTGTTTTGGTGGGTAATTTTATGGATGTAAGATTCTGTGTCAACTAGGTTTTTTTATTACAATGAAAATATTGGAAAGAACCCCAATACCACAAAAATAATAAAAAATAACAAATAAAACATGTTACTTAAGATTAAACCCTAATTTTTTATTGTTATGTTTTATTTGTTATTTTTGATTATTTTTGTGGTATTCTTTCCAATATTTTCATTGTAATATATATCGTACACTCTTGATATTGTGTAGGTTTTTTATTATTTGTTTTTTGTTAAAATTGGGTAGGTTATATTTGAAATCATTTGTTATTATTATTTTATCTTTTTCAGTGAATTGTGTTTTAGTTAGGTTTATGAATTTTTTGTTGTTAGAGGTGAGGTTTGGATGTTGGTTTGGTTTTAGGCTACTTTTTAGGTTATGTTGTTTTTTTAGATTTTCGATTTTTTTGTTATGTCTATTTATTGTATTTATTTCGTTTTATTATTATTATTTGTTGTATCTTTTCCTGTATTATAGGTGTGAGATTATCAAAGTTTTTCATTATTTCTAAATTGGTTATGTAAAGTTGTAAGTTGATTTGACTTTTTTTATGGTAAGCAGATTTAATGTTTTCTTTAATTACGTGTAATTCGGCTATTTTTGTTGCTTTGTTAATGATTGTATTTTGTTTATTTCTTATGTGTATGTATAAGTGCACCAATTTCCAAATATTGAAAATATGAAACTTATAAAAGAAATTAATAAATGATTAAGAATGAATATATATGAAGCATTCGATATATATAAATACAGTAATAATAACAAATTAATAAAAGAACAAATACAAATACATTCTAAATTTGATACTATATTCAATGTCTATAATGTTACAGCAACAAAATAAACTTGGCAATTTGTATAAATATAGCAATTCTATTTCTAATTTAACATATGTTTTAGGCTTATATCTTGCATTATTGTATTTTTCATTCCTGATTATGTTGGTACTGTTTACCAACGAAAAGCTTTGAATATAAATTAATAAATATTCTTGTATTTGAATAACCTATGTTGATTTAGATTATTCAACAAGAAAACATTATATATATCACTTACACTATAATGTACTTAACCAAAAATCTTACTTGGTATATATGCAAGTTAAAATTTTAAGGACTAATTATGTGTTCTCATTTTTGAGCATCAACTGAGACTATTATTATTATTACTACTAAACTCGGAGGGACCTTATCAGTGTAGAACACTTACCTGCAGCCTTTGTATTCTCTTCCCATCAGGACTAGCTCAGTGGATACCTAGCTCTTTGCAGAAATCAAGTACCCACCTGATGCTAAATCTTCTGACATCCTCTGGTGTACATACTTGCCAGCCAAACTACTTTCTCCTTGCAGCTCCCAAAGCAGGGCACTCACAGAGTACATGGATTGGGCTTTCATCTTGGTCCTCGTCGCATCTCTTGCACACAGAGGACCTAGATCTTCCAATTTTGTATTAGAACCCCCTCAGATTCCCATGGCCTGTGATCAGCTCTACAGTAACTCTGAGTTGAGTTCTACTTAAGGAGAGTAGTTCTTTGCCCCACAAGTCTCTCGAGTATCCCCACAGTACCTTGGATTTCTTACACCCCAAGGTTGCATTCCATTTTTCCCTGCAACTTGTCTACATGTGTCGTGATCTTCTTGCGGCCTTCCTGAGGACCCTCAGCAACGGTCCTTGAGTTATACATCGTTGTTTTGCTAAGGCATCAGCTCTCTCATTCTCTATCCAGCCAGAATGTCCTGGAATCCAGGTTATGTTGAGCGAATTATACTTGCTCAGGTCTGCTAGAGATGCTATAGTCTCAGCCACCAGCTTAGAACTGGCACTAGCCTTACCTAAAGCCTTCAGAGCTGCCTGATTGTCCGAGCAAATCCAGATGGTCTTGGCCCTCTTGCCAGACTCTATTATTTCCTCAGCACATAGTTTGTCCGTGAACACCTCTGCCTGGAAAACAGAGTTGTAGTCTTCCAGGTGGTGTCAAAATCTGTCTTGTTGTCTCAGTCCACTAAATCCTGCTCCCACTCCTTCCTTTGGACCCACCCGTGAACCAGATTTCATCAGGTTTGGGTCTACACTCTGCCTATGTCTCTCTTACAGGAATATGGATTTTGTATTTTCCTTTTTCCCTTTTAAAAGACAGTATCTTATCCTGAGGTTTTATCCAGAGCTCCTTCAGTAAATCACCAAATAGCTGTTTATGACATTTGCTACTTGTCTTCCACAGTCCCAGTACAACTTAGCCGATATTTTTCCAGTAGTTTTCATTGCCTCCATCATAATTTGAAGACTCAAGGATGGAAAACCCAACATAACCCTCATGGCTGCACATGGTGTGCTCCTCCTTGTAGCTGTTATGCCTCTAAGGAAGAGCCACTGCACGCGGTCCAGCACTCTTACTTGTTTCTTTCTGTGCCCTGTCCCACCAGACGATTTAGGCAAAAACTAACCTCGGCACCACAATGGCAGAATAAATCCAGTTTATCTGACGTGGACCCAAACCCATCTCATACCTATCGCCCCTCTCATTGCCAGAACGTAGCTATGGCTTTTTTGCATTTATCCTCCCAAGTGCTCACTCCAGAGTAGCTTCCTATCCAGAATAACTCCCAGATATTTAGCGCTCTTAACGTAGCTTATTTTGGCATTACTAATTTCATCATCTCCAGAGATTTAGTTTTATATCACCTAGTGAAGATAAGTGCCATAGATTTCTCTCCTTGAATGCATAGTCTTCTTTCCCTGCACCATGCTTCTGTTACCTTGAGTGCCTCTTGAAGCAGGTCTTTGAGGACCTCTTCAAATGGCCCCCTAACAAAGATAGCTATGTAGTCACCACCTTGACACCCATTCCACTGAGCTTACTTAGTAGACCATCCACGACAAGGCTCCACAGCAGAGAGGATAACACCCCACCCTGTGGGCAGCCCTCCGAGACCATCCCATTTATTGTACACCCCATCCAGGATGCAGTACTTATAAGGTTTTCCAAGGAACTCATAATCCAATTTATAATTCAGTCAGAAATTCTGTGATCCTTAGCTGCTTTCTTGATGGCCAGTCTAGAGGTACTATTAAAAGCCCCTTCCACATCAAGAAAAGCCCCAATACATATCCCCTTGTTGTTGATCTGACCCTCAATAAAGTCCACAACCGACAACAGCGCAGTCTTCACTGGCCTACCAATTCGGTAGGTGTTTTGATCCTGATGAAGCGGATACTGCTTCAGAAGTCCCTCCTTCAAATTGTGGTCAACCAGCCTTTCTAGTGTCTTTAACAAGAAAGATGTAAGGCTGATAGATCTGAAGTCCTTTACCTCTGTGTAACCTTTCCTCCCCAATTTGGGGATAAAGATAACTTTCGTTTTGAGAAAGTGAGACTAAGTGCTTCTAGTAGTCAGGTGTGTGGGATTTCCGCTGTCATGTGGTATACTGGTATTGTTCTGTTCGGATTCACTGCACTGTGGGAAAGTTTTTATTTTGTCTCGAGCTTAATTTTGTCCACTAAGTTGAATAATTTATGGGTTCTTGATTTTATCTTTATGTTACGACTCATTGCTTTGAGCCGATGAGAAATGTTTGTCATGATTTTCATCGTTGTTTGTTTGCTTTAAGGGAGTTTATTTTCTGATGTGTCAGGTACCATACTAGACATCTGTGATGTCTAAGGGATATTAAACTTACATCTTAGATTAGGATAGATATTTATAGCTCAAAAGTTGTCTTTTTATCAGATGTTCTTTGTAGGTGTTTTTAAAGCCGCTCATACTGGACCCTGGCAGGGACCTGTCTTCAGATTTTATGTCAAGTGGACTGTCTTTCTCAGTTTAGATGGTACTTGGTATCAATCATTAGCTAATGTTTCTTGTGTGACATTCTGTGCCAATATGAAAAATATTAAACGTCTTGAGAGGTGTGATCAAATTGAGGAATGTAGTCATTTGTATGATGAAACAACTGCTCATATTGAATTGTACAGCAATAGCTCTATTAAACACTGCCAGACAATATAAAAAAAACATATCAATAGGTTTATTACCAGGATTACACTAATGGCCAAATCTAAGTAAACTACTGACTTGAAACATTAAAAAAATGAAGTCAATATTCTGGATTCAGTATAACCGAATAGGCAGTGTGGGGTTAGCAGGGGATCATTGAAAACAGCAGGATTACTGACAGTGGTGGAGTAGTAAAGGAGAATATACTATTGTATATCATTAATTTCAGCTTATTTCATTTATAATATTTAATTGAAATTGAGCACTTCTCAAGTGAAGTTATCTCGCCTAGAAAATAAAAAAAGAGTATAAATTAAACTAACTAATAGAAATAATTTTAGGTTAGTATTGAGGAATAATAAAACTTGAGTGTATTAAAATAATAAATTTTATTTATCTGGTATACTTTTTTCCTCTTAGAAACATAGTATCAACAGTAAACTTGGGATGCAAGTTGGATTTGAAGAAAATTGCATTACACGCAAGAAATGCTGAATACAATCCTAAAAGATTTGCTGCTGTCATCATGCGTATTCGAGAACCTAGAACAACAGCCCTAATTTTCAGTTCTGGTAAAATGGTATGCACAGGAGCAAAAAGTGAAGTAGATTCAAGATTAGCAGCAAGAAAGTATGCTCGCATCATTCAGAAACTTGGTTTTACAGTGAGTAATCTGATGTTAATTTTTTTTGTTTAATTTTATTTCATTTAATAATCACACCATTGAACAAAAAACATTTAAATAGAAAATAGCTGTCATATACCTAAGGTTTAAGTATAGGACTTGTAAAACTCAGTCAGATTGAGGCATATAATAGTACCAATATTTATGTATTTATTTATTTTTTTTAACATTTATACTCATATTAATAAAGTGATGTAACAGAAATTCCAGCACTGTTCATTTGATTAAGGGAAATATCAACATTTATCAATGAAAACAACTCTCATGTTCACCAACTCCACCCAACACTTAAAAATAATTGATTCTTGACTATACTGAAAACAATTGGCTGTACTAAATTTAATTTCAATATTGTCATATTCCTAAATTCTTATGTTAATATTCCCAGTAAAGGTTAAAATCCAAAATGGCCAGATTGCAAGTTAGGCATTTAGTGGCAAGCCCAAAAAAGTTACAATACATTTTCACAACTACCACTTCTTGTCTTTATAACTCATCATATCAAAAATCCTAATCAATTGTTTAGATTTTGACATTCCACCTGAGGATCTGTGTGATTTTAATTGACAAAGTATTGATGTGACCAATGATGAAAATATCCTGTCACTTTTGCCTAAAGTACTTTCCTAAACATGACAGCGTCATAGAAAATAATATGAATGAGGATACATCTTCGCAAGAATGCATTTTTGGTGCATGTTTGAAGTGTACCACCTACATTATGTTCTGATCAGATCTTGAAACATTACAAGTTTGAAATTGAAATCTCTGTAATAAATTTTCCACCAACCTTATAATAATGTGAGGTATATTATTTCACAAGAGGGTGTAATTTTGTAATGGGGGTATAGTGTATGGAGAATTTGTAAATTCAGATATAAAATTTGCTACCATCTTGTGGCTACATAATAAAGTGGAAAAGTAAAGTAGAACTACTAGGGCTAGATTTATGTTTACTTTAACAGTTTCTGTCAAATCAGATACATAAGGCAGGCCAGTAACTATGCGAGTATGCTACACACCTGCCAAAACGCATTAACTCATGCCGCCACTTCAATACCTATGCTACAGGAGCGTTAAATAAACGTTGTTTAATATGCAAGCTAGTATTTTACAAATTGTCAATTAATGATGTGGGACATCATCGCTTGCATAACCATGAACCCACTCTCCTACTTACCAATATGGGTTGTTTAGCTGTGTCTCAGCTAGCTGTTTTCTGTACTATTTTGACTTGCTTTTACCTTTTTGTAAACCACTCCAGCGTAATGACACAGACATAAATGATTTTGGTACCTATAACTTACGAAAAGGATTCCTCAGAAAATGAGTTCCTGGATTATTTACTGAAGAAAACCAATCGGTATTTTAAGGCTTAACCCCTTAACGGTCGATTTAAATTTCACTTTAACAACCCAAAAGTGCTTATTTTTTTTATTACTTATTTTTATTTGTTATAATATTACACAACTATTAAACATAAAATCAAAATTAAAAAAAAATATTTTTATGGAAGAAAGTGAAATTTACTTACATTTTAACGTTTTTTACAGAATTTCAGTTCTACATATCCATATATTCACTAATACTAGAAAAAAAGAAAAAAAACACTAGGCTAAAACTGTACATCACAAGTCTACAATTTTACACATTTTAGAAGTTTTTCTGTGTGTGGAATATTTTAAAGCATGGTGAAACGCAAGGTGCCACGTCGCACTCATTACACTGATAACGTGACTCACGCCGTATGTTATGCTTGGAACACACATCACACCTCCTCATGGCATTTTCTCTTTTTTTTGTGAAAAATTCTTGTTGCACAATAATATCAACCAACTCATCTGTGATAAATAACTTGAATAGTTCATATGGATCATTATGATTTTGTATCGTTACCTTTATTCCTGGATCTCCAGTGAAAACTTTTTCAGTTATTTTTTTTCCAGCAGAGTGGTAGTTTTCCCAAACAAAGCTATTTAGATTTGGAAGGACAGCAGTTGCATTTACTGGGTTTGGATTTTGCACCTGAGGGCCTAATACTAGGGGAGCATTGTCTTCTATCTCAATTTCCTCCCCTAAATCATCTATTTCATCTTCTGGATCACTATCAGAAGCACTTTCTAACAACAATTCATGCAATTGTCTGTCACTCAAAAATTCATCCATTTTATAGAATGTATGAATACCTTTATAACCTAAAGCCAAATTCAAGAAATATCTCTCTTGAAAAAGTAAACAGAAATATAATTTTTTTTTTTTTTTTTTTTTTTTACTATAAATAACTTGAAACACTAACTACACTATACATAAAATAATTAAATTGCATAAATAACACTATGAAACAATATGGCAAACGAATAGACAAGCACAAATGCACAGCAGGTTGACCGTTGGCAACTGACAATTCAAACGTCTTGAATCGAAAAAAACATTGGTAAAAATAGTATCATATTACAAAATATTTGCTTGAAGATATATGCACACGATCTAACGGCATTCGGATGAACTTTGTCGAGCAAACGCGGCATAAACGGGATAAATACGATCAGGCCATTGACGCGACGTGTATACGCGGCAGCGGCCGTTTTTCAGCATTCCGCTCGTGTCGCGTATAGTCGTCACAAACCAGTAAGGGGTTAAGCAAAGTGTCTAGCAACAGGGAAAACCTGGAAAAGTCAGGGAATTTTAAGATTCTGGAAAATTCAGGGAAAATTTTAAAAAATCGGGAAAATATTTATTTTGATTAGAAACAATACTAGTGGCCATTGCTCTCGAATATTTGGTATTGTAAGCCAACGGGCTGGTTTAGGGGCAGGGCAGGCAGGAAATAACACTTCTTTATTTAGATGCCCATTATTTATTTGATAAGCCCATTGCTATGACCTCAGGACTTATGTCAATAAATAATAAATGTGTCGAGTTGGTACAGCTGGGAAGTTTTAGCCTGGACCGTGGCCTTGGGGTGCGCAGTGGTTCTGTTATCATATGGACGGGAGGGGATAACAGATAACTCAGTCTGTTTCTAACCACACAGAACGCTGTGTAAACATTCGTAGCCAGCTATTTGTCTAGACTCATGGTAGTATGTGTTTTATTTGACAGTGATTATTTGTAGACTGTTTATTTCAACATGGAAGGTTCCAGTTTTCATTGCCGTATCGGGCAATCGCATCATGCAGATGTCGTCATTACCTCCCCTTCTTCTTCAGGATAAATATAAACTAAAAGATGAAGTGACCGAAGCAGAGATTATATGGTGCGTGAATTTAGTAATGTAACACTTCTTTAAGCAATGCAGAAGGTAGTGTGTGCCTCTTTCCAAGGATGTTCCCTGATAACACTGGTGCACAGAACATGAGATTGCGGAAAGATAAAATTTCCTATAGTGTTGTATTCGGTTTATCAAATTATTTTAAAGACCTGTTACTGACATCATTAAATTCAAATTCTAACTATGTAATTGGCTTTGACGAAAGTTTAAACAAAATATCACAAAGAGCCCAAATGGATTTGAGTGTTAGGTATTGGGATGGAGAGACGGATGAAGTGAAAGCTCGATATTTTGGTTCTGTGTTCCTTACAGACACAAAAGCAAAAGAGTTATTCAATTCGTTCTTAAAAGGTGTTCAAAGTCTGGATTTATCCAAGATCCTTCAGATATCAATGGATGAGCCCAATGTAAACTGGGCTTTCTATAGACATCTAAAAGAGGAAAAGTCAGGGAAAACTCTGGGAATTTCTTCAAGCTATTTTACTAGACACCCTGTTAAGACCCTTAGTAATTCGAGGTAGAGTTTCAAGATGTTTAGATTCAAACACCAAGGTTATAAGGTGGTCTGTGAGATATGGTTGTTGATAATTAAAGTATACATAGTTTGAAAAAAACAATTTTTTATTATAAAATTTCTTATTTTTTCACTAAAATACTGGTTTCTTACACACTTTTAAACAAGTATTTAAATCCACTTTATATTACAGTATTCAATCCACTTTTTCAAAATATTTATAGCAATGGTTATTTCACAAAAATTAAATCAATGGTATCACAATAAAATAGAGATATATAAGAATATAGTACATACCTGAAACACATAATTTTCTTAAACATTATCTATTTTACAATAAACAAAATAAATATTAAACTACTTTCTATGTACAAAAAACTTTTGTTTAAAATTAATTTTTAATTTATATCCCCACTTACTAGTTATTATTACATTATTTTCCCTCTTGTTCTCTAGTGTTTTTATTATAATTGTTATTATTTAATCACTAAGCATTATCATTTCAATAAATTTCACAACTAGATATAGATGTTAACTTTTTGTATTATTAACAATTATTTATTATCTTCCTAAAATTAATTTAAATTACAATTATTATTAATAATTTTTTTTACATTCTCTTGATTTAATTTCTTTTCTCTGTTAACCCTTAATTTCTTCAATTAATATCTCCTCACATAAGTTTTTCGTTAAATCCATGTAAATATACACTCCTTATGAATTCAATTTTCTCTTAATAATACACAATATCAAGAGCACAGTGGTACAATATATTACAAAGAAAATATTGGAAAGTACCCCAATACCACAAAAATAATAAAAAATAAATAAAACAAGTTACTTAATATTAAACCCTTATGTGCATTTCGATGACCATGTCATCATCATCAGAGGGTCCTATTACAAAATTACAATCTAGCACACAAGAAGTTACAAACTAGAGTGATCACTCTAGTTTGTAATGTCTTGTTTGCTAGATTGTAATTTTGTAATAGGACCCTCTGATGATGATGACATGGTCATCGAAATGCACATAAGGATTTAATCTTAAGTAATTTGTTTTATTTGTTATTTTTGTGGTATTGGGGTACTTTCCAATATGTTCTTGGTATTTCTCTTAATAAGTTTAATATTTTATTAAATATTTAATTTATAAACAATTCATCTCTTTTATCTATTACTGCAGCATTATGTGTTTAGAGAAAAATTTAATATATAATGTACCTTTAACACTAACAATAAAACTTGCAGTTTTTGTGTTGTTCAGTAATAGCTCGCTTACACTACCCTATCTTACGAGATTCCCAAGTTACGCAGTTTTAAATCATGCTGTCAGAGTTACGCAGGAACTGGCCTGTTCTGGAAGAAAATCCCTAAAAGAACTTTTATAGAGCGTGATGAGAAAATATTTCCAGGTTTTAAGGCCGCCAAAGACCAATTAAAAAATATTCCTAAAGCGATCTTGCCTGTGATTTTGGAAGTCGAATCGGAAGGCTTGGGTAACAGCTTCTCTTTTTGAGGATTGGTTTGGTCATCATTTCATACCTCAAGTCGAACGTTATTGTCGATCTAAACAAATTCCTTTTAAACTAATTCCTATTAATTGACAATGCTCCTGGCCATTCTCCTACTACTTTAACTAATTTCAACACACGCGTGAAAGTGATATTTTTGCCACCACAAACACAACTAGTTTGCTTCAACCTATTAATCAGGGACTAATAAAAATATTTAGAGCTTATTACACAAGAAGATCAATTGTTCATTTGCATGAAGCAATGAGCCAGAACAACGAGCTCTCTGTTGAAGATTTTTGGAAACAATTCAATGTTTTAGATGCTTTGAGAATCATTGGACAATTTTAGAATGAAATTTCACAAAAAACTTCGAATGTCGTTTGGAAAAATATGTGTCTATTTTTTTGCCCCTGAATCTCAAGTGGAATCATTGCCAGAGTCAGATGAAATTGCTGATGTGATTGAAGAAGGTGTCGGTTTTGCCAGACAACTAAATTTAGAAGTGGATACTGATGACCTTTATAAACTACTGGATTTAAATAAGCAGGAGCTGACAATTAATTGACAAGCTCATAGAAATCCATGCGCAAGAGAAGACCTTAAAAATGCATATTCTTTAGAATCTGTTGATGTAGAAAATAAAATGACGGTTAGAAAATTGACAAAAGGTCTTAGTTTAATTGAGTAAAGCTTAAAAATTTTGGAAAACATAGACTCCAACGATGAGCGTATTTCTGCCACAAAACAAAAAAAAGTTAGCGAGTTACGCTAACTAAACAGAAATTCTGCTTGAGAAGAAAAAATTTTTAATTCGTGAAATGAATATATTAGATTTTATGACAAAATACCTTCTATTGTCAAAATAACTTGTTTTTACTTACTTCTTTGCAGTATGTATATATACAATATAATTTTTAGTTGTATTATGTATTTAAGATTTTAATACATACACATTTGTCTTCTAACTTATTAATTTATTTAGTCTTTGGTCCCAATTAAACATGATTCCTATGTGATTGTATGTAAAATTATACCCCGACTTACGCGAATTCGACTTACACCGCTATCACTTGGTCCCACCTATCAAGTAAGTACGGGGTAATACTGTACATCGTAAGATTTTTTAAAATTACTACTTGTTTAATGCATTGATCTAGAGTGAAACGTATATTCTGAAAAATATCAGTAAATAGGGGTTTTTTGCCAAGTGGTACCAAACGTACTTGCAATAAATTTGCATGAAATTTAATTTTGTAGTACAAATTTTATAAGTATTTATTAATTAGGTAAGCCATTTCAAATATTCCATTTAAAAAACTAACTTTTGTATACACTTTCTTAAGTACATTTCTACTATTGTTATCTATAAAAGAATGAAATTTTAATTAAGAATTATATAAAACAATTTTACTTTCTAGACTAGCATAGGTTTCTTCACTCTTTCCTAGGATGTTGAAGAATGAATTGCTGGTGGTTTTCTTCTTTTTTGCTCACAACATGAAAACTTTAATTTTAACTAAGTATTTCTTCTCGTAAAACACAACAACAAAATGTTTTCGGAACATTTTGTAATTGTTTATATTATAAGAATGTTAGCTCCAACAGTAGCTAGATGTTTTAGCGCTGCATGGTTGGCTTTCTTGTTAGTTAACACATTCAGCATGGCGGCGATATTGCAGATCTCATCAAACTACTGTCTGTTTTTTCGTTAACTTCCACATATGACAGCAGTGGAATGATAGAAATACTATGCAGGTTACATAGCTTGTAGTTGAATTTAACTATTATGCCCGTTGTTTTCATCTCAATAATTTTATTTCTACCATATACAGGTTTAGACCGTCAGTGTATTACACATTAAAATATTGTTTTATTTATCGGGTCACAGTTAAAAAAAAAGAAATACAAATGATAAAATACTGTATGACAAATAATAAAACTCAGTAAAAAAGAGAGAAAAAAGTTAATTTACATAAAAATCCAAAGTACCTACTACTAAAATATACTACATACTAAAATTAACCACTCAATGTTTAACTCAGAATGTTTGTTTCTGTTTGTGTCATGTGTTTCACAAAGGGATAGAGATTGATAATGTAAACGCAGACTTAGATAATACATATGTCACATCCCCAGACTAATTATAGCCGAGATTAGCTGACATTTGTTTACTACAATCTTATGTGACACATTAGGTTTACAGGCATCCAAGCATTTTGTCAATTTATACTTCTCATACTACTCATATTTACAGTAGTCTGTTTCCACCTAGAGTAGGTTCATTCACTCTAAGTAGACAGTTATCGTTTATTCTTGCGTTAGTTCAGAAAGCTTAGTTTTTTTATGATCGTTGTTTTTACTGGATATTTTGTCGCGTTAAATGGTTAAAACTTTAAAAATACATTAAAATATAAAAGTTAAACCAAATTAAATCTGTTCATAAAACTCCCTGAAGCATTGTTTCATTTGAAGCATCAAAAAGTTAACTTGGGATGGTCGGATTTAAAAATGACTCAGGCACAATGTTCTCCAAACTCTTCTGATGCATTGTTGTAAAAATCAAACCTTTTTACAAACACTTATCGACACTAGAGAAGTTTTAATGAGACTGGGTGTGAGCGTGCCAGTAAGCTCGTCGTCTCTCAGAAGGAAAGTGAGGAGCGCACCGGCATAGTCTCAGTGAACCCAGAGCGTGCTGGTACGCTAGCTGTGCTGAACATTTTAAAGTGAAGTTTATTTGGTTCTTTGATGCATAGTAACTAACGAATGCTGTTGTTAAACTGGTAATGTAGATATTAATCATTCTGCCGTCTAAAGACAAAAGATGATTACTATTCTACCTCAAGCTGCCATCCTCTTTCTCCTCGAGGTCCGTAGTCTACCTTGCTTTTTTATTGCCTACATTGTATTACATGACTTAGTGTTATGATTGAAGAGTATTCAATTCATCATATTTATAAATGTTTATTGTTGCACATTTAATTGCTTGTGTGTTGAAATGTCTTAGAATTTACAGTCTGGTGACGTACACCCCTTATTCTACAATTTATATAATTTTCATTAATTAGAAATTTATCAAATAGATTTTTCATTTCTCCTAGAGTTATATAATGAAGGCCTTATTTACATTAACATTATTTTTGTCATCATCCTTAGGTTTTAATTTTAGTATTATGAGTTAGGTTGTATCGAGGCTATCTATCATCACAACCTATTGCATTTTGCTTGACTGGGCTAAACCAAAATTTTATTTACCTGAGAATTATTTTATTATTTTTTTTTATAAATCTCACCTTTCAAAGTTGGGATTGACCATTATAGTGTATGTTCTAAATTCTTACCTCTTTAAAATATAAAAATTAAAAATCTGTTAATAAATAAAAAATGGTATAATTTATTAAAAAATTTTTTTTAACAAGTTATAATTTATAACTTTTAAGTTTTAGCTGTATCCACTGAAGACAATGACTGTGTTGTTAAAACATGTTTGAGTCATGAAAACATTTTAATTTTAGTTTATTAATTAAATTTTATAATGATTTAATTTTAGTTTTATATGGGGGAACGTTTCACAAAAGGGGGCGAGGTACGCAATATAGTATTTTGTCTTATTTTGCTTACAATAAGTGATAACATATGATTTCATAAAACAAGCTGATTTTATGTTATTAGGTTGTGCAGAAGAACAGCTGTTTTAACACATAGGTTATATTACTTTATTTATATTAATTGTGATTATTTAATAAAAAGTAACTAAAATAAATGTTTTCTCTGTTGATCTAGGTAGGAATTGACTTTCAAAAACTTTTTGTTTATATTACAGTAGAGTAACAAAAACTAGGATTACACGGAAATATGTTCCTGTACATTAGAAAAAATAGATCAAATATAACCTAATTCTATAGTTAAGCATGCACAAAATATGTTTATAGAATTGTATTGATTACAGTACTTGAGTAATTTAATGTTACTTTGGAATACATTTTTCATCACGGTTGCTTTTTTATTTTTGGAAAAAGTTATAAAATGTCTTCTGCATATGCTTATCAGATAATTTTTGAGCTGCGGTGTTGCATAGATGTCTTAGCAGAAACACATCTGTTGGCGTGGTGTGAGTGTGTTATACAATATAGCTCATTTCCAAGGCAGCCATTCCTTCACTTATTTTCCTTTCTTGTATTGTCTCGGTCGTAATTTTGTCTTTATTCTCGTTATCACTGCCTTCAGTAGTTTATTGTACCATTTTAAACGTCGTAACATGTGTTATTGTTACTTACTTACGTTTGTCCTTACTCACCCTTTCACGTATGTCTGTATCATCAACAATTTCACGACCTGGAAGTTTCTTGATAAAGAATGTCAAATCTATTTCTTCTTGTGAAATAATCAACGACACAGTCAACAGTTTTATTATGACTCAGGACTTTATCCCATTACTTAAGTATTATTTCTTTTTTTATTTTGTTCCGTGATTCGGCTATACAGTACACAATGTCTTTAACTGTATTTTGTTTAGAAAGCCTACAAATTTTTCTTCTTTTTCAATCTCTTCCAAGAGAGATTGTGAAAAGTCTATATATTTTTTTATACATTCCAGAACATCATGATCCATCGGCTGGTTTAGGCCAGTAACATTTGCAGGTAGAAATAAAGCGTGGATATCATCAGTCCGTAGTTGATCTTCATCAGGATGTGGCATTGCATTATCTAACAGTAAATAATATGAATTTCCTTACAATATATAAAATAGTCTGAAATAGAAATAGGCTCGAATTTAATGGAACCTCGAAAAGTCGGGACTTGGAGACTATTGTACTAGTTATGTTTATAAATGAACTCTGTAACAAACAACTGAATTAGATAACCATAAATGTTATGCTTAAATTAATGTCAGGAAGAAGAATGTCCTTTATAAGCTAAACAAGGGACACCATTGTACTATGAAATTAACACAAAATTAATAATATCAGATATATTTATTTTAAAAATAATTTTCTTTTCACTTACAAGTCCATTTTTCAAACATCTCATATACTGTAGCTGCCGCTTATTGTAATCATATTTGTCAGAACCATATTGATAATGATAACCGAACTGTAACAATAACCGACCTTGTAATCACGATGTTTAGAAGTGCTGCCATGAACTCACTATTACGGTCACAAGTGTGTACTGAACGATATGTAGGCCTAGTATTACAGTACAACCGTATAACTCTACAATTGTAATGTAATTCAGGGCACATGGAAGTCATGAGTGATTACTTACCAAATTTTGCAACTCCTGATAGTTTTATGTTCTGCAGTTAAACTTTGTAACTAGGTCTTCTACTTATTATATTTTGTGGGGATACTTCCTGTCAGATTATTTTATTCCATTCGGTGTTTTTAAAAAACTAATAGAATCTAGCATAATTTTAAAAAAATTAATAAACTATGTAAGGGACTTCATAAAACACTTTAACACATAAAACTTCATCATAAAACACTTGATCTTATTTACACTTTCAAAATTTCTTTACTTTCTCACAAAGAATTCCTCAATATGACATTATCTGTAATCTTCTAGTAAAATATTGTTATATTCATAATTTTATTTGCAACACCCTCAGCTCTTTAGTGGATTAGTGAGCCATCAACTCGAGCGTCTGTTTGGCTAACATTTTTAAAGCTGACTCCACTTGTGGATCCTTCCTGGAACGATTTATTTTGCTGTAAACATTTGCATTACACTTTGATAATGACAACATGGAGTCTTTGTTCTTCAAACTTTTACATAAGAGAGGTTCTCAAAACACCAAGTTGAGAAGGAGAGTAGAGAGAAAACAAAAATTAATGGTGCAGTAGTTGGGTCAACAAATGGGATAATAACAACTAGATGGACAAACAACATACTGTACATTTTATGAAACCTACAAGACCTGTTTGAATTAAGTCAAACAGGATTTAATGACATAAGGATAATGAATCACGTTGATATTGTCAATAACAGGACTGATGGACCATATCTCTTAATCAGATATCTCAGTCACCATATCTCTTAACTGATTTCTCAGAATTTATGGTATTTTTAAACATTTTTGTTTGTTTGTTTGGTCTATACTCTTGAACCCATATTTTATTTCATGACAAATTAAATGATAACAATAAGCTAAGAAATGATTACAATAAGCAACTCGATTACACTGTATTTATATGATTCTGTGTCTATCTTTAATTGAAATGATAATAATAACGTAATGATAACATTAAGCGTGATTACACTAAGCAGCGGCTACTGTATTCATAAGAATAATTTTTTAAATTTCAATGTACTAGCTAATCCAAAATGTGGCTGGCAATATTAGTGAACCAATTAATGGTAGTATTTAAATTATAGAAATAGTGGAATGTAAGAAACCTCCAGTTGGACATCAAAACTATAAGGCTCACAAAAGTTTTATTTTCATCTTTCATTTGAACTATAGGCAGGCAGAAGTATATGAATAACTTTCTAATCTCACTTTTGTATATAATTTATGAGGGCGGTCGTTTCAGGAGTTTTATTCCATTTTACTCAGACTATAGTCTAAGTAAATATTGTATTGTTAATGATCATTTATAATTATTTTAATATCTGCTCTGTTGTATTTGTTCGTAGGCCAAATTTTTAGATTTTAAAATACAAAATATGGTCGGAAGCTGTGATGTGAAGTTCCCAATTCGTCTGGAAGGTTTAGTTCTGACACATGGACAGTTTAGCAGGTAAAAAAACTGATTTTGTTGGATACAGTCTACAGACACTGTTCAGACATCTACAGTATAAAATTACCAATGTTGGAAATGGTTTTATTTCAGTTTTCTAGTCAAGACTATCATGAGACCTGATTTTGTTCTGTTGTTAGCACAAGAGAAGCTTCTTTCTACTTATACTTGCTAATATCTATAGAGAGATTAGCTAGTAGACACCCTTCTAGCCCCGAGACAAGTGATCCATGAGTTTTACCATCTCCTAGACTTAGGGAAGTTTAGACAATGCCCCTATTTTTTATTCACAAATGTATGGCATTAAAGTGGTTATACAAGATTGATATGTTTTTTTAAATTTTATATTTTAGAACTACTTAAATAAATAGTCTTGCATTCTTAATTTAGAACCAGACTATTTATTATTTACTGTAAAAAAAATATTCTGTTAATTACATAACTGATGATTGATTATCATGGTCACTAGTTTTAGGTTTGCACAAATCTACATAGTATAAGGGCTATTCAGAAAGTAAGGAACGTTTTTGAATAAAAAAAATAAGTACAATAAAATTTTTTTATTATGTACATCTGAAAGAGCAACTAAAATACTACTTTTCTACGTAGTCGCCAAACAAATTGAGACACTTATCGTAGCGGTGGACAAGCTTTGAAATTCCTTCATCATAAAAGTCTGCCGCCTATGATCTCAGCCACTCAGTGACGCGCAGCTTGAGCTCCGCATCATCGTCAAAGCACTGTGTTGCTAGCCAGGACTTCATTCTTGGAAACAAGTGAAAGTCGCTTGGTGCAAAGTCAGGACTATAGGCCGGATGAGGAAAAACCTCCCATTTGAATGAGTCAAGGAGTTCTTTGGTGCGGTTTGCTGTGTGAGGTCGGTCATTGTCATGCACAAATAAAATTTTTGACATCAATTTCCCTCGGCGCTTGTTTTGAACTGCTCTCCTAAGGTTGCGGAAAGTTTCACAGTACAGTTCACAGTTTATTGTTGCACCATGTTCAAGAAAGTCAATAAGAAGCACACCTTGCCTGTCCCAAAAAACCGTCGCCATAATCTTCCTTGCTGACTATGTTTGCAAACATTTTCTTGGTTTTTTGGGGGAGTTTGTGTGCCCCTACTCCATGGACTGTAATTTCGTTTTGCAATTAAGTCCATCACCAGTTACAATGCGATTCAGAAGTGGATCACCATGTCTCGTAGACATCCAGAAATGTCAAACTTGCCTCCATTCGCTGACTTTTATGGTGGTCAGTGAGCATTTTCGGCACTTATCTTGCACAAAATTTGTGGTAGCCTAACCTTTGTGTGACAATTTAAAATAAGAAAGTCTATGAAACTTGTGGAAAACAAAGCGAAAGCTCCAATATCATGAATCGGCGATTTTTGCGAACCTTTTCAAATTTAACGACCAGTTAATCAGTTCACTTTGTCATGAATGTCAGTTCAGTCATTTTTAAACTGAATGCATCATTTTCTCACTGAACTTTCATTAATTACGTTGTTTCTATAAACTTCACACACTTGGCGATAAATGTCTACCGGTTTTAAGTTTTTTGCCAACAAAAACCGTATCACTGACCGCACCTCACAACTGGCGGGATTTTCAATCGCAGCGCACATCTTGTTGAAATTGCGAAAAACTGGGCAACGTGGAAATGTTTCTGTTGTCACGGCTGGACGCAGACTGAGTTGCCGAGTATTCACGCACCAAAATGTACGAGATTGGCGCCCATCTAGTGGGTTCAGACAGAAACGTTCCTTACTTTCTGAATAGCCCTCTTATTTATGGTAATGTTAAAATTAGCTCGCATCTGAAAGAAATCAACAAACTAGAAATGAGACAAAAAATTTGGAGTGAAAAAAACATCAAAATCTCAAACAATTAATAAAAGTATTAGAAATAACACCAGCCTACTTTTTATTTATATTTATTACGTACGTTTGTACAAACTTTGTGCGAAATGTTGAACAAGTGCTTTGGCTTTAGTTTAGGACAGGATAATGTATGTTCTAAACATATTGTACAAACAAATTATTATTAGAATTTTGGTGTTAAAAAAATTCTTTGTTCAAGCTTTAAGAAATTAATTACTTTCTGCTTGAAGTTTCTAAGCTTTTATAAATTCGACAAAATGAAAGGTGAAGTACTGAATGAATAAATAATACAAAAGAATGGCTGATTAATAGTGATGAGTATATAAATGAAACATTGTTAAAGGAAAAGAGGCCTACTAAAATAGAAAAATATAGCTTAACATCATCTAATTCCAATTTCATTTATTTTTAACCAGAACAATGAAAGATCTTTTTGTTTGGGAGCCATTTACGTACTTTTTGGATATCTTTAGGCGGAAGAAACAGATTGACATTATTGTATATTAGTGTATACATTATATATATATATATTAGTGTTTGATCGTATTTACTTTCTGTTTACTTCTTTGTGAAAGCATGTTTTTTATTGAAATCTTAAATCAAAAATCATTTAATATTTTTTTAACCAGGATATTGTAACAGGCAAGATTCTACACGTGATTTATAACACATGCCTTGACAAGTACAAGTCCTTTCATGCTTGAAGGATACAACAGTACATTATCTTGTAATGCTAGAAGTAGCGGATAGAAATTACTGGAAGTAGCGAGTCACGCTCGAATGGCCACAACTACATTCTTCTAGAACCTTATAGTAGGAGAAATTACTAGAAGAGGCAAACCTATATTAAAGTGTTTGTAAAGTGTGTGGGGTAAGGCAATAATTGATTAGCAATTAAGGTTGCTACAAAAAGTGTGATATTAAGTGAACTCAAATGCACACTAGAGACTAGTTGTAGTAAGATAGTGCTTCAATAGCATCTTTGAGATGCCTTAGTGAGAACAGGAGAAGTGTAGAGAGTGAAGCAATAAATTGGGTAAGATACTAGTAAATTAAGAAAGACCTAATGGGAAATACAACTGCTTTAGAGAATAAATTAATAGCAAATTCAAGAAATTAAAAAAAAAGATTTAATGAAAAATTCAGTTGCTTTAGAAAATAAAACAATAGAAAATTAAACTGATGTAAAAAAAGATTCAATGGAAAATTTAGTTGCTTTAGAGAGTAAATTAAAAAATTCAACTGCTTTGTTAGAAGAATATTTTAAGAACTTAAAAAGTAAAGTAAGTTGTTTGGAAGATAGTTTAAGCACTTTGAAGGACTACGTTAGTGAATAAATTAGCTGCCAGTTCCAGTGAATTAAAGAATAAACTAGCTGCTAATTCCAGTGAGTTTCAGAATAAGTTAGCTGCCACTTAAAATCTAGAATGGAGGAACGACTAATGGCTTTGGAAGAACGCTTGATTACGCCTAAAACTAAGTGGACAAACTCTCTTATCACCAATGCATTATTTGAGGATGTCCACAATAGAGATCCTTGGTGTCTGTTGTCATAATGCCTAGACATAATGGTGCAGTGACACTCAGTTGGACAATGCCATGGGAGACCTGTTAATAAGTGGTCACTGGCAAATAAGGTTGTCTATCTTGTGTTTGGCATTACATGAAGATGCTCTCGAAATGCTGCAGATGGTTCCAGTGGCTGAGAGGATTGATTGCAATGAAGTCTTTAAACATTTGGAGAATAAATTTGTCTACCAACACCTGGAGCATTTAAAATGAAAAACTGGATTCATAATTTTAATGAAACTTTCCAAGAGTTTGAAGCTAATGGGGAAGCTTACCTGTCGGGGACAGATGATGTCTACAAAAGTTTAGTGATAAAAAAATTCCTTGTTTGACTTCAGAAGATCAAGACAACAGGTAGTAAAGTTCTCCTGAATGAAGACACTGAATAAAAACTTTCATTAACTGTAATTCTACAAGGTATATCAAAATCCAGGTTTTATGGCTTTTCTTTTTATTTATGATCTATGAATTTTCCTTATCTTGAATTTTCTTTCCTTGAGAAAAGGAAACTTTTGTATAGTACATAATTTAGTTGTGAATACAAACTCCCAATTCAATTGTAAGGCAGGGCGTAAGCTGAGACGCATGCGGTGCAGCACACGCAAGCCACGTTTTATGGCACAGCACACGTTTTTTTTACCAGCGTATGCTGAGATGTAGCACACGGCACACGCATGCCATTTTTTACTTGAAAATGGAAGATACCGATACCAACTCATTTGAATTTGATATGGAAATTGAGGAATTGGTTCTGTGGCAGAATGAATAAATGAAAAACTAAACACATACATGGCTATGTTTGCCCTCAAAGAGTCTTTATACATTTTTTTGCTATAACCTTCATGATTCACATCGTATAGCACATGTAACTCGCGCAGAGTTATTAGAGATTTGAAAAATATAAGAGCTAAAAACAATATCTAAACTACGGTTCAGTGTTTGCCTATTACTGACTATATCAACCTATATCGACCATATATGTTGATTCATATGTGGCATTAGAGATTTTAAAAATATAACAGTTAAGTACAATATGTAAACTACTGTTGAGTGTTTGTCCATTACTGAATAAGACAAATTAATTGTCAAAACGTGTGCCATTAAAGATTTTAAAAATACAAGATTTAGGTACAATATGTGAGCTACTGTTGAGTGTTTGTCCATTACCAGCTGAATCAAACTGTCATTTAATGACAACTTGGATCCCTAGTTGCGTGGCGTGTGTCGTCAAATCTGTGTCAGTGCTACAAACTGTGACATACTGGCCCACGTGTGTGCCAGACAAACCTGCATGTGTCTCAGCTTACGCGGATCAAATAGGAAATATGGCGGCACAGTTTTCTGCGTGTGTTGCGTTGCGTGCGCTCTGCGCCGCATGCGTCTCAGCTTATGCCCTGCCTAATTGTTGAAGACAGAGATTTTTTGAAATATGTCAGCTATATATATGTTGATCCAGGAATGACAGATTTGTGCTCAACTGTATATTCATATCCCTGGAATGGTAATTGAAATTTTACTAAAAATAACTCTATTACAAAACTAAATTGCTGGTAAGTAATTATTTAACATTTTCTTCTAAAAAACAAATTTCTTACTTAAAGTTTAAATCTAACCTACCACTTGTAATATAATTCAAACTGTTGTTTTATAGGAAGAATAACTATAAAATCAGGAACAATCAATATAAAGGTAGAGGAACAATCAGAAAAGCCTTGTAGATAAATCTTGCAAGGAATAGGGTTTAAAGATCTTTATCTTCAAAGTTCATAGGCACAATTTAATGAAACTGACTTAAATTAACCGAAGTTTCTTAAAAATAATAATAAATTATAATTTTAAAAATATGTAAGTACTTATTAAGAATTAATTTGTGTATATAAAAGTTAATTTGTTTTAATAATGATGCGTAATTTAGAATGGTTTTCTAAATTTAGATTGGATTTTCGTATAGAAATGGTAAAACTTTAGTAAGTATACATTGGAGATTTTTTTAAAATTGTGGAGTATTTAATAAATTTTTTTTGTCTTCAACTTTTCACACTTTAGTATATTTATTTTTATAACTATCCTTTATTTACTTTTTTTAGTTATGAACCTGAACTATTTCCTGGACTTATCTATCGTATGGTCAAGCCGAGAATTGTACTTCTAATTTTTGTATCTGGAAAAGTTGTGTTGACAGGTAAGAATTTTTCTTTACTATTATACTTGTTTTAAAAAATATTCAAGCTTCTCGCATGACAAATTATTTTATTTATCTGTCCTCAAGTCCTTATAGCGAATAGTGAAGCGGCGAATACTGAAACTAACTATATATTTAAAGGGGAGGGTTACGTTCCACATCAAAAATGTTAACATTAATTACAGCTATACTGTACACTTATAAATATAGTATAGTATATTTACGTACTACTTAACTACATAGATATATTTTATTGTATACTTACGTTTCCCTTCAATCCGAAAACATGAAAATTCTATTACATATCTGTGCTCACACGCACAGACTCTCGTATTCTTCATTCGTAAACATTATCCAATATTTTTAAAATACCTAATTTTACGTAAATCTTTTAAACACTGTTAATTTGATTTTAAAAAACATGGTATGGTATTTTACTTTGTGTGTGATTTTTGTCTAATTTTTCATGTAGAGAATTTGGTTTTATGAAACATATTGTTGACTCGTTAATGCTTTTTATATGCTATGATTTCACCACATTTTAATTTATCAAAAAGGTCCACTTCCTTAATAAATGGCATAACTTTTGTTTGCCTTTTCTTGCCCCTATCACAATATAAAGACATTATGGTTTGAATAAAGAATTAAAGGGCAAAGATACTGGACAAAACAAATTCACTAATCAATTCCACTAGTAGACGTTATGTTTCCAAAACTAGCAGACACAACAAGCTAATACAATATCTGATTGATAATTGACGGGAAAAACAAAATCCGAGTTAGTTACTCCTGCCAGATACGATTATCGATGTTTGGATTTTGAAAACTACTAAATTAGCAGTAAGTGAACAGAAGTAATGCTGAAGGTATGTATGGGATTGGATGTTTGTGCTGGATTAACTTATCGTTGTTTGTCAGTGACGATAACACCACCTGTTATAAACAAGGACTGCTTTTTTTTAAGTAGTAGGCATAATAGTGTACAGTTTAACCGATATATTTAGAGAATAATCAGATTTCTAATACCTCCAGTACAGTACAAAATTATAGTACAGTACAATTAGCGGGATATCCTATAATTTTGCCAACTGCGAATAAGCGAACCAGTGAATAGCGAGGGACTACTGTAGTTATTCTCAATAAAATAGAGAAAAAGACAAGGACTATATAATACGTGAAGATAGAATCAACAAAAATGAATATTGCAAGCCGAGCATGAACTATACATCAATACTGCAACATACATCTCAAGGTAACAAAACTTTCCCTTCATATCTCCTTCAATATACGGTAACTAAAATATAAAATCACACCTAATTACGCCAAAATACACATTAAAAACAAAAATAACAATTCAGCTGCCACAAAAACCACACACCAAGCTCAAACACTCTATATTACAAACACCATAAAACATTTATACAAACAAAAAAACGATCGCAACAAAATTGCTAATCACTCATACCAACAGCTTACAATGGAACTACACTAGAACTTACATCGAACTGCAAGAAGTAGTAAATTTCACCAACACACTAATTACAGACACAAAAAATAAAATTAAATTAGTGTATAACAATAAAATATATAACCTCAAAAGCGCCCAACACCCAACACAGGTTACTAACCCCGTTTTTTACCCCAGAACTATAAACTTCACCAACACAACATTTTCAGTTAATGAATTAAAACTATTAGACAAATGCTGAACACATCACACCCAAATACAGCCAACAAAATTTCACTAAATCTCTTAATATTAGATCTTGAAAACACAATCCAACATAACACACCAGTAGAACAACAAGATGAAATCAGATACCAAATAAAACACAAAATAACCCAAATTAAACTCCCCAAAACAAACACCCAAGAATTAAAAATAGTCAAATTCATCAAAAACAAAATAAAACAAAAAGTTAACTATAACCGAAGCTGACAAAGGCAACATAACGGTAATTATTGACAATTACGACCTCATCAAAAAAGTACACATTTTCATCCAAAATAACAACATCACTACACTAAAAGAAGACCCAACAACAAAATACAACACTCAAATCAAAGAAGCCATCAACAAAACTTATAATCCCACACTACACCAAAAAGCACCTAAAACAAATAAAACCAATAGCCCCTAAACTAAGCGCCTTGCCTAAACTTCACAAAACAGACATTCCAATACGCCCACTGATCAACTACACAAGCGCCCTTCTTATCTTCTAGCCAAATTCCTCAACAAAACTATCCGAAACCATATAAAATTTAATAATCATTGTAGCATAAAAAATACCCTAAATCTAATAGAAAAAAATAAAAAATGTAAATATCCCACACAATTCCACTTTAGTCTCTTTCGATATAGCAAATCTATATACCAACATCCTCATTCCAGAAACCATCAGCATCCTCAAAAACATGCTTATAGACACAAATACAGCACATACACACATTGACGAAATCATCCACCTTACTAAATTAATCACATCTTAAAATTACTTCACCTACAATAACACATTCTACAACCAAAAAGATGGCCTACCTATTGGTTCCCCCATAGCTAGCAGAAATATGCATACACCATATTGAACAAAACCACATTTTACACAACAACAAATACTTAGATAACATAATTTACTGGTACAGATACGTCGACGACATCATAACATTATATAAAGGCAACACACGCTGAGCACACATATTTTTAAAACACCTTAATTCCATACACCCAAAACTAACATACACCATCGAAACAGAACAACAAAACTCTCTTAACTTCTTACAACTACCTTACAATAAACGAACAGACAAACAAACACATACATTCAACATATACCAAAAACCCACTAGTACCAATACGACCATTCACAGCTCCTCAAACCACCCACACCAACATAAACTAGCCGCCCACAACACCATGATATATCGCCTGCTTAAAACACCGTTAGACAAAGAAGAACACTACCAGGAGTTAAACACCATAAAACATATAGCACAAACTAACAGATACAACCCAACCATGATTGATAAATTATACAACCGCCTAAAAAATAAACCTAATAACTCAGATACAAACACACAACATGACAATCCCATAAAATACCTATCAGTACCATACCAAGATCATCCAAAACCCACAATCTAACCAATACATTACGAAAATACAACTACATAATAGCTTACTCCATACACAACACTCTCATAAAAAATTAAAACCCAACAACAAAGTCGACGACATTTACAATGCCACTGGAGTTTACAAACTAACTTGCAGTACGTGCCCCAGTTTTTACATAGGCCAGACAGGGAGGTCCTTACATTTACAATGCCACTGGAGTTTACAAACTAACTTGCAGTACGTGCCCCAGTTTTTACATAGGCCAGACAGGGAGGTCCTTCTACACATGTTACCAAGAACATATAGAGGGACTAACAAACAATAACTACCAATCAAACTTCGCCGATCATCTCAACTCCACAAAACATGACTACATAGACATAACATCTAATCTACAAATTCTTCATAAACAACACAGAAATACCCAATGCTACACAACCGAACAATACGCAATTACATTACAACTCACACACACTTTTTGACATCATAACTCCTAATACTCACAAAATACACCCACCCCCAATCTAATACCCTAACCTTCATAAACCTTGAGATCAGTTACGGTCTGAGTTGACAATGGGACACATCTCCTGAAACGCCGTCCTCAACAAATATAACTTAGTGCTACTATACGCAAGTTTGTAAATATTTACAAGTGTTTAGTGAAAACTAGTAGCTCGCGTTAAGATGGAATCAACAAATACTACATAATAAATTAAGACTCTTATCTTCAGAGATTTTATCTTTGAGTACAGACACTCAACAAGGATGCACACCTCATCTGTAAGCAATTTTATTGCACATATCTTCACCCTCCTGTAACCCTTCAGTTTGACACTTCTGCTCTAACATATGTTTCAATTAACACTTTTGTTTATACAAAGTTACATTCAAGAGAAGAATGATCTTTTTAGAAAAGAATTAAACAATCCCCTAGTGGTGGATTCTCATCTCATATCTGCTTGTGTTTTACTATCATACATACAATTTTAATTGTATATACAATTATCTACATGTATTTAATTTTTCACTATTTAGATAATTTATTTAATTTACCTAATTTTAAAAATACTTAACTAAGGGTACATAATTGCTTACTTGCTGACGCGTTTCAAAACATTCGTTCCTTTTATGAAGCTAACCCTCTACTGACGGCATCGGTTAGGTGTAAAGGCTCTAACGGGAATAGATTTATGACTGTGGAATAGGGTGGGTTGCTTAAGTTGTGTGTCATATAATAGAAAAGACTGTTGGCTTCAAAATATGTGTGATCATTTAATACGTTTTCTTTATCTGTTGCATAGTGTTTGTATATTTCATATTTTTTTAAGGTTGTTAGTTTTTTACTTTGTTTTAATGTGTGTAGGACATTTAAATTAGTGTGTATGTTGGGTGTTTTTTAGGTGTTTTGCGTAGCTGGATTTAGGATTTGGTTTTTTTGGGGTAATTTGTTCTTCAAAGCGTGTACAGAATGACCTGCCGGTTTGGCCAATTTAATAGCTGGGACAATCGTTACAAGTTAATTTGTAAATACCTGAGAGTTTGTATTTTTCAGTTTCTTTTTGAAAATGTTGTATGTGCTGTCTGTCTTAAAGTGTTTGTTGTTTTGTATGATATTTGATAATGGAGTTTTTTTGAGTGTGGAGACTATTTTGTGTGTTTTTTTGTTGTAGTAGGTGAGGGATATGTATTTGTTATTTTTTGTGTGGTTTGTCTGCATGGCCTTTTGATGGTGTTTATGTTTAATTTTCCTAAGTATGTTGTCTATGAGTGTGTGTTGGTAGCCATTTCGTTGAGCGATGTATTTCACGGTATTAAGTTCTTCGTCGTAGTCTTTCTGTAGTATTGGTATATTGATTAGGCGGTGTAACATATGACTAAATGCAGCGTGTTTGTGTTGCGTGGGGTGATTAGATGTATTATGTATGACAATATCGGTAGTTGTTGGTGTTATGTATATTTTGAAATTATGTCTGATGTTGTGTTTGGTGATGGTAAGGTCTAGAAAGTTTATTTTATTGTTTTTTTCTAATTCAAGGGTAAATGTGAGGTTTTGGTGTATAGTATTAATGTAGTTGTTTGATTTGCCGTTTGTTGCCGTTGTATAATATTTAAATGTCATCTACATATCTATGAAATAAATAATATTCGAGCTGGCTTGTGAGTGAAAGTTATAATTAAAAAATAAAAATATGGTACAACTCACAAATATAAATTTTTTTATTTGATACGCGTTTCATTTAACGACTTATTTGTCGTCATCCTCAGTGAAGATACACAAATCAAATTAACTAAAATAAATTTTAAAAAAATAATAATAAAATAAACATAACCTATATATTAATTATAAATATTAAAAGGGGTTTATGTTTAATATTTTTTTTAGTTAATTTGATTTGTGTATCTTCACTGAGGATGACGACAAATTAGTCATTGAAACGGGTATCAAATAAAAATTTTTATATTTGTGAGTTGTACCATATTTTTATTCTTTAATTATACATATCTATGGTAATAAATTATTTTATGTGTGTGATTATTGTACTGTAGAATGTATTGTTGTTCAATATGATGTAGGAATATTTCTGCTAGGATGCCGGAGATGGGGGAACCCATAGCTTCGTAATAGGAACTAAAGTTTCGAAACGCTTCAGCAAGTAAGAAATTACGTATTCACTTGGTTAAGTATTTTTAAAATTAGTTTAGTCAGTGAATTCAAGATGATTACATCAAACTACTATTTAATTTAATTTTTGTATCACAGTATATTTTGTGTGTAGCATATTACTAATGGACATGACAATGCTAAGTTTGCCACTCCTCCCTATAATTCTTTAATATTTAGGGTTTTACTAAAGTAAAAAAGAGGTGCAAGTAAACAAAAATTTACACTTATAAAATTAATTCATTTTTCATTTGAACTTACTATTCTAGTAATTTATTATATTCACTCATATTTTGAATAATTTTGATTCTTATACTTAAAATGAGAAACGTTGATTTTTCTTTACTTGAATTGCCTCTCATGGATGAAATTGTATGTTTATGTCCATCCAATAAGTTTTGTAGGCTATAAAAGTTTTCACTTCAAAAAGAAAACTCAACATAAGTTGTTAGTATTCTGTAGTAGTTTAATAAAACATACATTATGTGTATGTTAAAAATAGTTATATATTCAATTTTTAGATTACGATATAAATTATTAAATTTGTTGTACATACATTGAAATTAAATGAAATTGGGAACAGAAGGGACCATTTTGTTAATTCATTATTTAGATTTTTAATTATAGTGATGGCTTGCTCAATAAATGGAACCATTATATTTCCTGCAGTGCCATTGGTCACAATTTTGTTTTATCACATTTATGTATCTAGAGATTTTTTGTATTTGTAAAACATTTTTTTAAGACAAATGTTTTTAAAATACTTTTCTTGATTGAGATTTGCTATTTTAAATTAAAGTTTAGAAGTGGTGTAAATAAATCAGAAAAGTTATTTTTTTATGTTTCAGGTGCCAAAGTACGACAAGAGATTTATGAAGCATTTGATAATATCTATCCAATTTTGAAAAGTTTTAAAAAACAATAATGGGCTGTAAATTGTTGTACAAACATGTAAATATTGTACATATAATCCTTTCTTTACTGGTTTCGTACAAAAAATCTATTTAATTTATTAAAAAAATATATATATTAAAATTTTTTACCTTTCTTATCTTCTTCAATTTAGCAGAACAACTGTATTTCATTTACTCTTGAAAACTTTTTAATAGACTATATCACATTTCTGGAGGTCATAAGTAAGGGAGTGGCAATCTTTGGATGACCTCTTAAAAACTAAATATTACTTGTATGCTAGGTATTTTGTCACAATTCAACTGATATAAGTCGGTTTCGGTTGTGAGTCTGAGTTATTAACCCATTACCTTGTTAATGTGTTACAACACATTTCTTATGGTTGGCAACTGTTTTTGCCTCTTAAAACTGTCACCATAGAGAAATATATTTATATCCGTCTTTGGAATGACAAGACAAACAAAATAGGATTTTATTGCCGTCTTAATGGTTCCTTATTATTAATTTAGCAGCTGTCATTTAGGTCAAGCTCTTAGTATAGTTTTTATCGTTCAGTTATATCTTGGAAGATTGTATCGCAATCTTCTGAGTTGGATCGCATGTCATATTATGCAATGACTCAATGATTTAAGATGACAATGACGTTTTAGTGGAATTGTGTTCACATAGTTCTTCAATATATAGTTAGTGTACAACGGTTTTCAAAATTATTAAAAATTTTTACGATTGTAAAGTGAACAATTATTTGTCCCTATAAGGCTGAGCTTACAATCAACCACTAAGCAACAGATCACAAGTAATTGTTTATGTTTAATTAATTTGCTTATTTTACATATTTATTATGATTTTAAATTAATAATAATTTTTTTTAGTAATACTGATTACAAATAATCAATTACATCTATCCTTTAATTTTCTAAATTATTATTAAGTAATAATTGCCTAATTCAGTTAAATAATTATTATTCATTATAACTTTTATTAATTTGTAATATTATTATTTATAAAATTATTAAAGTTGGTATTCAACCCAATTCAGTTGCCATGACCACTGAGTTCAAAATTAATTCATGTCTCTTGAAATGTCCATTCTGCTTTACTTCACTTGGAATAGAAACAGGTAAAATGGAGCGGACTGTAGTTTATTAAATCAAAAACTTAAGAGCTAAACCCCATTATACATTGAAAATGATTGAATTGTTTTTGTAAGAACTTTATCGGCCAAGTCAGTGTAATGTTTAGGAAACGAACTCCGATCATATGTATAGGGCTACATTTCTAGAGTGTATTTATTCAATAACGATCTGACTTACTGTTTCCCCCACTATATTAACGGTAGGTTAGTTACAATACTTGATATATAATTCTTTTATATTTTTTTTTATTCTGTTAAGTAATTGTTATATCTAAAAAAAAATTATTAGATTAATTTTTTAAATAGTTTTTAGAAAAACTAAAATTTCAAAAATTTATTTACACTATTTATATTAGAAAAACTATGTGGATGCAATCACACAAAACTGTCATTGTTTATATCAATATCAGTAAGTTCACTATCAAGTACCTCACGACCCAACTATGACAATCTCAAATTACCCATCGTGACACACAGCCAAGATGTAAACGAATGATAATGATTAGGCTAAGAGCTCAACCTATATAGCAGCTGATAAATTGGTTATTAGAAGCCATTAGGAATGCAATAAAAAACCTACAACATTTGTCCTGTTATTCAGGGACAGATAAGGTATAAGTATCTTTTGTATATAGTTACAGTTTTGAAAGGCAAAAAATGTTACCAACTTATGATAATGTGTTGCACTGCTTATATGAAGCATGGAGATGGATAACTCATTAACAAGGATCAAACAGACTAAACATTCAACAGTAAACTGTGTACAGAAAACAATCCATGATGCATACTCCTGAAAAAAAACAGCAATGGGTTAAGGTGAAATTGTTCATTTCAAAGATTTTTTAGGTTAGAGGTAGAAAAATCAATTTTCTTTTCAAATCAAAAAAGTTGACACAATTTTTAAAAAATTTACAAACTAAAATGAAGCTAACTTCAGATGATAATTAAAATTATTTTTGTAATAAAAATTTAAAACATCAAAAATTTTAATTAGAAAATTACAGAACCACCAAAAGGTGTGTTCATCCAACCAGCAATAAAGAATCAATTTGTCTAAAATAATGTTTCAGTCTAAGGATTGATGAAAAAACTGTATTTCATTAACATACATTATTTATTATTCATATTTTATCTCTGCCACGGAGGAGCAGGATATATTTTACAGAGATTTCAATAAAACCTGTAACTTTTTTAACAAAATTGATAAAATTTTTGATTTTGTAACAATTCTGAATATAAAATTCTCATTTTTAACAATACAATAACCTTTTAAAAATTCCTTATATAAACTAACGACTAGATATATATTACAAAAATAATTTTAGATATTTTTTTTGCTGAAGCACAGCCAAAATAATATCATAGTTATTAAACAATGAACAATAACTTTTGATTTAAAAAAATAAATAAACAGTTAGCTTAACTTAAATTCAGCATTCAGTTTATCTGCCAACATTTTAGCAATGGCTAATGATGATGTAGCACCTGGTGATGGAGCGTTTCGACAATGCAAGATGCGGCCAGATAAACTAAACACAAAATCTTCAATCAGGCTGCCATCAACCCCCAAAGCTTGTGCTCGAACACCTGATGGTCCTCTGCAAAGTATTAATTTCTGTGTCTTCAACTTCTGAAGCATACTTTATCTTGTAACAAAATACACTAAAACCTCTTCAAGGATAAATTTAGAAAGATAGGTATAGAAAAATTCAATGAACCTCTCATATTCTTAAAGCCATTTTCTCAGGCAAAATAAGATAAAAACGCAAACGATTCCATACCATAATGTAATATAAACCAAAGAGCTGGCAAATAGGAATTAAGGCTTGTCTATACTATTAGACAAAGTCGAAACATTTCTGTCTTTAGACAATGTCTAGATAGAATCGAGCGATAGTCAATAGACAATTGCAAGACAAAAACTGTTTTATAGACGTGCCTTTGTAACAAAATTTTAGAACATTAGCCTTCCATCTCTGATGGGAGACATTAGACAACGTTGTGTAACATTTTGTGGTCTGGATGTATTGCAATACATTTTTGCCAATTATTATCAGCTAGTCGTGAAAAATACTTATCATTCAATTGTTTTTGTTTATTTTGCTCAAGTTTTGTTTCTGATTGTTTTTATTATTTAAATATGTGGCCTACAGAACAAGTTTTCTTCTTCATAGAAGTTTTCATTGTGCAGATTGTTTATGGCAAGTTACGAATTCCAATTATAAAAATTGCAATAAAAAAAGGCAATCGAAGAACAGCCCAAAACATATATGAAATATCCAGGGGGTATGTGGAAGTACATTCATAATTTGAAAATGGTGTTTCAGCAGGAATACAAAAATTTCAATGAAAAGAAAAGGGAAAAATTTCCTCTCAAAACTTTGTAGTTCGCATAAGAACACTTACAATTTCTGCTTCAAGGATCACAATCTAAAGGTAGCAGAAGCACTGACTTTGATGAGGATAAAAGGAGTGAAAAAGAAAACAGAGGACACGGTAAGCAGCTACTTCAAAATATTTTAAATTTAACTTGTATGGATGGCTATAGTCAAAAAATTTCATGCCTCCACTAACGCCTCCTCTTCTGATTTTGTTTTCATTATTCAAAATTATAACACCGCAAACAGCGATCCCAACAAGGCAGCCATGTCTAGCGAGTAGCCAACAAGTGTTTACACACAGGAGAGTCTCTAAAATATCTAAATACATCTCTTAGACTTGTCTATAAACAATCACTCGACTTTGTCTAATGTTGAGGACAAACCTTAAAACTTCAAAATGACATTAACATGGAAAAAAGCAGAATGTATAAATGTTATATGGTTAGTTTTGGGTTAGTTTAGTTGTATAATGATAAACTTCCAAATAATGCCAGACTACTAATTAAGTTTACCAATTCAATAACACTAACAGTAAATCACTAGGTAAACAGTAGATATCACTGTAATTATTGCAGGGTTTTATATCTGAACAGATGATTTACTCAGTACTTACCATTTATTAAAATTTATCTTAAAATTATATATTATTATATTGAAACTCATTTAGAATACTAGTTTTCCTATATAACTCCTAAATGTTTATTTACACACTTTGAAAACAACTGGTTAATCTCCTTTAATTGATGTATCAGCTGATATTATTTTGATCTATTTCTTTGTAACTTTTAAAAACTGAGATAATTTCAGGACATGTATGAACGTCCTAATTCTCTATAGTCTAATAATCAGGTCCTTCTTGGCCCATAAAGATTTATAAAGGATAAATAGAAAAGAATTTCTTTTTATGTATAACATATTTGACGTGTTTTAAGTGAGGACAGGAATACACACCGACATTTTCAGCTAAATGTATTCATTCAGTGCATAAGTCGGGAACTGTTTCAGGTGATTCTAAGGTGCTTACATTTCTCAAAAGTAGGGACAAGGGAAAATCCGGAACCTTCTGACGACAGGTCTTATAAAATAAGGCTGATCATAGATTTTCTAAACAATAAGATGAGGGAAATATATTACCCAGGCCGTGAGCTAACAATTGATGAGGAAATGATTTGTGGCATGGGCGATTAATTTTTTGCCAATACATAATCGGGAAATGACAGATTTGAAATAAAGATTTATTCCCTAAACGAACCAGAGGGGCTACAACTCCGATTCAATGTGTATACAGCAAAAACCGACTTCTGTGGAGGTAAAGGGCTACGGAAGTTGTCATGAAGCTAATAGAAGATTTCCTAGGCAAAGGCCATGCTTTATTTATGGACAACTTTTACAATAGTTTTATTTTGTCGTCCAAACTGATACATCCCTGACCTATTGTACTGGCACCTTGAGAAAAGACCGGAAACACACTCCACAAGATGTAAAGTCTGCCAAGTTGTCCAAAGGGGGGACGTTGGCTAATTATGCGGAGAACGTTATGATCGGAAAATGGAAGGATAAAAAGACTGTAACTTATATCACAACTCAATTCGATATTGACATGGTTACAAAAAAAAAAAACACAAGAGGAAACAAATCCTCAAGCCCCTGATGTAATATAATGCTCATATGAAGGGAGTATATTGTTTAGATCAAATGATGGCGTACTATCCTTGTGAGCGGAAGACAATAAGATGTCATAAACAAAATTTGTCCACTTCCTGCAGGTAATCATGAAAAATGTATATTATCTCCATAATATGCATAACTCCCAAAATTAACTGAGCCTGTATGATTTCCATCCAAACAGTATCCCCCAAACAGGCTCTCATTATGGTGATGCCTACTTGAAACAGCGTACACAGGCTCTCAAAGAATAACAAAAGAAAAGCAAATGGATGCAGAGTTTAAAGAAAATGCTGATTTTGGGCAAAAGAAGCAAAAGGAAATTGACCACCTACATTTGTGCTGTGTACCAGGATGAACCAGGACTGTGTGAACTGCGATGTTTTGACAAGTTTGGACAAGGACATGAATGACTGAAGCTGAGTATAAAAATGGGGGGAGTATATAGTATTTACTATATACTAAATATATAGTATTTATTTTGGTAATTTAAGGAAATTATTATAAACACTATTACAACTATTTATATATGATTTATTTATTGACATTTCGTGTTAACTTATTTTTATCATTGAAAAACACTGTAAATGGCAGCAGGAAGAGTTTTAGGTAGTTAAATTTCTTTGTGGTACTTTTTCTACAACTATAACCAAGTGTTGTGACTGGAAAAAAGGTTTGTGGGTATCTAGCAACAATAGGAAGAGAAACCCAACAGTTAGATAGTTGTACCAGCGAAGTACTTACATGAACATACCAAAAATGTCACCAAAATGAATGCATAGCAAACTTCAGATTACATATTGGGTTGATCAACAACATTCTCAATGTAAGTAATAAATAATATTTTTCCAGCAATTTTGATGCACAATTATAAAACATTGCCACACTCAACATGTCAATAGCAACCTGAATGGTTAAAATTTTTATTTTCAAGAATGCATAAATATGAATAGAAAATACTCTAAAGTTAAAATAATTAATAAAATTATGTAGCCCTTAACTTAAAACATTTGAACAATAATACTAAATCCCTAACCAAATACCTTCTAGATAATAGTAAATTTTGTAATATAAATTACCTTGCCTTGAAATATATAATAAAAAATTGTGTAACTTATTAATTATTGTTATAAAATAATTTTTAAAAAACTATTATTTATTCTTAAAAATTAATAATACTATTTTAAAATAATTTGTATACAAAATATTAATTATAGATTCAAAAAAATTAGTAATAACGTCTCCAATTAGAATGATAAAACTAAAGTAAAAGTATAAATACACCGAAAACTTACCTTAAAAGGTTTTAAAACATACCTTTTAATATCCTTAGCTGTGATCTCTGGAATGTATTTCTGCAAGACTTTGACTTGAAGGCTTGGCAAAGCAGAATTAATTACCTCTTTACTGCCAAAACTTAAATATTTCAATGCAAGGCGCCTAAATCCAGAGTATTTTAATGTTGTTAGTAACTCTCCAATGTCAATATCACTCCACCTAAGTATAAAAAGTTAATTTAAAATCATAGTTGCTTAAACAATTTTATAGAATGATATATTACATTACATTTTTATCTTTAGTAATGTAAAAAACCAAATCATCTGAAATTATGAAGAAGACTTTTGAGTTCTGAATAACACAAAATACATAAAATAAAAACTAATGCTAAAAATAAATACAAAAATAATTTAAGAAAATTATTGTAACTCCCTGCAAATATGTGAAAAACCTAATTTTCAACAAAGGGGAATGAATAAAGAAAAAAATTGATAAGTGACCAATAAAGTAGACCATCCAACAGAACACAAAACACATAAAATAAAAACTAATACTAAAAATAAATACAAACAATTTAAGAAAAGAAATATAAACCCTGCAAATATGTGAAAATTTTGTTTTAGAAATGGTTGAGATGTTGAGTCTTGATTTGAAGAATGTGACAAAGAATGTTCATGAGTTGTTGGAATGTACGAGAATGACCCTGGCTACAAATTTTTGACAGATGACGACATAATAGCACATGTCCAAGTGCCTGGACATGACACTGAAGATTATGTTGACAGCATTTTAGTTGAAAAGGTCCATCCCATTATGAAGCCTTCCAATGCTTAGAAACTGCTATTGAATTGTGGGAACAGCAAGGTGAATGGGATGCTGTGGAACTTCTTTGAAATGCCTACAAGACTGAGTGGCAAAAAAAACGAGTCTCAAAGCTTAATATAAAAACAAGTACGACTTTTCTTTTAGGTTAATTTTTTACTGTTTTTATTACATATTGTTTTAGTACTGTAGTCTAGTGTGTTATTTAAAAAGTATTACTTATCGTGTTTTATTTGCATTTCACCCATTCCACTACACTCAACAAAGAACTATAGTTTTTTTTCAGAAAAATTAGATTATCTTAAAATATCTATTATCTGCCTGCATTCATTGTTTTGGATAATCTGAGCTCTACTGTATGTAATGTAAGATCTTACTAACTATTTATAGGATGGTGAAAAGATACCTTTCAATGGGAATGATAAGGAATATATCTTAAAAAGCAATTTTGTCAATGTAAGCAATTCTCCCCTTTCCTCAAGTAAAAGAAAATTCATGTCTACCTTAGTTCTATAAGAAACTCACATGTTTATAAAAATATTCTATACAAAATTTTCAACTTCAAATTGAAAAAAAAACCTATTATTACATACTTGTATCCTTCTCTTTTGAAAGCCAGCACAGCATTAGGCCCAAGCCAAATAGAACCATCCATTCTGGGAGTGAAGTGGACACCTAAGAATGGAAACTTTGGGTCTGGCACCTGAAAATACAAAAGTGGCATATAAATATGATTTCCCATTTCATTGCAGTAGAAAATTTTACTAAAAGCTATGCTAAAAACCTTACTTATTTATTTTGATGAAAACTTTATAAACGAGATTGACAACTTCATTTGTAAAATATTATGTGTTCCATAGTAAGCAGAATGTATAAACCATTACATACTAAACTATTGTTTTAGCAGCAAGCTTCTTGTTATCATAACTAGTGGATGAGCAATTGGGTGTGTTCCCATAACATAATGGTGAAGTCAGTTTTCAGGTTACAGGCAAGACTCTCTTCATGGAGGATTTGTGATATTGAGGTTAACTAGGAAATTGATAAAAAGCCAAGAACAGGGAAATTCACTAGTTTAGGATTTTTTTGTGAAAGGTCTCTAATTATAATTAAAAAAATGCTATTAAAAAGACTAGAGAACAACCAACAAAAGACGACATAGAGATATGAAACTTGGCATATCTTTCAGTGCAAATGTCAAAAGAAGTGCATTGTCATGAAACAAAAACCAATCATTCCTACTCATTTTTGTCTGGTTTAATTTTATAGCCATCTAAGAATCTCCTGATAAAAACACTTGTCGATAGTTTTCCCTTGAATAAATCTGTAGTGAATTATATAAACTCTCATAGTTCTAAAGCACCTCCAACATTTCCCCATAGGCTATGCTTCAGTAGAAAACCCTTCCTGAGCTTTTTTTTGTTTTCATTCTGCTGCCTGATATTTTTGTGATGGTGGTAGGGGTAGCTTTCATTAAAGAATCATTTCCATATTCTTTCTTCGTTTCCAGGGATTCAGATGTCAATTTCTCCAGGAAAAACAAAAGTTGTCTGTTCTAAAGACAATATTTCACAATCTAACTGTCTTAAGATACTTCTCACATAAAATTTTCTCCCTAACAAGCACTTGCTTCACTCTAGATGAACAGGAATTGTCCAACCTTATCTTGTAAATGAGCTGCAGAAAAAGTGAATGGTTTTTGATTTGACTTTACATCACAACAATGCGAGTGGGGAGAACCAGTTCATTGACTTTTATTCCCTCGCTCAATGCCAATATAGTTGCAATGGAGTCGTGGAATATACAACATCGTGCTTCTGTCATTCAGACTTATTTTAGTAACGGTTATACAGTAGTCAAAACAGAGCGATTGTGTCTTACAAAATTGATGTAGACATGGTACTGTTCTCAGTTGCAATGTAATAAAACGTTGGGTTAAAAATTTTAGAGAAACTGCTTCATTTTTAAAATGGAAACATAAAGACCACGTAGCGATTGTACTCCCGAACTAACTTTATGATTGTCAGTAGCAAGAAGTCCACGTCGACCTGCCACACCTCACGCAGCTGTGCTAGGAATATCAGATAGGAGTCTGCATAGAATTTTGTGTTTGGATCATCACTTTCATATATATAAAATAGTAACTGTTCAAGAACTAAGCCAACATGATTTCCAAAAGCGAAGACAGTGTGCACAATCAATATTGAACATTTTAACTAAAGATTCAATACCCATTACATCAGATAAGGCCTATTTTCACATATTAGGTTGTGTTAATAAGCAAAATTTCTGGTACTAGCTAGCAAAAAATCCTCGTAGCCTACATACAAAACCACTTTATTATGGTGCGCAGTGGCTAATTCAGATAATTAGCTTCATATTTTTACAAAGTGAATGGTCGAGCAGTTTTGATTACTTTAAGTCGTTATGTCGAAATGCTACATAATTTCCTTGCACTAGAGTTAAAACATTGTGAACTTTATACTAGTAGTGTTTGGTTCCAAGAAAATGGAGCTATTGCTCTGAGATAAATTTGAAATCGAAGGGTATGTGAGAAGGCCATGAACAACTGAAGCTACCAATTTGCAATGAAATGCTGGAGATACCAAACGACATGGTTATGAAGGCAATGGATAATTTCCAGGTTCGATTACATGAATGCATGCAGAATAGGGGTCGTCAGTTGACTGAGATAATGTTTAACACAAAGTAACTGAATTTTATAATTTAAGTGCTTGAATTAAAAATGGCAAGAAAAGATGTTTCAATTCTTTTAATACATTTTTATAAAATATCTTATTTCTGATTAGTTTTATTCATTTCAAAACCATCCACTAATTCTGCCGGTCCCTGTTCAACAACTATTATATTTGCATCACTTAGTACAACAAAAACTATTTATTTATGTCAGTTTTTAATACAGTACGAAATACTGTAATGAGTAACTATTAAATTTTTTTCTGTACCTGATATTTCATTTGTTTTGGTAGAATTGGTTGGGATTATTTGAAGATTTAGATTAACAGGCCTCATCATAATCTAACTGGAATCTTCATAAAACTAAATATATAAACTACAATAAACAAAATTTATTATACTTCTATAGTTATTATAACATACTGGATAGATATTTCCTTTGACTAAATGGGATTTTTCTGGACTGAGAAGTAAATACTCTCCTCGGAAAGGCACAATTCTAGGTTCCTTATCTGCTCCAGACATTTCAGCTAATTGGTCGGATTGCAGACCTCCACATGTCAACACATAGCTTCCCCTAACACTCTATAAACAAGAGAAAAACCAACTCAAAATAAGATGTGATAATTTCTTCACAGAAAAAATCAAACAATAATATTTAAAAAGGAATTATTACTTCCAAAACTATAACAAAACAATGTATTTTAATAAAACATTTAATGCTTCCTATACAAAAAAGCTGAATGTTTAAATCAAATTAAAGATAAAACCAACACTAGGGTCTACATATTAACCTTTTCATTAGCTTTTTTTCTATTTGTGCTATATATGTCAATGTTGCATAATGTTTGACTTGCTTATTTAAAGCTTCAACAGCTAAACATTTTACAAGTTTTGAAATTATTTAACAATATAAATTTCTAAACAGTGTATTTTTTTAATAATGATTTAAGTGTTAGATTAATCAATTGTTTAAAATATATATTATTTATTTTAACCTTGCTCAACTAAAACTTCTAAAGCAAAGCATCCCTTGTAGAAGTTATTTTTTTTTTTTTAATAATGATAACTTACTTTTTTAATAAATAATGTTACTTTTTTTGTTATAACAAGGAAATAAATCTTGAAGTATGAAATGCTCCAAAACAGAGCATTCATGCTCTCAAGTAATTTTCCATGCAAGTATAACTCATGAGTGCTATTAATAAAAAATATGGCAGTCATACGATTGGCCAGCAGAAGTGAAAACTTCAATGAAAAATATAGTCCATAGATGTTTTGACAGGATCTATTTTATGTAGTTAATATTAAAAATTGTATTTAATAGAATACCTTTTACAAAAATAAATGAATAAAAAATTCAACTGAAAATTCTTAAAAAGTCTCATATACACACAAGGAACTTTTAAGTTCAAAAAGTGGAAGTAAAATATATAATTCATTATCACTATATTGAATGTATAGTAGCAATATTTATTAAAATATAAATTAATATATTCATCAATATTAACAAATTAACTGTTGTTGATGATATTATATAATGTAAGAATTATGTTTCCCGATACATAGATTGATGTTGCCTCATTAACTGACTGACAGCCTTGGGCAGATACTTTTGGTTGTAACTAGCTTCTGTGGAATGGGCTGTTTTTTTAGAAATATTTCCCAGGAAATTTTATTTAGTTGAATAGTCGAGATAGGGGGTGAGGGCTGTGTCGAGTCTGTATAAATACTTTCCTACAAACATGATAAGGACTGTATAAGATGACTTGCATGAGACAATCGATACTAGATAAATTTGATGATAAATGAGAGCTTCGGCATGAAATAACAAATAATCTTGAAATATGTGTAGATATAGACGTATTTGATGCAGAAGCTGTTGATGTATAGAACATTCTGAATAAATAACATGTTTTCAGAAGTGGTAGTTCACGAGAAATCTTGTGCAATCTCTCAAGGTCAAGTGCACACTTACATAGTCCAAACTGTATTGAATAATTTAACAAAATTCGAAGAATGATGACTATGTCATGGATATTTACATATAGAAGTAATTTAATATAACTGCATAAACTTAAGTGTTCCTTAGTTGTTCATTATATTTCATTTCATTGTTTTTTGTGTTTTTTTTTCAGTTATAATAATGTAATTATTTCCTATTAAATAAAATTATTTGATTCTTTTCTTTCTTTAGTTTTGTTACTACTTTATACCTTTAAATTATTGGTGTTGAATGAGCCATTAAAATATTTGTTCTATACTTATCTTTCAAATAAAACAAATGTTTAACTTTTTAATTTTCTGTGTCATTTGTACCTTATTTTTACTGGTAACACGAACAGGATACCTTGCAACACTTTGGTCAACACCTGATCCCTCTGCAACCGTTTGAAAACCATTAACTTTGAAATCAAGGTAGATTTTTCCACCCATATCTGTAAAGTCTTTTCCATAGAAACGAGCCACTTCAGCCCAGTCTACTATGCCTGTGTGTGGAGAATGGATCGCCTTTACACCCTAAAATTATAGAAGAAAAATTATAATTTTTAAAATATGTAATTTCCTTATGAGGAAATTTATAGTTATGACATAATCATTTATTGCTAAAGTTTTACATGAAAACCCCAATTTAGTTAGTGGTAACCCTTACAATAATTAATACTTCTTTAAATGCCTGTAGGCATAAAGAAATAAGGCATACATGCCACAGGTAGTGCTATGTACTGGGATCATCGTTCTCAAAATTTTCTTCATCCACTGCATACGGAGACGCTTTCCAGGTTTACAAGCCTAAATAGGAAACTTTACCTTTCACCGTTGGATTGTTTGGAGACTCTTGTTGAATATCCATTTCTCTTTTGACGAACTAGAGTCAGCTTTTTCACCAACGAAGGATTCAGCTTCAGGCTCGGTTAATATTGTATATCCATGATTAAAAATATTCCACTGTCGGCAAAACTAGTTCTCCTTTAAATACACAACAGTATATTCGAGGAACACGGTTTTCCCGATGCATGGTTAAAAGAGACAATAATTTCTCTTTTAAAACAAGGAAACAACAAAACTAATCCCAGTAGTTACAGACCCATCTCTCTGACCAGCTGCTTATGCAAACTACTGGAGAAGATGGTCAACCGATGTCTTGTCTGGTATCTAGAAACAAACAAACTTCATTCTAACGATCAGTGTGGTTCAGGACAAAGACGTTCATCAGTTGACCAATTGGTTTTGTTGGAGTCAGCTATACAGAATGCCTTTCTCTTGCGACAAACACTGGTTGCTGTTTTCTTTGACCTTGAGAAGGCTTATGCTATGGGATGAAGAAGAGGAATTTTGAACGTTTTGAAGTCATGGGGTAACATTCTTGCTTTTATACAGAATTATTTAAATAACAAGACTTTCCGTGTACATCTAGGAGGCATATATTCTATTCACTACAAACTAGAAAATGGTGTACCACAGGGTGGCGTTCTGAGTGTGACACTGTTTGCCAATGCCAATAACAGCGTCACTTCAAACGTACAGTCACAGGTCTACTGTTCCCTGTTTGTAGACAATTTTAATTGTATTTATGTGGCTGCTAGAAGTATGGTATCAGCGGAAAGGTCTCTTAAATTACTCATTAATAAATTGCAAGAATGGACCAAATCTACGGGCTTCAAGTTTTCAGCTTCGAAGACCCAGTGTTTAGCATTTAGTCATCGCAGATAACACCAGGATTCTGTGCTTTATCTTAATGGTTGCGGCTTCAGACCGTGGATGTGAGATTTTTGGGTCTTTTATTGGATAAAAAACTTTCATGGAATCCACATGTGTGTGATTTGAGAAGTTGATGCAGTAAGATATTGGATATGTTAAGAGCTCTAAGTGGTACCAATTGGGGAGCAGACAGAACCTGTATGCTCCGTTTCTATTGCGTCATTGTAAAATCGCGTATAGATTACAGCTTTATAACATATTCATCTGCTCGACCTATGGTTCTGAAACTCCTTGATTCAATACATTACTCTGGCCTTAGACTTTCTAATGGTGCTTTTAGATCAAACCCAATCTCTAGCCTGCTAGTTGAAGCTGAGGAACCATCTCTCACAATGCGACGTCAAATGCTTCAAATTTCATAATACACTGGTCTTTGAGTAAACCTAAACATCTGGCATTTATAGCAGTTTTTGATAACTACCTCGAGGATTGTTACGATGCACGTCAATATTCGACTGCTCCCTTCGGAATAAGAACGTGGCGCATTTTTAGTAACCTAAATTTAGAACATCCACCTATATTTGAACGAACATTGTACTACATCCAGGACAATACGAATGCCAAATTTCGACTTCTCATTGTTCAGGTACCTAAAACACAATACTCCTGACGTTATTTATCGTCAAGAGTTTTTTCAGATTCAACGAACTCGCCAACATTATGTGACTATATTCACAGACGGTTTAAAACTAAACAATGGGATAGGATGTGCATTTTATATGAAAGGGCAATCCTACTCCTATAGATTGCCCTCAACATGTAGCGTTTTTACAGCAGAACTCTATGCCATTTTCCAAGCTCTAAGATCTATTCTGTCTGCAACATCTAATTATCTTGAGTGTTCCGATTCCAAAAGTGCTCTCCAGGCAATTCAGGAAATGTACACTAAGAACCCTTTAGTTGGAGACATCTTGTGCTCAATACACAGGCTCCAATTACGAGTTGTCAAGGTATCATTTCTCTGGGTACCTGGTCACTGCAGAATATTCAGAAACACTAAAGCAGATGAAGGTGAAAAATTAGCTACAAGTATGGTGCCATCGACACATGTGATGGCATCAGATTTTGTATGCTATGTAAAAACTACTCTATTATGTTTTGAATGAAGCATGGCAAAATGTAAATGGAAACAAGCTGAGGGACATCAAGAATAGCGTCTGACCATGGAGGTCATCTTCACTCTTTGTTAACACATGGATGGTTGATGTGACATGAGGATCCACCACTATGTCAGTTTTGTGAAGGTACCATCACAGTCAAGCATATTCTCGATCTTCGAGGAAGTTTAAAGGTTTTTTTAAAGGACGATGTCATGGTTATCAACCGCGTCATCGCTTTTTTACGCCCCCTGAATCTATATAATGATATTTAAAATCTGTATAATTTAAATTTTATTTTGTTAAGTTTTAGATAATTAAAATTAGTTTTAACCACTTATTTTATTTTGTTTAATTATATTTATTTGTTTTATTCTAAATTCACTTTTCATATAACATTTTAGTTAGGCAACAATAACCATTATTGGTTTTTCATCTGAACAAAAAATTTTTTTTTTCAATTAAAAAAATCATAAATGCCTGTAGAGATGTTTTACAGAAGATACTTTGTTTAAGAGCAATAATAATGGATCAATCAATTTAACTTCACCATTTGGAGTTGGTGAATTAATAATATTTCATAACTGCATTACTACAATTTTCGATTTACCTGCTTCTTGGTGTACATTTATTACGTTTTTTAATCATGGCATTAGTTAATTCAACTATTAACTAATAATAGTTTCTTATCTAATTGGGAGATAAGAAAGGGTTATGAATACAGGTAGAATTTAGTTGATATAAAAACCCCTGGTATGGAATATAAGGAGTGATCTGGGATGAAATTGTGGCTTCACATTTATAAGGTAGTATATCTGTAGTACATTAACTCTGTCGGTGTATTAATTCCCAACAGAAAACCTCTTTCATTTACAACTTATATGTAAGTGGGAGGATAAATGGAATATATGTGTACAACTAAGGAAAGAAAATAACGACCTTTAGGATATAACATTAAGGCACAGTAATGGTTCGTTTACACAGGATTGTTTACCTCAAGTATTAAGTCAACTAATATAAGAGGATTTGCTCTGCATGGATCACTTAAAATAATAATGTCTGACATACAAGTTTGTAGATATTAAAGTCTTTTGTTCCAAAAACAGCATTATTAACCCAGCTTTATGGTTGTAGAAAAGAGGTTAAATCATCTTTCATTTAGTGAAAAACCTTTTGGGCTTGTTAAGAAACTTTAGAGTATACAAATTGTTCTTCCGTTTCTGGATTGTCATAAAATTTCTGTAGCTCTTTTCCCTTCCGTTCATAGAAACCAAATGATCATATATATAATTTGCTCTTTGAGAGAATTAATCATGGCAGTCATATTAATGAGCCTACATCTCAGAACTAACTGATTTCTTGGCTGGGAAAATAATGGGCACTATAGCACAAAAACTACAACGAACTATAGTTCAGATTCTACTCCTACTGGTCAAATTACAGAATGATCAGAAGTTGAAGAATAATACCCATTGCATAGCAGTCAGTAAATCAGTGATAGTATCTATTAAACCTCTGAAAAAGTTAATGAAATGAATATTTATATAATTCAATTAAATTTAATCAGACATTTGATTTTATTACAGAAACTATAGCTAACATCTAAGTACATTTTAATGTAAATAACTTAAAAGGTAGGTCAGTTAATATAAAAAGTCATTAATTTCAATTTAATAGTTTCACTGAAATTGTGTACCATCTACTAAATGAAAATTTAATAATGTGCTGCAAAATTCAACCCATTAAGTGCTGCACAAAAATCATCTAAAATAAAAACTAGATTACACAATACATTCCTTCATGTTTTCAAGGTCAAGATAACATTGTTTTTATGATGTCATGGATCGCAAGAGGTTTTCAGGGATACTCTTTATGAATCAACTTGAATTAAATGATAGGTAAGTTGATACAAGGATTGGTTGAGAGGCGGGTTAAAGGGGGTTTTAATCTAGTGAGAACATTAAAAATATTTTTAAATTCGCCACTTTCCATGTCCATGCTCATCAGCAACTTGAGGTTGAAGTTAAAATTTATTTCCCAAATATTTAGTTGTAAGGTTTAACCTCAATCTCACAACAAAATCTATTTTAAAACTACTATTATAAAAAAAAAATTGGGTTAGTCCTTACCTTGCAGTGAGGTTCAAATTCCTTTATCTGTGATCCCTCAATCAGAGATATATCAGGTACATTGTTCTTTATTCCTCGATCATACAAATCATTCAACCTGGCAACTTCTATTTCATCTGTTGCAACAATTAATTTTCCGACTTTCTTGTATGGAATTTTATGTTTGTCACAAAACTCATATGTTAGTTTCAAACCTTCAACACACAGTTTTGCCCTTAACGAACCTGGCTTGTAGTAAATCCCTGCATGGATAACACCACTGTTATGGCCTGTCTGATGTGATGCAAGTACAGACTCTTTCTCTAACACTGATATCGTCATGGAAGGGTATCGTAGTTTCATCTCCCTAGCTGTGGCCAAGCCCACAATGCCCCCTCCAACAACAACCAGGTCATAAGTCGGTTCCTCGGCACTGTTAAGAAAAAAATATATACATATTTTTACCTGAAAATATTTAACAATCCAATAAAAAGTGTATAAGCAACTATTGAGCCTATGTTAAGTGATACAAAAATGCAGTTACAGTTACAGTTTTTGCCAGATTGTTGTAGTTGTCTACCCAATAGGAAATATTTATCTATCAATGATTCACAGCACTAACAATGATTGTGCCATTTTTGTAACCACCTATTGAAATCAACTTAAATGTCGTACCACTTGTAAAACGTTAGTACCTTTGAACAATATTACTTGAACTTGAATTAGTTTTAACTTCATGAAGAAATTGAAATACTGCTGAGTAAGAGATTAGGGATATAACATTTTTTTAACTAAGTTAATAAGTACTGAATAAGCTAACCTCAGTTCATCTCTAAACAAATCTTAGCAAATCTCACTTAATTTTGTTCATCAAACAAAATGAATTGGCTTATAGTAAGTGCTAAATGACTTGTTTCAAACAGAGCTATATAAGTTCATCTTTCTGTGTTAAAAAGATATGTTTCAAATCTCTTTGTTTCTACAAAATACAAAAGGGTCAATATGAACTCTTTATTATCTTCAAAACCTCACAGTCTTTTATAAACTACTTTAAGTAACTGAAAAAAGTTAAACTGAAATAAAACTTCAACAAATATTACTTTAACAACATAAATTATTTCAACTACGATCGTAAGACTAGACACATCAGAAAATAGGACTAGAAAATCTCCATTAGATAATATAGTTATTTTAGATTTGTATTGCTTAGTTAAAATCTAATTTATTTAAAAATATATTGTGATACTTTTAATTCAAACTGTTTTAATCTACAATGTTCATAGAGGAAACAAACATTTTTATACACATCAGAACACACGTTTACAGAGACACCATTCTAGTATATTTTTATGTCATTCCAGATATGTATTGCTTGATATAAAAATTGTTCAAAAATAAATTGTGATGTCTTTAATAACACAAAACATTATTTAATTGTTTAAGCCAATTTCTAACTTATTGCAGTGTATCTTTGTGCATACTCAATGGATCTGCTGCATTTATTCTTTGTTTCATTATTCTTATGTGTGTGGGTAAATGTAAGGATTTTAGTTTATAAGACTCGGATTTTGTTTAGGTTTTAATGTAAATGATACAGTTTGCCTCTAGACATCCTGTCGTTTGGATTAACCCGGCAGAACTGACTTAGATTTGAAAACGCTATGACTGACTCATGGTCATTTAGACCAGGTTTAATAAAAAACAGCCGTGTTTTGTACAAAGATGTTTTTATTTCTATCAAAACTCCAGAAAAGTATTTCTAAATAGTTGTGATTATTTTATGTTGGGTATATGTGCGAAAAAAATATTTATATAACATAGAAAAAAATAATTGCATAAATCACAGTACTGTTAAATCTATTGTCATTTCGCTATAAACAAAACTTGAGTAGATCTACTAAAAATGTTTTAAAACTTAGTTTGTACCTTAAAAATATTATATTGATAATTAAAATATAAATATATAATTGAATATAGATACATGGTACATACATAAAACATTACAATTAGCCTACTTCTAAAAATTATAAATATTTTTGTGCAACTATATTAATTAAAAATTAGGTTTGCACAAAATATATTATAATTTAAAAAAAAAAGTAAACAAGATCTCTGTAAAACATCTGTGTACTGTTTGTCACCTCATTTATGGTCCTGTAACATCTTATTCATCATCACTGATGTCCATATCTTCTCCTTCAAAGCAGTCAACACATTGAGATACTGTGTGCTCCTTTCATATGAATCCTTGACATAGTTACATCTTGTTATGGTTTTGCGATTTGTCCGCCAACTGCATTTGAAGCATCTGCCTTCCCTCACACCATCTACAGGAGTAGCAACTCGTGCCTTTGGCCTTTCTAATCCACGAAGCCGATATATCAATTTTTTTGTGATTATAGGCATCCATCTTTGACGGAGATTCTTGTCGTCATATAGTTTCAGCATAACTCCAGTCCCAGGCTCTTTAGAAATGATCTCCTACCAATTGGTTGTCCACTGTTAGCCTTCAAAATGATGTACGAATTCAGTGCGGTGATGTTTAGTAATGCATAGAAGACGGTCACTGACCATCGGTTTGTTATTCTAGACACTGAATAATGTTCCTTATACCCATCAACTGAGTCTACAGTTGCTATTCCAGTTCCTTATACCCTTGCTGCTATTGTAAAACAATACAATTTCTGGCTTACCAAATGTGGGAGAATTTACATCCCTGTCAGTCATATCATCATTATGCATAGAAGAGACTAAAATTACATTGTTCTTCTTTGATCCTTTGTAAGTAACCATGGCATAACCATCTCTAAATCCGAACATAGAACTTTCTGGCATGTCTTTCATATCAATAAAGTCATGAAGAATCTCTCTCTTATGTTTTCAGAGAATACCTACAAGTGTAAGTCTATATTCAAACAACAGTTCATAACAGAGAAGAATTGAAGTGAACCAATTATCGGAAGTTACATTTCTACCGCTACCTAATATGGATTCTATCATACGTTTAAAAATGCTTTTTCCAGATTTATCCGCCTTGTGTGGACCATCAGGCTGCTTTCCAGCAAAAATTTCAAGCTTATTTACATAGAAAGTCCTAGCATCTCAAAGAGCAAATATTTTGACCCTATATTTTGCAAGTTTGTTCCGAATGCTACTGTTGGAAATTGCATTGACCACGAAAAGCCTCCAACATTTTGTCTACTGTAAAGTATTTGCTTAGAACATAATTATTTATGTTTTTTCAATAATTTTTTCAAATAAATTCCTTATTGGGCCTAGTTTGCCAAGTAATTTTCTCTCTTCCCTTGTGTTTATGTCATCGAACCTGAGTGCATGAAGAATAAACTGAAATCTCTCCTGTGACATTGCTGCTCTGAAAAACTCTATACCGAATCCAGTATCCAACCACAAGTCCCTTAGATTCATATGGGATGATTTCAGCATACCATCAGTAAATAGTAGCCCAAGCACAGCTTTTATTTCAACAGTGTCTGTCAATTTAAATTCTGAACTACGATAAAATTTATCCTTGTTAGCCTAAATCCAAATATTAGTGTTGTGAACTATATCACTGATAGTTTCATTGGTGAAAAAAAGTTGCGATGCTTGTACAGGGGTTGTGGCAACTTTAGTTTCATTAGTTGGATGTCTCAACCTCAAAATATTCCAATCTCGAGCTATACTTTCTTGATTAGGTTGAATATCTCACAGCATTTTTGAATCTTTACTTAGATAAGCTAATCTACTATTCATTCTTTCAACAATGAAACCCTCTTTTCTACTCTTTAGAGGAATGTTTTATAAATCATCTAAATCGTTCTGTACTAAATTACTTGGAATTTTGTCAGCTTTATGATTTACATCCTCCATAAATCCCTTCCACAGTCATAAATCCATCTGGATAACCTTTGTACCGTATATTGCGTCGCCAATAGAGGCTTTGCTTCGAAAAAGGAACGATTGTTTCAAAAAGCGTCAGCAATTAAGCCCTTAGGTATTCACTTTTAGCCCTAGTTAAGTATCTTTTAATTATATTTGGATTTGCTTGTATACACAGTTTGCAAAACAGTTTATGTAAGCCACAATTTGTTCTCAGAAATTAAAAATAAAAAGATTTTAATCTAAGAATTGATTACTTTGTTAATGCTTAGAAGAATTAGATTTAAATATCATAAAAGTTATTTTGGTACACAAAACTCAGAAAATTGTTATGGGACCAGGTTTAGTGAGAGTTTAATTATTAATTTATTGAACAGTGATTGCTCTGTATTAACATATAAATAGCATTCCAAGGCTATCTACAACTAATAACGTTGAATAAAAATACTGCTACTATCATCAATTCTCAGACTGATGGGCTTATATTCTCCTATACTGATATGTTTACAATATCTAATCAACAAGTAATTATAATCAATAAGCACTGATAACAGTAAGCAAGCTTTCAATTTACTACAAATGGCTATTTTTTACTTTTTGGTCCATAATTAAAATATTTACCATCATTTTCCTTACACAATGCAACTAATTATGTTTAAAACCGGATCCAAGTTATATGATTCAAGAGCAAACATGAATATCAAAATTGGATTTTTGTGTTTTATTGGCCTATCATTTGCTACATTTAAAGAATGCTAGTTATTATTAATTAATGACATACAAAGTGAGTATGGTACGTTTCTACATAACTAGGGCTGCCAATTTATTGATTGCTTACGAATTTTTAAGATCTTTCATCGATCAGAGCAATAAATAATTTATGTTCATTACAGTTGAGTATATTTATTGTTATGTTAAAGGAGGGTCTCCAAATCGTACCAGAAAATAATAATTTGACAATGCCAGAAATCAATTTCATACTCATTTTTTTTACAACACGCTCAAATTTGTATTAAAAGAACCTGGCAGAAATATAACACACCAATAATGATTAACAAAGTTATAAATGTTTTATTTTATTATGTAATTTTCTTAAATAATAATTATTTTCCAATATTTGTAGTTTGTTTTTCCTTAATAAGTTAACATATTTTATAGCCACATAGTACAAAAAGTAAAATTTATAAACACTTTATTTTCATTTATAGATTATTCAACAAACTTGCCATATCTTTATTCTCTTCCTGATTTCTCTAACTGAGATGTCAACTCTGACTCGAGATGCTTAATCATTAATTTTTTATATAAATTATTAGCTTTAACAATGACACCATTATTTTCTTAATTCCCCTGTTCATTGAAACACTATGGTTTTTGCAGCCTCACAAAACAACAAACACACATTCAAAACATATAGGAAAACTCCCTCACCACTCACAGACTTATACACAGACTAATCAACATATCCATGAACAATGAAGACAAAATAAAAAAACTCGCACAATAAAATACATAGCCTACAGAAACGGATACAAACACACCTTGATAGACAACATAATAAGTAAAAAACAACAATACACATAACACAACAATAACCCACAAAATACATAAGATTTCCATATCACAACACATTACAAAAAAATAGCTTCCTATTTCTGCAAACATAAATACAAAGTAGCATTTAAAACATCCAACATAATTAAAAAAACACCAACAGGGAAGGAGTATACAAGATTACATGAAACAACTGCTCCAGCTTTTACATAGGACAAACAGAGAGAACATTTACTACAAGATACAAAGAACACATAAAAGGCACAACCCAAATCGAATTCCGCCATACACATACAAAACACACTACACTCACACACCAATATAGACACCAATCTAAAAATCATACACTACATCAAAAAAAGCAACACACTAAACAAAACAAAAAACTAGTCGATATACAAACAGCACAATACTATCCACAACACATTCTAAACGACAAAACACACTCACAATCAAATACTATATTTGAACACATAATTAACAACTACTTCATGAACAATAACACAGCAATATACCACAGACTCATACCTGAGCAACAGTCTTGTCCGTGACTAACGGCATTGAACAATGCGCTGTCCTAGTGTGAAAAGCATCTGGTGAAAAACATCAGTAAGTAGTAGTTTTTATTTGCCAAGTTAATACCAAAAGTGTAACTATGGTTTTATCAGCATCTGCTCCTTTCTTTGTATTAATTTTATTTCCAATAACCTTTACCTATTACCCTACTTCCACCTGATAAGTGATATTTATTTATTATATGAAGGGCACATTGTGCGTAACCAGTTAAGTAGTTCATATTTCGACACATCAAATAAAATTTATTAAATTTGTAAAATAAAATAATTTTTTTTACCTAGGAAATAAATTTTGCATTAATTGAAACAATTTATTTGTTAATGCACTCCATCAGCTTTAAGAGTAATATTTATTTTATACTGTATTTTCAGAATTATCTATTTCATGCACTATTAATATTCTAAATGATTTTTACCCCAAAATTACATAAATATTGTAAATAAGGAATATTTAAATTATTTCCAATCACTGTCCTTGGAAATATATGAATCATACAATTAAATTTAAAATATGATAACTTACTGTTTTGACGTAAAATAACGAAACTGGTGTTTAACTTGAAGCAATGTCGTTTCTTTACACAATTTATTCAAAAAACAACTTTTTGATTTACTTAAGAAATTACAAACAAGCGCCGGCATTTTTACTCACGCACACAACACAGCTGTTAACCAAAATAGAACAGCTGGTAGACTATTGCAACACTGCTGTGATCGGCGAATGAGAAAACTAACCTACGATTTCATTGCCTTCATTATCTTCGCCAGTTTTTAACCTTGGGAGTTCACGTCGATAAGAACCATAATAAATGACTCTGTTGGCGGTTAAACCTTGAACTCAAATTTGCAAAATTTTCCAACAGCTTTCTTTAAATTACAACATTTAAATAAATCTAACGTTTTCTACATCGTAATCTGGATTCTTATTAATAGCATAAGGTATTGTATAGCTTGTTATTAACCACTACTAATTTGAAATTAACTGTGGCTAAATAATAATAAATAATACTTTAAACGCCTAACCACAAATATTCCACCTTGACCTAAATGTACATTTCTGTTACTTAGTAACCATCCCCAGAGGCATAACAACCAAGACTGATTGACTTTAAAAAGTCTTGGTTATTATGGCTCAGAGGATGGTTACTTGGTAAGCGAAATCTAAATTAGATTAAAATAATATATTTATAGTTAGAGGTTTTTAGTATTACTTATGATTTGTTAATGAATTTAACTAATTGTATTTCCGTCGGCGTTCTAGCTATTTATTTAGCAGCTACATTTTCCTTATGGCAATTCTTAAGACTAAAACAGTATATCGTATTTTGTAGTTGATTGTTATTTTGTACAGACTATACTTGAACCAAGATATATGTACCTCATAAATGAAAAATGGTTAAGATAATTATTATTCAGTCTGAGGAGGAAATATTTGCGCAAATGTCAGTGTTTTTTTTTTTTTTTTTTTTTTTTTTTTTTTTGAGTAAATCTGATAACTTCATTCGTATTTTTTATTTTCATAACATCCGTTTCAAAATGTATAAATTTTAAACATCAAAATATTTGTATCGTATTCGGTTTTTAATCACCACGAAAGTAAATATATTGTTGGAATAAATTAAAAGATTGGGTTCCAACTGTTTTTTGAAGCGTACACAGACTTAACACTTTTATATAATATATAAGGAAGATATAAATATTGCTAGTGTTCCCACTACTAACGGATGATGGCGCGGTTGCAGATACGCAGCTGACCGTTAAAAAAACTTTTTTCTTGTAGTCGTGGGTATGTTACAGACGCAAACATTCGTAAAAACAAGCTTTAAGCAGATTGTTTGTCGTTTAAAAATTTGAGCTGAGTTGGTGGAGAACGTTTTTACTCGTTTAATACTCTATAATATAGACATTTTGTCTTACACCTTTAAATCGGACAGTATTTAGTTTTATTTAATAATTAAATAATAATTATTATATATTTTCTCTTGTTACCTAAGTTTCATTCTGCGCTTAGGTGTTATGTAGTCCTAATTGTTGTATTCTAAGTGTAATCCAATGAGTGTCCGCCACATTGATGTCCTTGCAGTAAAGGTTTACACCAGGCCCACACAAGCTAAGGCTGTCTCTTGATTCCAGCGACGGAAAAAGAAATTTTTCAGGCTACAAATTAGTAATAGGCCTATTATAACTTGAACAAACTTATACTTAAGTTAATAGGCCTAAGTTACGTCCTTATGTATACGTTTATGTTTTCCAAACTTACAGAGACTATACATTTTCGACCGCAATAAGCGATCGTTAATAAGTGTTTTAAAAATATCTCTGTATAACTGTAAATCGTTCAAGTCGTAATAATATTCTATACTAAAGTAATTCTATTAGACTATACATATAAAATTTACTGGATCTTCCCCCTTCATGTTTATATATTATACTTAAAATGTTACATGGTTTGGCTATAGCCTACATGTAGCAGATAATAAATAGTGGGTACAATCATGGGCGCCCATGTATAATTTTATAGGGGGGGCCAAATCTGATACCTGGGGGGATGGGATTCCCTCCATGAAAAGGAGGGTCTGGGGAAATTTTGAAAAATTAGGGTTAAAATGGTGAGTTTTAAGGCACTTTAGAAAATTCGAAACTTCTAATTTTTACAGGCTTTTTTGTATTGATTAATTTATTTTTTTATAGAATGAGTGATTCTTTATTCCTTAAAATACTAAAAAATATAATAAAAGCTTTTTTTTCTTGCGTCATTTCATTTATTATGGGATAGGATAGTAACCGACAAATTATTTTGAGGTTGGAAGTTTTTTAAATATAGGCTATTATTTCAGTTTTATAAGTGGCGTTTTTTTTTTTTAATTTTAACCGAGGCATGACAGTCGAGTATCTGATTTTATTGAAATATCTCATTAGGTTCAGGGTGTTTGCGCGTTTCAGAAGGAACTGCTCATATAACGCTAAAATGAGAAAAAATGCTTCGTTAGTTAGTTACGACTAGCGAAAGATTTCACCTCCAATTCATTTACCCCTGTGAAATAAATCAATAAATGTATAGGCCCTACTTAAGTAAGCAGATTCAAATTTTATCCTCCTTAGGCTTTTTCTACTAATTTGAGCAATTAGGGGTAGTTTTCAACCTTGAAAATGAATTTTTAGAGGGTCGAAATATTAAACAATTACAATTAGAGCATCAGACAATCATTATTTTTAATTCATCTGAACCAAATTTCACTCTTTTTACGCTTTTTTATAGATTTTGACAATAAGGGGTAGTTTTCACGCTTAAAAAATAAAAAGCGCCCGTCGGACCTATATAGATTTTGAAGTAGAGGGTAAGTTGAGCTTAATCCCAAATTTGTATGCAAATCGGTCTTTTCCGAAAAATTTGCGAAGTTTTTTCCTATTTTAAGCTTCGTTTCCTGGACTAATAATAAAGATAAATCAAATTAAAACGTCAATTTCTACAATTCAATTAAAGGTAATGTAACACAGGCTATAACATATAATAAACTGTTAACATTAAGTTAACCAGTACAGTACTGCAATGTCGAACGCAGATTACATGCAACAGAGAAGAAATGCAGGGTCAGTCGGAAGGGCCTAGGTTATCCTTCCTGTCACGTTTTCCTTATCATTGGGATAGCTGGCTCGCTGTGTCAGCGTCTAGGATATTAGTCGTGTCCTATTTAGCTGTTTTCCTTTAATTGACGCAACCATTAACTGATCCACATTGACATAATCACATAATATGGATATTCAATAGTTTCTGACTTTAAAACCTACTTCGTTCAGTCAAGGTGTTAATATAGCAGAATCGGATAAATATACTATTTATATTGTTAATACTGTGAAAATTTATTATAATTAAAATATAGTTCTTCCACATCAGCTGAAAATAAAAAAAGAAATATTTGTACGAAAGTCTTGATAATTTTAATTTGTATTTCTGGGAGCTAGGGGGGGGGGCCACGGCCCCTTCCTGCCCGTGTGTATGGGCGCCCATGGGTACAATAGGCTAATCCTAAAAAGCTCATATTACGATCTCACGGTAGTATTTTTTTTATTTATTAACTAGAGGTTTTATAAAGAAACAAAATGTGTGTGTGTGTGTGTGTGAGAGAGAGAAAGAGAAAGAGAGACAACCCAATGGGGGGGGGGGGGTCTGCCAAGTGAGGTAATGTTTATTCAGTTCAAATGGTCCAAATTAAAACTTGACAGCTGCCGCACCATTGAATAAACTTATCAGGAAATGCATCATCTCTATAGTATGACAAAATTAACCTGTATTCTTTTTAAGAGCTTGGAAGCTCTTTCCTAAGGGATGGTTCTTGTTATTGACCACTTTACAGGAGTAACTCGGACATTTATATAACAAGGCTACTAATTACAAATTCGAAATAACAATTCTTATTACGTTATTAAATTAACAGAATTTCTTTTATTTTCATTTTTCAATTTTTTCTATTAGTTTACATTCTTGTTATATATATATATATATATATATATATATATATATATATATATATATATATATATATATATATATAACTGTAAATTCAATTTTAATTCTTGTATTTGTATTTTGACTTAGTTTTTTATTAATACATAAGAATAAATATTGCGATATATATATGTATGTATAACATTTTGATGTTATATTTTCATTCCTGATGATGTTGGTACTGTTTACCAACGAAAAGCTTTGAATATAAATAAATAATATTCTTGTATTTGAATAACCTATGTTGTTTTAATATATATATATATATATATATATATATATATATATATTATATAATACGTTTCCTTGTTTAATAATTTAAAACAACATAGGTTATTCAAATACAAGAATATTTATTACTTTATATCCAAAGCTTTTTCTATTAATATAAGAATATTAATAAATATTCTTGTATTTGAATAACCTATGTTGTTTTAAATTATTAAACAAGAAAACGTATTTTATATTTATATAAAATTAACCTTATAGGGTTATATAAAAAGTGTTGTGCAATCAATGTAAGTGTTATAATTGTAGGTTAGATTTGAGACTTGATTATTAATTCAAAAAAATTTTGATAACATATTTAATATTTAACATACTGATTAATCGATCAAATATTTAGAATTGTGTGTATTATTACATATATTTGAAAAAGATATTTATAACAACTCAAGATATATAATTTTTATCATTTCTAAAGTAATTATACTGAAGATTTTCATCTTTACAAGTTGATACTGGATCAAACAAATATGTTGTTGACCTAAGTAGGAATTGACTTTGAAACTTTTTGTTTATATATTCCTTGTTCCTGTAATAAATCGTATCCTCACTTTCCTGCGGGCAGTTGTGAGGAACAGTACAGCGGTGTTAAGAAGATTGATGAGACCGCCATAATATTTTAATTGATTCAATCATATACTGCAGTACAGAGCAAAGCACGTAAATAACAGTTTAAGAGTGTAACTTTACCGGTTTATGAAATCATATGGCACTCTATAGCAATAAATACTGTAGGTCTATTGTATTTCTTCTTGTATGCGTGTAAGTACAAAAGGATTTATAGCCTCGTGACTAAATCCTATTTCATTCTCTTGCGCGGTTCCAGTTAAACGCAAAGTTTTTACGCAAGCCCTAGAGAAGTATATATTAAATGGGTTTTACTGTATTTAAACATTTTTCTTCAGCTATGTAAACGTTAGCCATCTGCTATAACAGTTAGATAATTTGTATTCTTCAACAGCTGAGTTCTGTTTTAGTTCTTTTTCTTTTCTTCCAATTCAATGGTATCAGTCTTGGTTTCCTTTCAACTGACACATTATTTTGTCATTGTTTAGTTCCATTGTCATCTGCTCTGACTTTGTTTATGTTCCAAGTATGGCTTCTTTTTTTATGTTAGTCTGGCGGTTCTTCTTATGGATATCATGTTTGGTGTTCTTGTTTATGAAAGAATGTTTCGGGAGGCTCAACATAACTTGTTTTATCTATAAATTACTTGTATTCAGATGAAACATGTCATTAAGGTATAGGTTCATGCATTTTTTAAAAATTCCTTCTATTATATCACTCTCTCCTGATATATATTTTGTATAAATTTCCAATCGTTAATGAAATACGTTTTTATTCATCCAACCAAGTTCAAATACATTTCGTTTAACCTACATTAGATGACAATTGATATTAATATAGTATTTAAGATATTTATTCAAAGATTAAAATATAAAAATTTGGTGACTATCGGAATTCGAATTATGAATCTTCATGTTGAATATCAAGCGGGCATTGGAGCGCCAACTTTCCAATACCAAGAAATTAATTTCTCAAAGACGTACATAAATTTTTTCCCTTATCTAGTTGTCGACGTAACCTCCACTGTACAACTTTAAACTGTTGCCATGGCTACCACAAAATATCGTAAATAATGCTGTAAGATTAAAAATGAATGAAACGGATAAAATAAAGAAACTGAAAATAAGCAAACAATGATAAAATTTTTGTTTCTTGGCCTCAGTAGGTACTTACTTTAAAAAAAATTTATATTACTTGTTTATTGGGGTATAGGGCAATGTGTGCGTGGAAGCGTCATGGTTCCTACTACTGTATTTAAACATAAACGCACACAAATAATTATCACAAAAACACAAGTAACCTAAACTACTGATTAACAGAATTTATTATTCAATGCCTACGTTGCTACTTCATACTCTTCCTATATATCCATATATATAATTTCGTAAGCCGAATTTTGAGAGAACAATTGTGGGAGCTTGGAAGGTCGCACAGAGCAGGGAGATGGCTCAAATTTTGAGGGTTTTGAGGAACTTAAATTTATTAAAAATCTCCATAAGAAATAAATTGCAATGAAAACAGCTGAATAAGACTTTCAAATATTTCAGCTTAGAAAGAGCCGTACAAATATTATATTAAAAACAGCTGAGTACAGATATTTTAACAGTATTAAAGGTTAATTAGACATATGAACTTGGGATCAAGTTTAGTTAATGGAGTACCTCTTATCGCGCTAGATATGTTTGACAAGTGTATTAAATTAGAAATAATCACTTGTTCTGGAAAAGGAAACATCATATTTTTACCAATAATTAAATTATTATCAACAGATCCTAATATGTTATTTTAAACGAAATGGATTCAATTTCCTTTAAGACTTACATTTTCAATAACTATAAGTAAGTATTCAATCGAACAAACCTGTTTTTACACATGGTCAACTTTATGTTGCACTAAGTCGACTGAAATCTCGAGATGGATTAAAGCTACATATTGATAACACGATTGGTAAAAAAAAAAAAATGGAATTGAAAACGCATTCACAAAAATTATATTTTATGAGGAAATTTTATTATGCAAAATTTGAATCATATTAAATTAATTTGTATTGAAAAAATAAATTACTATACTGAAGTTTAAAACTTATTTCAATATGAATAGCGGTGTTATTAATATACTCATCTTCATTTCTGTTAGGAATATTTCTATATGTTTCTATACGTACTCCTGGTTCAGAAGTACTATTGAAGTTTTAAAAATGGAGTTAATCCGAAACGCGTCAACAGAAGAGAATATTGAAAAGTTAGGAATGGCAGAAAAATGAACTCAAACATATAGGAATATGTAGGGTATTTGCCCTCACAAGCCCCTAGTTTAAATATATATATATATATATATATATATATATATATATATATATATATATATATATATATATATATATATCGTTCAAATTTACAATCGTTAATAAAATACTTTTTATCTATCCATTTAAGCTCAAATACATTTTTTTAAACTTGTAGTGAATGACACTAGATGCTAATACAGTTTTTTCAAATATTAATTCTTTAATTACGGTAATTAATTTTGCTTTCTATTTCGCCACTTATTATGATTCTGTCATATGTATATAAATACTTATATAAATTATGAAAAGTAACTAAAATAAAACTTTTCTTTGTTGACAAAGTAGGAATTGAGTGTCAAAATTATTTGTTTGTATTACTTGTTCATGTGCTTCTGATGGTAGATGATGGATATCATGTTTGGTGTTCTTGTTTAAGAAAGCATTGTTGTTCTTTGTTGATCTAAGTAAGAATTTATTTGAATATTGTTTTATATATTTCTTGTTTATAGACAATTTTGTTTGTTAAATTTTAGTAATTAATGTAAATTTTGAATGTGGAATGGGAAAATACAAATTATAGTCGAGACAGGAAAAATCAGGACATTAAGGAAATGAAAAAAATGCAGTTCATAAAAAATCATAAAGATTAAAATTTACTTTAAAATAAAATAGAGGATCTAGCGCTTGGCTAAAATCTCACTAGATAGGTCTTCAATGTAGGTCTACACTGAGCTAAAAATAGAACGGCAAAGCGGAGCGTTATGTCAATATTTTTGATTAATTGAGTAGGAAAGAGGGAAGCATATATAGGATTCAAAAACTGGACTATAGGATGCTAAAAGAATATACAGGCTTCTTATAAACTTTTTAATGTGACGAAATTATTTTCGCTTTACTTAAGATTTTAAAACGTCAAACCTTAACAATTTTGTAAAAAGTATCGCAAGATCGCAGATATTGTGATCGATTAGGTAAATTTATTCTGCAATAGGGCTCAGAAAAGTCCGCACATTTAAATTAAAGTTACAATTTTTCAAATTTATATAATATTTATCCGAAAGATTCATTTAGCTTCAAAGTTGAACATCAATAAAGAAGACTAAAACAGAGGTCATTCCGAGTTTAAACAAGCCTAACAGCAAATAGCCCAAACAGATATCTGAAGATGGTAGTACATAAGTTTTCATACAGATCATTACAGCAAAATGGTACATAACACTACACACTACATCTTGCACACAAGATGTGCAAATTCATTATATTATTTTTTATTCCCTGCATTTGACAAACGTTTAATAACATTTTCAATATGATGTAAAACATAGGCTTTAGTTTCGATGACTATTAAATGTTTATAGGCTAGTGAAAGCATATAAGATTTAAATATTAATAGCCCCGACAATTATGAGTTACAAATCAAAGGTTAAAATTTGTCAATTAATATTGAACATGGAAATGACATTTACTAATGCTCAAAACCGGATGTCAGATAATATGACACACACACACACACACACACACACACACACACACACACACACACACACACACACACACACACACACACACACACACACACACACAGATAGAGATAGAGATAGAGAGAGAGAGAGAGAGAGAGAGAGAGAGAGAGAGAGAGGGGGGGGGGGGAGGGAGAGAGAGGGAATCCCTGTCATTCGTATAACCGTGTTACTTTTTCTACGTGTAACGGAGGGTTAAACATGCGAACTGTATTTTGGATAAATAATGAGGAAAGTGTAGTTTAGCGTTTTCAAAAAAGCTGTACCTATAAGCCTCATGCTACATGTTTGCAGATTCCTGGGACTTTCTAACCAAAGAAAACCTAACGAAGCGTGGATTAAATTTTGGCCAGAAAATGAATAATCGGATACTGACAAAATTATTCTGAAACACTTGAGATTGTGACAGAAGTGGTGATGTTATCCCAGTCGGTTCCAGGCTTTCAAGAATGCGACGAAACTGACGCTGTGGAATGGTTCGATCTCGATGAAAATTACTTTGGCTACGAAATCCTGGATGATAACTATATCGTATCTTCAATGCAAGAGCCAGAAAAACAAGAATGCATTGGCAGCGAAGAAGAAGTTGCAGGAGACGACGCCGTACCATCACAATCTGAAGCTTTTACGTCGTCAGAGAAAGTGATGACTTGGTACGAAGCGCAGCCAGAATGCACTCATGGTCAGCTCCTGCTACTTAAGCGAACGAAGGGGCTGGAGATTTGACCAGCAGAAAACAAGTTTCGAAACACAATCAACCCAAAATTAGTAAGTTTTTCATATAAAATATTTTAGTGATTTCGTACAGTTGTTTTTTTTCTGTGTATAGATACATACATTTGAAAATATTGATTTTGTACAATAAGTGCATTCTTCTGGATTTAAAGATACGAGTAAATCAAATTACAATAGTTATGTACATATATAATTAACATAAAGTGTTTATTTTCATTTATCTTAATATTTTTAATGTAATTAGGTATTTCTAGGCTATGTTCGAAAGACCGTTCGAAAAATAATGTTCGAACAATTAGTTCTTTTTTTCGACGCTCTACTATATATATATAGTAGACTTTGTTTTAATATATATATATATATATATATATATATATATATATATATATATATATATATATATATATATGATTGTAATTTTCATTCCTGATGTTGTTGGTACTGTTTGCCAACGAAAAGCTTTGGATATAAAATATTAAATATTCTTGTATTTGAATAACCTATGTTGTTTTAATATATATATATATATATATATATATATATATATATATATATATATATATATATGTGTGTGTGTGTGTGTGTGTGTGTGTGTAAATATGTATATAATAATTAATAAATTAAAAATATTTCAAAAACAAGAATACTTTTATTACATATTTTGTTTTTGAAATATTTTTAATTTATGAACTTTTTTACAAGAAAACATATCACTATATTTAATATTATATATATATATATATATATATATATATATATATATATATATATATATATATATTTATTTATTTATATATACATACAAAAACATTGTTTAAATTCACCACTATTTTTAATTCAGTAATTTATATTAATTTTTAAACAACGTTTGTTGAAGCAATTATGAAGTAATGTATGCAGTGCCCTTGGGATCCATATCTTGCCTTAACGGTTAAAGCACCTTCCTCACCCACTCCCCAAAGTTATGATTTGACCGAACCCACTTAATATAGGTTTATTTGCACTGCGCATTAAATCCCTAAATCTGTATTGTTCGTTTATATGTAACTGGTTTTACCTTGTAACAAGTACTTAGTTGTCCTAATGATTTTAGCTGTAGACTCAATTAAATCTTAGTTATGCACTTTAATTAAGAATTCCTTTATGCTTGATACGTGCAGTTATGCGTCTCAAATACTTCCTTAACATATTACATGTATCTATATACAAACTAGGGGCTTGTAGGAGCAAATGCCCCTATTCTTATTGAAACAAATTTTAAACCTTTGTATCGTAATTTTATTTTTTAATACAACTTAAGTTTAATATAATTTTAGTTTTTCATAACGAAATTTCCTTATAAACTCTACTTTTTGTGTATAATTTTCAATTTGATTTTTTTCACCAATTCTATTTTTAATATGTATCTTTCAAGATGTGTCCATCTTGAGATTTTATTCGATTTAGTGCAACATAAAGTTGAACATGTATAAAAACAGCTTCGGTCAATTGAAGCCCTGCTCTTAGGAATATTTGGCCCTGAGCCTTATTTATAGTTATGTAAAATGCAAGTTCTAAAGGAAATTGGTTCCTTTTAATTTGAAAGGGCATGTTAGGATCTGTTGATATTAATTTAATTCTTGGTAAAAATATGATGTTTTTTCCAGAACCAGTGATTATTTCTAATTTAATACACTTGTCAAACATATCTATTACGACAAGACGTACTCCAAAGCTCATATGTCTAATTAATCTTTAATACTGTTAAAATATTTGTACTCAGATGTTTTTCATATAATATTTGTACAGCTGTTTCTCAGCTGAAATATTTTTGAAAATCATACTAAGCTGTTTTGTTATGGAGATTTTGGGTATTTCAAGTTCCTCAAAACCCTATAAATGTTGTAAATTGAGAAACCCCTTTTTTCCCGATTCTACCCATCAATACCTTTAATTTGAGCCATCTCTTAGCTCTGTACAGCCTTCCAATCTCCCACAATTTTTTCCTCAATATTCAGCTCAAGAAATTATATATAGGCTATGGATTTATGGGTTAACCTATACTGTTATACAATAAAAACAACCTCTTACCACAAATTAAACAATTTCGATTACAAAGTAATCATCTTCAGAGGTAGTTTACAAATGACGAGTCTGAAGAATAACCTGTACATAAAGGTTAAAATAAAAATTGTTGAATTTGTGGTAAGAGGATGTTTTTATTTAATATAAACATTTACGCCACAGTTGCTTCAAGTTGTTATACTGTTATACATTTATTTTTAAATATAACGTTGCCCATAGTGGTAAGACATTCGTTATTGAATCAATTGATTTTTGTTTGTAATTATTTAAAAACCTAAGAAGTTTAAGCTATGATTTTTTAAAAATATAACTTAACTATATTTACGAATATACTATACTGACTACCTAAGATTTTTCGGTTATGGCATTAGCAACCTAATTTGTCAAATTTGGGTTTGTAGTTATCCATTGGCTAGATTATTAATTCCTTCTATCAGTTAGTTCACACTCTCCCTACATGTATTTTGTTCAAATTTTCAATTGTTAATCCTTCTTCAATCGTTATATTTTATTCATCAACTCTATTTCAAATACATTTTTATAAACCTGTAGTGGATGTCACTTGATGTTAATACATTTTTTTTTAATTATTAATTTAATAATTAAAGGTAATAATTAATTTATTTTAGTATTATATAGGAGAAAACTTTTCACAAAAGGGGCAAGGTATGCGATAGTTATTTCTCACATTTAGCTTAAAAGAAATTATAACATGATTTCATAAAACAGCTGATTTTATCTTATAGGTCATAGTAGAACAGCTGTTTTAACGCATAGGTTATGTTACTTTATTTACATTAATTGTAATGGTTTGATAAAAAAAAATAACTAAATAATTTTGTTTTTACCCAAGTAGGAATTGACTTTTAAAA